>LLKO01000017.1:0-477586 GCA_001513895.1 Graphilbum fragrans
CAGTTTACACTGACGGTGGCGCATGAAGGTATTACAGCTTTCGTGAAAGTAGCGAGCCTAGACTTGAAATGGTTATTAAAGGTCACCACGGTAGTGTTTTACGATCACTGAGTCGTTGTACGGAGGCCCAGACCAAAAGTTTCGGCCTACTCACTACCTTCATAATGCAATTTTCATGAAAACCCCTGATTTTCACCAATATTTCCAGTTTTTATAAAAGCCCCAAGACAACCATGCCGAATTATTCGCTCCCTACGACAGCTTTGGTACTTACATTGAAGGCACTAATAGGTGGGAAGAGCACTTGAGAGGTGTCTAGGTAGACGGTCAACCGAGTCTACGCCAACGCTTTCTGTCGTGGTTTTGACTTTAACACTTCACGAGTAGCTTGTGGAAGCACATCGAAGCGGTCGCCAGTATAAAAAACGCCAGAAGGTATCCACAACATATACGGGAAAGTGTGTACTAATCGATACGGAGGAGATAAAACCGTGTGCTGCTATTTCAGTATTAATATATCTATCGTCTACAACAGAATGCATGATTTTACGACAAGTTGGACTAACGAGGGAGATGAAGTTAACTAGATTATAATACCCGTAGTGTTTGAACCATTGGAGTTTTTTGTTTTTTTTTTAAAAACACCGAAATAATTAATGTGTAATGGTCTAGAAGCGAGGTTGTGAGTGCGTTGCGTGATCAAGTATGTCAACAGTCAGCCGTGTTTCGAACGAAGAGCAGTCGGAGTGAGATCGTGTATTAAGCAACCAGTGCCTAGTCTGTTCTGCTTGTAAAGTTCAGCTTGGCCTTCTAATATTGAGATGGCCAACCGTCCTACTTACTCGCATATGCATCTACGGTCACTCACGAAATGGGAGGCCTAATCTCTATACTCTGTAGGCTTTAGCGCCTAAGCCATATACCCAGTCCCTATATCGTGTAGTAGGGGTAAAGGGCCGATTAGTCGTAATACACTGTGTACTGCGTTGCTTCTCCATGGAGTCAGATACATCGATTGGCGAAAAGGGAGCTGTTATGATCAAGATGAGTTACTCCTCTGGTGCCAGCCAAGCACATGACTCGCTATGACGATAACACCGGGATCTTAACGGCCTTTTACTTGGTGCGCTCACAATCATGTATTGGTCCAGGGGTATGTATATTTACAATATGAATGTATATCGTACGTAGCTCGTAGCCTCACGCTATTCACTACCTTACAGCAGCTACTGAAACAGGCTCGCTTATTTCATATCGTAAATCAAGGCTATTCTTCCTGATATCAGATATTCGAAATACTGCGTGAGATCTCATCATCATCTTCGCTTTTTAGGACTTTTCGATAAGCAGTAATTCGATGTTCTAGTCCGTAGATGTCATGCCATCGCATAATAGTAGTGTATGCCTTCACTCGGCAGTTGGTATCATACTAGGAATTAACTTGTGGCAACAGCTTGTTAACTTGCAATGATTTCGACATTGCTGCCTATCTTTATGACACTTATTTCTTTTACATCTATATTTCGTTCTGTGGCGTCCTTGACTTTAGGCGTTTTATCCTCGCCGTTATTCGCGGGGCGTTGTAAAGTCAGCGTCATGGACCTTCCGGCTCAGGAGAGTCATGTTTGTATACTTGTCTATTGCAACTTGAACCCGTAGAATGAGCAGTAGGAGTCTTTGTCATCTAGACTTGTACTCACTGGTGCTGCCACCAATCCGACCATATAAAAAATTGACATCAAGATGGGAATAGACCAACTACGCCAGAAGTGCACATTGATAAGGTTGTATTAGTAAGTGTTAGTGATGACTGGTCCGAATAGCAGTCACCGCTGATTGGGGGCATTTGATTTGACTGTTGTCGAACTGTAATTTGTGGTTTGACTTATTTTTAATCTCTATTGGCATAGTCTTATGGACAAAATGTCTATTGCAACTTGAACTCGTAGGATGAGCAGTAGGAGTCTTTGACTCTTGAATGAAGACACCTGCACGGCTTTTAGTTCACTAATATTATACAAGTATACAAACATGAACAAACACTTCTTGAGAGGTAATGGAATGTATAATTTAATCTTGGAATATATATACTCACACAACGCCTCTGCACTCACTTAACCGCTTACGCGATACATAGGGGTGTTAGAGTAGGGCCGGGGAGTCAGGGTTTAGCTATGGCTATAGGGGGGATATCCTTACCATTTATCTAGGCAATTTCCAGCCATTTTTTTACATTACAGCTCAATAAACCACCAGCACACTTCTTCTACAAATTCACGCAAGCAGGGAGAAGTTCTTGGTGTTACCGCTGACTAGCTACCTTTCCTCATCCCAAAACGCAAAGGCCCTACCAGGATATAGCCATGAAGTTGAAGGTGGCTTGCTTCAACTCTAGTTCTATCTTCCTCAATCCCTTGACCTTGGGGGTGAGACAAACTCTTTCGAGGCTTTCTCGTTGCATTAGACATGTGTGTAGTCTAGCATCTACGGCGAGTATTATTTCTGTGGTATGGCACCTAGTAATTGTATGATGTGGTGTAGCGTTGACGGTGTGTCCGGTGTCTTGGGTTTTTTCAAACATCAGTCTTGGGTGAAGCACGTTAATATAACTGAATTTTGCCACATTAGAGCTTGACTTATCGGAAATGTTATTTTCTGTCATTTCTGTTGTTCCAGAACTGCGCTAGGCTAGCATTACCATGACCGGCATTTGGCCCTAAATGAGCGCATCAAGCTGGAGCACCTGTTGAAGGGTGTAGCATGCATTGTTGTGTTTGATATTTTCTTGACTCCCGTGGATAGTATCAAGTTGCTGTCTAGTCCGGAAACATAAGCCGTAAGGCTGAAATAATATGTACTCCGGTCGTAGGCTGTGATACACGTGGATATCTACGTACATATATTACCAAGATAAATAATACAAAACTTAGCTCGATGGGTAGTAAGCCCTAAAAAGCATATATAAATAGTATGATAATCAAACAAAATACCAAGATACCAATAGAGAGTTGGCATTCGATTGCAGACTATATTTTTATGCTGGATAGATATCGTAAACGCGGGATTATGTGCTGAAAGTGTATACAGCAACTGCCTCATACTTCAACGCTTACAACGGTTAGCGCATACTATCAGCTACTAGCCAAACAGCGCTAGCCGAGCAGGGAACGTGGGGCCGGACCGGAAAAAAGTTGAACCAGAGCCTGGCACCAGGCAACGAGGCACTAAAACCCGGGCCATAGGCCAATAGGCAATTTCCAATCGCCTAAGTAAAACAGCACGCAAACACATCTCGCATCAAACAAACCAATACAATAACACAAGAACCAGACAAGAACCAAGAGAGCTACATACAACGTACGATGTCAACGCGGCAAGCAGCCCTGTAAGTATGCTGACATTACAACCCAATGGCCGAGCGACACAGCTGCAGCGGCACGATGGCATTTATCCTGACTCGAACAATAGATCCCTATATCGGCGGTCTCTGAAGCTGTCGCTCGACTGGGCGGTCCATAGGCAATTATGGCGCGGCCAAGCCTTGTACATCAGGTCACTATTTGAAGCAAATAAAAATGTGACCAGCCCAAGACACCAGAGAGTAAGACCAGGCAGCGCTGCAAATGATTCAAACCAAACATGATGGCTAATGAAGTACACGCTCTAGGCCCTGATTAAGGAGACCGAAAAGCTTCTCGAGACGTGGAAACACCCGGAACCATATGCGTACCCGACCGCCCCAGGAGGTTCGTGAACGAGGCCCCTAGCCGAGATATGCCGGCCCACGTTGCTAACATACGAATAGGTTCGAAATATGAAAGAAACCTACCTGCGCCCATCCTAGAACGTAAGCATTCAACCCTCACCTGATCGCATAGAACCCTGTACAGACCTGGGAGGAGCTGCAACATAGCAAACCAAATGCACCGCCGCCACTCATAGATGCATATCGCTAATAATCATGTAGCGCCCCCACCACTCAAATTCTAGATTTTCAGCAATAGCCGGTTCCATGGGTTGCAGTTATCATAGTCAAGTTACAAAGTGTACGCAAATACGTTTATGATAGACTGAAAGGCGCGGGGATATGCAAAAATAGTGCAAATCGAAGTATACGGCAGAGGCCCAGAACACCCGTGGGATCCGGACGCGCCTCGAGCAAAGAAACGTGCTAAGCCACATGACAGTGATGCACGAGAACATCACTCTAGAAACAGAGCACACAACATACGAAATAGCAAACACTCAGAAATATTATCTCCTCATTCATGACCATGTGCCGTAAAGGGCCTTAATGTACAACCCAGACATAAAAAGACAAAAAACCATTGAATCCGTGACCCCTGTGTTGACACCCAAACAAACCCGAGCAGGGCAAAGAAAACTAGAAACAGAAACCCCGCACAATGCCTTACATCTCCTGGCTGGCAGTCTTGCCAGCCTTGCCAGTCTTCTTGGGCAGAAGGTCTAAAATAGTTAGCATACTGAACATAAGCGAAAACAGACAAGAACACGTACTCTGGTGAATGTTGGGCAGCACACCACCCTGGGCAATGGTGACATGGCCGAGCAGCTTGTTCAACTCCTCATCGTTCCGGATGGCCAGCTGAAGATGTCTGGGGATGATACGAGTCTTCTTGTTGTCACGGGCGGCGTTGCCAGCCAGCTCGAGAATTTCGGCAGCGAGGTACTCCAGAACGGCCGCCAGATACACCGGAGCACCGGCACCGACACGCTGAGCATAGTTGCCCTTGCGGAGCAGACGATGAACACGACCAACAGGGAAGGCCAGACCAGCCTTGGAAGAACGACTGAACAACAATGTTAGAACACGCGAAAGGAAAGCGATGAAAGGATAAACTTACGTCTGCGAGTTCTTGGAACCGCTGGCCTTGCCGCCGGACTTGCCGCCTCCAGTCATTTTGATGGATAGTAGAATTGAGAAAGTGCGTGAAGCAAGAGTAGAAGACAAAAAGATGATGTCTGGGAATGTTTTGATGTCGGCTGTGGATGGGCGAGAAAAGACTTGGATACAGTTACAAGAAGTAAGTAGTGGTGGGGGACGGTTGCTTTTTAAGTAGTTTTCGCGCACAGCGTAACGCGCTCACGGATCAGCTCCTTGACCAGTTGGCGCTAGTCCCAAAAAAGACACATCATACAAAATAACAACAAGTCAAAACAAATGGAAAAATGGGCAGTTTGACAGATAAGCAGTGTATATAGCCCCGGATAAAAAAGACACCACGCACTAGCTAATAAGCTGATGACTGCATTCGCTACTCCGTAAGTGCCGCGTTAACACGAGAAGGCGCATTCCACCATCTTGTCCTTCCACGCCCTCCAAACCGTACCCGTACTTTCTGGATGGCACGTACTTCGTACATACATACACTTACACCGTGAAATATTCACTGGAGAATTGATGAGTACCCGTATGAGGGAGGGTGTACTCCGTATGAGTACGAGTACATACATACGTACTCGTATATTCGAGTATACGAGTAAGGCCACCGCGGTGTTGCACTTTGAGATCAAACGCAACTACGCGTAAGATACGTGCTTGGAGTTTCTGCGCTGAGGCTGGGTAGCCCTCCCTTTCTGTCACGTATATACTCGTAGTTACATACGCACGATTCATAGCGGACGTGTTGAAGTGAACGCAGTATCCTACCTCTGACACACAGACACAAAGGTTCCGTACACTTGCAATCCTAAGTTCCAGTATGGAATACCAGTGCTTTATTGGAAGGATATCGAGATAGCTTGAAGCTGCAAGGGACGCTTTTCCCCAACTAGGAAGACGCTCTACAACTTGACTGGGTATCGTAGGGGTGCATATTAGACGCGTCCAGACGCGTCGTAGCTGCAGCACACACGAATAATCCGTGTACAAGTGGTGTACACTACACGAGTATGTATGAGTACGGCCTCCGTAGTGTATGGACTCCATACAAATCTCCCTGTCAGAGCGGGCCAGCTGCTTGCTGGTGGCTGAGAAGGGAGCTGGTACTAGTCGTATGTACATACATAGTCGTGGGTCGATCTTGGCTGGGTTCACGACCCGCACAACCCCCCGATTGCATTCCGCGTACGAGTATTCGTATGTTGTATATGTAGAATACCTGGTGGTGTGTGGTGCTGCCCTGCTCAACTGCATACGAGTACTCCGTACGGAGTAGTAGGACACATACTCGTACCGGTAAACTGAGCCAGACTCAGCTAGCGCAAGCTCCAGTAGTATGTACTATACTCCGTACATACGAGTATATGAGTAGGGCGTTTTGCTATGGTTGACCAGTAAAAGCACAATAGTGGAGAAATGTATCCATGTAAAATGTTGCTCCATATTTATCGGGGGCGCTGTTAATATGTATGCGCCGCTACAATGTTGTTTTAATTTGCTCTGGGGCACATTTTTTGCCTGCTTTCACTGCCTATCCCCACCCCGCCCTCCAAAACAATAGCACAGACCACTCCCGTTAAGGCCGTTCCGCGCCAAATCAGCACGTCTTCACTAGGAAGCAATCAGCAACAACAACCGCCTGTCGCGTCCAGATACAAAAAGGGTGGCACCCCCCAAAATTTCAAGATCTCCTTTCTTCACCAAATATTCACCCATCACGATTCTTTTATGATCATTAACCATCAACATATCACCAACCACTTCCCAAAACTACCCTTTTCGCAACTTATAATTTTTTCAACCCGTCAAAATGCCCCCGAAGGCCGCAGACAAGAAGCCCGCCTCCAAGGCCCCGGCGACCGCCTCCAAGGCTCCTGAGAAGAAGGATGCCGGCAAGAAGACCGCTGCTTCTGGCGACAAGAAGAAGCGTACCAAGACGCGCAAGGAGACCTACTCTTCTTACATCTACCGAGGTAAGCCGAAAAAAATAAAATAAACAACGATCTTACATTTTCTTCCAGCAGATTAGCTAACCTGTCCCGTTTCTAGTCCTGAAGCAGGTTCACCCCGACACTGGTATTTCCAACCGTGCCATGTCTATCCTGAACTCCTTTGTCAACGGTAAGCCCACACGTACACACCACACCAAAGCTAAACTAAAAAAAAAAAAAACAGACATCTTCGAGCGTGTCGCCACCGAGGCATCCAAGCTGGCCGCATACAACAAGAAGTCCACTATCTCTTCCCGGGAGATCCAGACCTCGTAAGCACCAACAGCCACAGCCACATCTACAAATTCATGTACTGACATACACAGTGTGCGCCTGATTTTGCCCGGTGAGCTGGCCAAGCACGCAGTTTCCGAGGGTACCAAGGCCGTCACCAAGTACTCCACCTCCACCAAATAGGTGGTTTGTTTCTGCGTCTTTGTTATTTTGCACCCATGGTCTTCGAGGGTTTGCTTGGCATTTGGGTGTCATGATGGGGCCGACTAGGCTTGCAACCCTAGTGCCTTTTAATGCGTTATGGAAGGGTTTGCTTATCTTTGTTTTCTTGACTTTCCAAGAGGGGGCAATGTTTCTACACGGGTTTATGGGGTTCGCGGCTGTACATTACCTACAATATTAGGATTTCGGAATGAAACTCGTGCGCATGAGATACAAAATCTTGAGGATGGCTCTCCGGTTAACTGTTTTTATAATGACTGCTACAAACCAGACGATTATCCAAGCCCGGCTTTTGACCTCTTCACGACATGCTCTATTGGTTGCGTGATACCCTTGTTATCAGTTGCACCCAGAGCCATGCCCATGCTCCATCCCATTTTTTCAAGCATTGTTCGGCCCTTGTTGGATTCGCCGATTTCTGGTGCCGAGCCTCCCACAACCTCACCGTTGCGGACGTTGACGGCGCTGTTATTTTCGTTGCGCCGCATAGTGTCCTGAACTGGCCGACTTGGTTTTCCATCCATCCGAGGAAAGTAGCGCCGTCGAATTCGACTGAACACGCTTTGGAAGTGTCCTTCCTCGTACTTCAGCGTAGCTTTGGTGCGAGCCAGTGTAGGCCTCCGTTGGGCTCCGGAGCCCGCCGATTTGGATTTGAGTCCGAAGCGGTGTGCTAGCTCGTGGATAATCTTCCGAGCGTGAGCATCCATGGGAGGAAATGACATGCTGTGTGAGCCTCGTTAGTTAACAGGAACGACACCGGAGGATGTGTTACTGCGGCAATGAGGTACTAGTGAAAAAAGGCCGTAGAGAAGAGGAAAAGGGCAAACACATGCCGACTTACCTGCTGGCTTGCCCATTAAGAAAAGCTTTGAACTCTGCCTTTATGTCGTCTAGACTCATCCCATTCGAATACTTGACCCGAGAATCGTTGGGGTTGACATTATTGCCCAGAAGCCCTTGGGAGCGGAGATCTTCACGCTGTCTCCGTTTTTCCTTTTTCCGTACCCTGTCTTTTTGCCAGGTTGCTCTCAGTGTCGCTTCCAAATCAGAGTCAGATAGCTCAAACCCAAATTGGTCGCTTCCGTCTGCCTCCCAGCCAACTACATCTAGCTGCTCAAAAGCCTCTGCTACGGCCTCAGCGTTGGGGTATGAGCCACGAACTGTTTTCATCTCTCTCGTGAGATACTGTGCTGCAGCACCTTTCTGCTTCCTGTGATCCTTTGTATGTCCCCCGGACTGTCGCGCCATTGGTTGGACTGCGTCGGCATCGAAGAGAAGCAATTCATCCGTATCCAGGCCCAGCTCTTCTTGCTTTGCCAACAGTCTAGCTAATTGCTCGTCATCTATATCTGCGGACAACTGCTCCATGTCATCCATATCAAGGCTGTCGTCACTAGCCTCTTCGTCGCTATCTGGCTGAGTCTGAGAGGTATGGAACATCTCTATGAGGCTGGCTGCTTTAGACTTTTTCCCAGTGGCCGCGAGTTTGCCGTTCATAACGGGATATCGCTTAGTCGAAACAGAAGTGCCTTGTTTATGTTTTGCCAGATGGGCTGGTGAATTGAGAGCAATCTCATTGTCGGAGCCACCTAGATCTCTTGGGATGAGCACAGATTCAAGGTGACTAGCCTGTATGTCATCCATTGCCATGTTTGCGATGTAATCGTCTAGTGCTGCATCACTTCCCCCCTCTTCATCGCTCGACACTAGTAAAGCGTCTAGATTAGGATGCTTGACCATTATTTCATTGGCATCGCACGGAAGCTCAACCCCGTTGAGAGTCAGCTGGGGCTGATCAGCACTGGCAGGTCCCTGAGGGGCTAACACCGGGCCTCTGCCCCTGAAGAGAATGACCTCGTCGCATGAATCCGAATCCCCACATGTCGTGCTCTGTACCTCATCAACACCATCGTTCTGTTGAATAGCAACTGAGATTTCTGCTTCCGAGTTTCGCGAGGAAGGAAAATTGTAGTCTGGCTGATCGGCGACGTTGATTTGGGGTGGCTTGGGAGAGGTGGCTGGTTTAGAGGCTGTGACTGGTTCGATAAAAGTAGCTGTCTCAAAGTCCGTGATTGGCGGGGGAGGCGGGAGTGCTTTGGGAGATGCACCTGATGGAGTTGATACGGCTGTCGGCAATTTAATACCTGGTTCTTCCTCTAGGTCCTCTAAAGGTTCGATGAACCCGCCACTGATAAAAGCCACCGGCCGATGTCTAAGCGTCGAGCCTTGCTCCCAGTGAGACGCGTTGTTTGACGTATTTCTCGCCAGCTGTTGCATGCTCGTAAACTCTAATACTTTGGGTAAGTTAAAGATTCAAGACCGACTCGTAAGAGGCCACTTAACGAGGCTACCTATTAGGTAGAGCTATGTGTGGGATGACATACCTGTTAAAGCTTCGGACGGAAACATCGTATCGACGGCGTTTCTGAACTGGGTATTTTGTGTTGGGACATGCTTTGCATTATTAGAGCTGCGCATGCGGCCAGGTTTCCTGCCGAGTGCTGTCTTCTTATTTTTTGACATGGCTGTGCCCAAGATCACAGGCTGGAGCTTTCGCCCCTGGTGTTGGCCGGCTTCAGTTTTGGTGTCCGTAGTATTCTTTCTAGGCGGCTCAATCCTTTGACAAGGCAAGGATATCACTAGCTGAATGTCATCATAGCTGCATTAGTTTATAAAACAGAAAATTGTGCGGATTGTGCTGCTTAGGCTCACCTCTTTGCAAACTCCTCGGCTCGGCTTGGAAGAAGTTTTGCTTCGCACATACCCAACTAGAGGAGTACGAAGTAGAAATGGACAAGACCGCTCTGCCTCTGAGAAACTTGTATCAGGAGGGGCTAACGACAAGGATAGTACTCATAAAATGTGGGCCCTGCTTACTACGAGTACTATTCGAGAGGGGGAGTTGCTGGTAGCCACTGAACAAAGCCGCCGTATCCTTAGGCCCCAGCGGTAAGGCGTTGTTAGGAGTCACACGTCACGGCATTCCATAGGCTGTCTTGGATTGCCTCCTCAAGCCACGGTATACTGGCGGTGTTGCTGGTCATTCTCTGCCTATCACTTTTGCATCTTCCCAGCCATACCCGCTACTTCGAACAAACGACACCATAAACCCACCTATAACTGTTTGTCCTCGCCTTACAGTTTAGTCTCTAGAGTGTTAGCTCTACTTGCCGACTCAGCCAAAGGACCTCCTTCGGGACGGGGGGTCTCTTCTCTCGATAAAAACGGGCTTGCTTTCTCTGTGGCGCCTGCACCACTATCTCTAAGCTGGATACCGCTATCACTGCTTCTGTCATGGAGATGGCTGTTGCCGGGGCGGCCGATATTGGCCGCTATGGTCGCCGCATTGTTAGAATGATCTGGGATCCCGAACCGACAAACAACACTGAAGCCAACCACCCTGTCTGGTGCCTCGGGCAGGCGTATATTCTGGAAGCTGTGAAGCCCAAGCAACCTAATTCCCGAGAAAGCTTGTCTCCGCATACACCGCCGCCAGATACCGATTCTACGTTGATACAGTCCGTCGCACCCGGCCCTGACACGCCTCCCGAGTCCACACCTAGCAGCTTCAGCTCTTCCCTCATATACGAGGATTTCACCCCCTCGGAAGATGGTGGGTGGCCGGCTGCTTTTTTGGATGATTTTGAGTCCAGGATCTGGATGACGTATCGCTCCGGGTTCCAGCCGATCGAGCGTTCGCACGACCCAAAAGCCTCTACGGCCATGTCGCTCTCGATGAGATTGAAGACCATCGGTGACCAGAGCGGCTTTTCTTCCGATAGTGGTTGGGGATGCATGATTCGTTCCGGACAAAGCCTGCTTGCGAATGCCTTGGCTATCTGCGAGTTGGGACGAGGTTAGTTCGTATTGGAGAACATACTACTGCCGGTCACGTTTGCCCACGCCCATGCCCACGCCCACACGGCACACACTGACAAGATCACCCCATTGCTGGATATGTTGCTGATATGATTGAATAGACTGGCGGCGGTCCAACAGCAGTACTGGAGACCGGAAGATCATCTCCTTCTTTGCCGATGACCCACGAGCGCCATATTCCATCCACCGATTTGTCGCACACGGATCGGTCGCCTGTGGCAAATATCCAGGCGAATGGTTCGGACCATCTGCAACCGCACGGTGCATACAGTATGCCATTGCTGTGTTTCTAAAGGCTCGGAGATGAATTTGTTTTGCTGACCATATCTATCAGGGCACTTGTTAATGCCCGGCCAGGGCCGCTTCGTGTGTACGCTACTGGGGATCTCCCCGATGTCTACGAAGACAGCTTTTTAGAGGTTGCACGCCCTCAACCTGGTCACCAGTTCTACCCGACTCTCATTTTGGTTGGTACGCGATTAGGCATTGACAAAGTAAATACGGTATACTGGGAAGCCTTGGCGTCAACTCTACAGATGCCGCAGTCAGTTGGCATTGCTGGGTACGTATAAGACTCGCCTCATATATTGGCACTCGATTTTATTCACTTGCGCTAATATGATCTAACTAGGGGCCGTCCTTCTTCATCTCATTACTTTGTTGGGTCTCAGAGGTCTTCTGATGACCAGGGGTCCTTTCTTTTTTACTTGGATCCTCACCATACACGACAAGCCCTCACATATCATGACAAACCTGAGGCATACACAGATGATGATATCAACTCATGTCACACGAAACGGCTTAGGAAACTACACATTCGCGAGATGGACCCAAGCATGTTGATCGGTTTTGTGATCAAGGATGAGGCCGATTGGGACCTCTGGAAGAGCTCGGTAAAGCATGTCCAGGGCAAGGCAATCATAAACGTATCTGCTCATGATCCAGCCGGAAAGATGGCACCTGGACGACAAGGGGCGATTGATGAAGTTGAGACTTTGAGTAGTGACGATGATGATAGGGACACGGTGTTGGACTCGAAGTAGGTGCCAGCTTTTAGCTGTCTATGAGGAGTTTTCTTGGTGTATGGGGCTTGTACTATCTGGTATTGCTTTTTATTGATCACATATATGTTTATGGGGCACAAAGTCATAATGTGGTCCATAATGTAGTCGCTCTGCGACAGCAGACCCTTGGTAGTGCTCCTTTCTGTTTCTTTTTTGCGTTTCCGGTCAGCACGCTGTGGCTATTGGCGTTTCTAATCACACAATGGCTCTTTATGATTTCATCTAATCTTACACACACCATTATACGATAGGTTAGGTTGCGAACCCACGGCGCAGCTAAACAATGATAGCCCGGAGCCCAGCAGGCAGATATTCCCATTTCGTAGCGCCTCCGCAGCTGCGATACCTGATGCCCATGCCGGTGACGTGGCAATATTCCGTCATTGCCAGCGTATCCTATATAAGCCACCATTGTATTGGTAACAATGTGCGTACTTTGAAAGAAGCTGCGTTAATTCTAGCAGCTATACTCGCACGTGGAGGGATATCTCTTGGCCTGGAGAAAGAAATTCATCGGACAACGACACAGAGAAGATGGAGAAAATGAGCCTTCCGTACGGAAGAAAGGGAGAGTTAAGGTGACAAAGCTGCATGGATTTGTCACTCTTCGTACACTTTGACTTTGGCAGCGTACTGGCGGATGTTACTGACGACACTATCTTCGATCGTATGTCCTTGGCCCGCGGCGACTTTCAGTATGAGCTCATTGAGTGCTTGTCTACCCAGTATGTCGACATGGTCGGCTGTGTTTGGGCCACCTCGGGGGTTAAAGCGCTCTGGTTCATGAGGCATTTCGACAACTGTAATTTTGATGCCAGCAGGATTGTACCTGCGCAGCTTCCAGCCCTGATTACACATATACCCTGTGCTCAACAGATTGACCGTCCCATCCCCCTCACCCATAACAACACCGTGATCAATCATATCGCCATGTGTAAGGCCGGTGTCGATAGTTATGTTGAGGCGCGTGGACGTGGTAGGGTCGGGCGGCCGGTAGTAGTACGCCCTCTCAGTAGGTTTCCCCACCCCGTAGAAGCAGTATAGTTTCAAGCTAGGGGCAAGGGGGAGTCTTGTCTCCAGCGGGTTGATCCATTTGCGAGGATCATGTTCGTTTTCCTCTACCTCGGCTGTCGAGTGCGCAACCCCATGGGAATAGCTCGCGTGGACCTGTTTGCGGTACCAGCCTTCAGTGGTATTGAAAAGGTATTGTAGAGAGTCGCTAACGGTGAGGTTGCGGAGAGACGATGTCGTATTGCCGTCGCTACGGAAGTTCAGCAGCGTGGCAAAGCTCTGCTCCTGGCCAGGAAGGTCGTCTGGAGCACCATCCTCGACAGTCCCCCAAACCGCATCGCCGCCAATTGGGAGCATAGAGGATATGCCAGGCATTGCACGGAATATCTCTGCTCGTTCTTCCTTGCTAAGGAACTTCTCAAGGCCGTTTACTGCAAACGAGTTGAGCTGTGCAGTATCGCGCATTTCGCCGGAGAGCACTGCTGTGAGGTCTTTGACAGCCCCTAGCATGCAGCCGCTGACATTGATCCATGATTCGACATATGTCTCAACCCATTCCGCCCCGCCACGGCCGCCGTGTGGTGATGCAACCCAATGGAAAAAGTAGAACAGTACTTGGCTTCCCATGCTGTGGGATACTAGGACAATTTTTCGGTTTGACGATGCGACCGTCATTTCGACGTACATCTTGAGTCGGGTGAAGTACTGGTCGCGCACCTCGAGATTTGCGTATGATAGGCGCCAGTCGTATGCAGCGGTGAATGAAGTGGAAGGATCATAGCCGAGCGAGGCAAGATTCTCGATGATTTTGTTCCAGATCCAATATCCGGTGATGAAGAAGTCGGTGGCATCAAAGCCTTGAGCGGCACGCATTTTGAAGCCCGGCGGGTCAAGGCCAGTGTCCTTGTCCAACATGATGTGTTTCTTCCAGTTTTCTTTGTCCAAAACAAGAGCCCGCATCATGCTCCAGCTGCCCCAAAGCCGCTTGCGAAAGTATGGGCGGGAGGCATTGGACGTACCCCATGACTCTAAGCCGGTAGATATCACTCCGGGGATCATGATGACGGGATAGTTGACATCGAGGCCGTCAGCTCTCGCCTTCAGGCCCACAGAAAACGCGTCGTAGCTGTCGAGAAAGTCCCGTTCTCCCTTCTGCGGAACCGCGGTCCATGGGGTCAGCGAAAGTTGACTTCAGTTCGAAACGCCGCATGAAAGCGCCCCCAGCATGGGCGGTTGTAGTTCGGGTATGTACTTACGACAATATCACGCATGTCCTTCACAAAGCCCGCGGGCAGAACATCAAAGAAGCTCTCCACGCTCAACTCGCTAATCTCGGGAAAGTCGATGAGATCATTGCTCTTGGCGAAGAAACCGGCGGCAATGAGGCCAAACAGGCTGCCAAGGAGAAAAATCAGGGTATTTCGGCGCTTCTTTCCCTTGTCTGCTGTCCGAATGGTGTGGCGCACTTCGACGACTGGGCCATCCTTGTTGTCATCTAATGTGTCGCCAGCTGCCACACCCTCTATTGCCGCGACCCTGGCGGGAGCTGCCGGTGCCGCATGCTTGGGCCCCCTTCGCCGCAAGTTTGCGCTCATGATTTCCTTGCAGCTTCGGCCTCGCGGCGCGACGCTAGGTCGCAAGGAAAACCGTGCGTTCGGAGAATAGCCACAAGACAGAATCGCAAAAAGGAGGTATAAACGGCACGTTTCGGGGGGGGGGGGGTTGTAGGTTGTTTCGTACAGGTTTGTGCGTTCTTTTTATTTTCTTTCGCGAGCTCTTTGGAAGAGTGAGCAGGAAGAATAGTCGTAGTCTGTGGGCGATAAATCAGAGGCTCGGGCTAGGCAATCCTATTCTGCCTTTTCGAAGAGAATTGGACGTGCTGGAGGCCAGCTTGAGCCTGGCTCATTCTCCGTGGATACGTCCGGAGTACGATTACTCGTAGCTTGCATGCCGCTATTTCGTGTGATGTAATAAGTAACACTAGTGCTCCATAACTGTGGAGTTCTATGTAAGGTAAGATACCTAACGGAGTATGTTCAGTGACCAGAAGGAGCTAATAATTTCAGCTGTCTCGCCTAAGGCACTAACTACAACGTAGGTACGGAGAACAAACTGAGTGCCCCACGTATTATATGGTATGGTGCTTGTACTCCGTACTGTACCTGGTCTGTATCTTGATATTACAAGTACAGGCCCCTCAGTCATGTATCCTAAGTACTATGCAACTACGAGTACGGGTACAGCTGGATAGCCCAATCTAGCATGTGAAGGTGGATTGCTTCGCGATGGCACATCCCACATCAAACCAACCAGCATCAAGCCGATTTTGCATACAGCCAAACCTACCAAAAGTTGGCGACCCCAAGAGACTATGTCTTTACATTGAATCTGCGACTGCATTACACATCTTCTGCCAACCACATGCATCTATGCCTCTCTGGCCGTGGCAGTTTTCCACGGCGCCTCTCTCTATCCTTCTTCTCGACGCTGTTGTGTTTTCCGCCCAAGTTCCGTACCGGTAGCTGTCTCTAACTGGTCTGGCAATTTTATTCATAACTGTGGGCGCTCTTTCTTCGAGACCAGGCGCCTACAATGGCCACACCAACGACGGCAACAACAACGGCGACGGCGACGGCACCCGCAGCAACCTTACCTCCAGCGACAGGGTTTCTGTCTTCCTCAGAGCTGAACTACGTTCGCTATGAGCATCGCCTTGAGCAGCAATATCTTCCGGCGATCCGGGCTCTGATATCAAAGGACTTGAGTGAGCCGTACAGCATCTACGTATACCGCTACTTTCTCTACCAGTGGAGCCACCTGTGTTTTATGGTACAGTTATTGTGCCAATTGTTGTTTTGGTGGCGTTTTGTCTCGGACAATGCTGACCAACGAACGCCGGCTCCTCCCAGGCACTTGACCCGGTTGATGGCTCGCTCATCGGCGTCATCATATGCAAGCTGGAAATGCATACTTCCAACAGCCCACCTACACGCCGCGGGTACATTGCCATGCTAGCCGTGTCGGCATCGCATCGAGGTCATGGGGTAGCCACGGCCTTGGTAAAACAAGCAATTGATGCAATGATACAGCAAGATGCCGACGAGGTGGTTCTTGAGACGGAAGAGACAAACGGCTCAGCCATTCGCTTGTACGAGAGGCTAGGCTTCCTGCGGTCGAAAAAGCTACACCGGTACTACTTGAATGGGAACAGTGCGTATAGGCTCGTGTTGCTCTTGAAATCCATCGACCCAGATGCTGCGACCGACCTAGCCTTGACTCCTGATGAGCGGCCTCAATAGCCGTACGATATTTATCCCGTCCACTTAGATGTCGTGAGCTGCCATGTACCTAGTGGCTGGCAAAGCCACACCACTACAATCAACTACATACCGGCCAGAGAGTCAGCATGCCCACTTGAGGAGCGTCTGGAGTGTCTGGTGCACGCTGGAGATTCTGCTCGATTTGGGACTCTTGCTCTGCTGTGCAGTATTGCGTGTTTGGGTGTGGGCTACCGGTGGTTATGGATTGCTGACATGATATATTATGACGAGCCAGCACGTCGGGCCAGCCTCCAAGCTGGCTCTAGGTCGCCTCTGGATGGTTTGCAAGCGGCGGAAAAAAATCATGAGTTCTTAATTGCACTAAGGTGCAGGAGCTAGAGCCAGAGGTCATGACCGATGTGTCTTAACTAGTATTTCGTGCATACAGAGACTATACAAGCCGCGCTTATAGATAGCCATCTATATTATTCTACCCACGCCGGTGCAAGAGGCATGATGCTCGACTGCCGAGCGCAGCGATCTCAGTACTGCAAAATAGGACGAAGCCGAATTCAGCGGGTGGCCCAAGGTAGACATAGCGACACCCTGCCCGACAGGCCGTGATCTATTAACGAGAGGTCTCGGCCTGCCAAAGGCACAGCCGCCGGTCGTAGAAGCTAGTCGAGACACATAGTAGCTGGGAGCCAGGCCGATAATCACTGCCATAGTTCATACTTTCGTGCTCTTCGAACCTAGACACTACAGAAATTTGGCAGTGGCCGCTGGCGTCAACATCAATGTCCAACACCCGCACTCCGGCGTGCATGCAGGAGGCGATCACACGGAAAGCCCAGCGGCGGCCGCCATCATCGACAGTGGAGCATATCAGCTTAAGCCGCCAGACGCCCCCCCCGAGATTCTGGCTGGCTAGGCACTTTGCCTGGCTGATGCCATCAGACTCCAGAAGGCTGTTGATGGAGTACACTCGGATATGATCGTCGTAGCTCCCCGTCAAGACGAGACGACCCCCATCGTCAGCCGAAACGGAAAGCGGAAGGATAGCGGTGACGCCAGCCTCATGGCCAGAGATTTTGGCTGAGGCAAATGGCGCCCATTGGGGAATTTTAGCGGGCGAAGCAGATGCCATGTCAAGGAGGCAGACACAGTGCCGCAGTGCAGAGTCATCGCCGCCGGAAAAGACGGTGACGGCAACGTCAGAATTAGCAGTCGTAGCGGAGAGTGGCCCAGGGTTGCCGCCGTAGGCGTGGACGTCGCTCTCTGGTCGGCGGTCCAGCGGGATCTTGGACAAGTCGGGGGCGAAAGCCACTGTCCATGCCTCGAGACTGTGCATGATTACTGGCGCCAGAGACGAAGTATCTCTCAGTGGCTGATTTCCTATGCCCAAAACGAATACAGCGCCGTTAGATGCCGTCACAGCAATCAGATCAGCTTCAGTTGGGTGCCAGGCAAGTGACAGAAAAAGAACATGTTCGTCAACGCCAGGTATACGGACAACACAGATATGCTGCAGAAGATGCTCGACAGGATACTGGTTAGGAGGCATAGAATCCCCTATGCTGGGTGGGCAGAGCCGGTAAAGACTCAGTGTTGCCGTACTCGAAGCCACAGCAAAGATGTCTTGCTTGCTGGTTGCTGTCTGGAAATGCACATCTAGCACCGCCGACGGTTGCACTTCCGTATGCACGTGCTGGCTGTGTCTGTTAGTAGTGTAAACAGAGCAGAGCCAGTATGCATCTTAGAGAAAAAGAGAAGGAAGGCTCGTGGAGGAAGAACGGAGTCGGGGTATAGGGCAGAGCACACAAACTTACATCTCGTTCGTATCCAACCGGAAGACGATAATGCTCCCATTCCGTGTCTGTGGCTTGGCCGCATCGCCTTCGTCCTCGCTATTCCGTTCGAGGTCGTAGGTGCCGACGACGAAGTAGTCAGGGTATGCTGGGCAAAACTCGATGCAGCTCGGGGGGAGGTCGAGAATCAGGGTTTGAATAGAGGCACTGCCGGCCGCCATGGCTGCTTCTTGCACGGGTCCTGTGCTGCCTATAGGCATGTACGGCGCATCCCTGTCAAGACACGGATTGCTGACGGCTATGTTTGCTGGGTGCAGAAAGACGACCGACAGTAGCTTTATGCGACTGTTATGTGTTTTGTCGGTGGTCAGTCGTCTGCATCCAAAGTCCGATGGCAGAGAAATTTCGTGTCGAATTACCCCGTACTACCCCGTCACCACTTATCACCACGTTAGTTTGGTCTGCAACTTGGACTCCAACATGGACATCGACGGGGGCT
The DNA here is from genome assembly GCA_001513895.1 of Graphilbum fragrans. Lineage (NCBI taxonomy): Eukaryota > Fungi > Ascomycota > Sordariomycetes > Ophiostomatales > Ophiostomataceae > Graphilbum > Graphilbum fragrans. The sequence continues at coordinate 18,872 of LLKO01000017.1, forward strand.
CGGATTCAGACTTCTACGGTACCTACACCTACAGATGTTTCTTTTGTCTCGTCGCACCACCTTTTTGCACATGCCCGCTCACATTAGCAAGGCCAGGTAGAAGTCGTCAAGCGGCTACGGCATCGCGTTCGGCTAGCCAAAACTAGCAACAATGTGCCACCATCTGCTGTAGAGCAAATGGAGTGGCAGCGCGATGCCCATGTCCACCACCTTTCCAACCCATTTGCCGGGGTTTCTTACGCGTGGCAGCTGGGCGAAAGCATCGACGGCTTTCTCGCCAGGCTGCCGCCGGCAACTACAATAATGAGCGAGCACACGCCATGGATATACATCTGCAACCCGCACGTAGCCCGGAAGACGCGGTCGGCGGCACAGAACCAGGCCATTCCGGGGTGCGAAGACGAAGGCCCAGAGGCGGACGGAGCGCAAACGGCGCTTTTTGTCCAGGGCAGCAAAGAGAGGCTTGATCTACTACGGCAGTTTCTAGACGGACTGGCCGCACTGCCTCTCCCACCCAGTGTCTCGGCCAAAGATACAGACGAGGCGCGGCAGGCGGCAGTCCACGATGTGCTTGGGCTGGCCGGAGGCACGGGTGTGACATGCGGCAAGGTACGTGCAGACGCAGAGGGATGCCGATGGACAACTACAAGAGAGGCTTGAGGGCATAGAAATACAGAGATGACGAACAAGACGAAAATGATGAAAACGACGAACAGAATGAACAGGTCGAACAGAGGCAGGCTAAGGCGGTACAGCTGACCTTTGGGCAGTGGATGCTATTCGTCCCTCCCAGCAGGGTCAACACGATGTGGGATACGGTTGCGAGAGCCACGATGAACAACGAGCTTGGGGTCGCTGCTAAAGTGGCGCCACTAGACCCCGAGCGAGAACCGCTTCGAGAACGCTTGATCTGCATCTACACGGCCGATTTCCGGGACCGCCACGATGTAGGCCGCGTGCTCCAGTGCCTAGCACGGCTCGGCTTGGTGGAAATGCAGAGCAAAAGCATCTACTACAAGTGTGGTGAGTCGGAATGGGAGACAAAGGGAGGGGGGAATGTCTACGCAGGCAATGGCAGCGGCTGACCGCATGCAGATGCATACACCTACCTAGGAATTGGCGCCGTCAACCCGTGGGGATTGCGGGCGTCTCTGTTTGGGTCTCGGGATATTTTTGCGTGGTTGCGGACAGCCGGCGCAGCAACCGGGGCAGGCTCCACGAAAGCAGTGACAGCGGCAAAGGGACAGGAACAACGGCGATGACGCCAGGGCGAGTTTGATTGTTTTGGCGACCAGTGGCCGCGTTGGTGGCCCCTGAATTCGCCATTGTTAAAAAAACATGTAAGATACCTACCTACGTACTCCCCAAAACAGGGACGTGCCCAGTAACACGTGCTATTTCAGGTGCGCAAAGTTGTCTACTTTTACGACGTATATGTGGTGTGGTGGTTCGGCAGACTCGGGGCTCCACTGGGCCTCGCACGCCCTGGACAGACAGGGCCTAACGGCACAAATGTCCAGCCGCTTGACATAATACATGTATCCACTTCTGCATCTTGCGCGTTTGGCTGTTACAGAGCAGCTAGTTATATGCTATTGTATTCATATGTACACCCAGACCGCCTCTGCGAAGATTGGCTGCTGCCTGGCAAATCTTGTTAAGGAATGCCCCCGTTGAGGACCAAACCTGTCGGCCCCCAGCTTTCTGCTCGATATATATCTTCCACACTCCCACCGGCCCATAAAACGGATTCCCTGGCGCGCCGTCTCTGCAGCACATCTCATAAAGTGCGAACACCTCAAATAATTCAATTGGTGCTTGTCAGCTAGCCATGGCTCGCAACGTCGTCTCTACGAGTGCTGGCCGCCGTGACCGGGACTACCCTCTCATGATGCGGCCACAGATCGAAGCATTGATTGCAGATGGCCGCAAAATCATCATTGTCGACCAATTCGTCTTAAAGGTGGATGGCTGGCTCCCATACCACCCTGGTGGCATGAAATCGATCTTGCACATGGTGGGCAAGGACGCCACGGACGAGGTGAACGGGTGCGTTTATTCTGTTGTCTTGCTTTCTTTTTTTCTTTTCCCCTCTCCTCACATCCAGTCCGCTCTTCCATTCTCTCTCCTTTGCTCTTCTCGTGCCTTATCGGGAGCCTCATTTTCCGCCTCTGTCTGTACTCTATTAGCCTCCTAGAAATATTGGGTAGACTTGACTGACGTTCTGGCGTGCTTTCCTCGGGTTCTAGGCTGCATTCCGGCGAGGCTCGGGCCATGATGAACAAATACAGAATCGGACGAATCGAGGGCCATTGGAAAAACTTCCTGCCCCCGATACAGGGAGGCGTGTTCCGTTCAACCGTCGCCGACGACGATGTGGCCAAACCAGAGCCTGCCCATAGCACAATAGCCACCACAACAACGGCACCTACAACATCCACGTCTAGCGTAGCACATTCTATAAGCATAAGCGCCACAGCCAAGCCGAGACCACGAAGGGGGCGTGCAGCCACTCCGGGGGCAGCAACGACGGCCAGTAGCCAGCCCAGCTCTCGATCGATGTCGCCCGACTCCCTCTTCGACCACACAAGCGATGGCTCAGCTGTATCCTCAGCCTGTCCTAAAGCCCTCCTCTCCTCCTCATCCTCCTCCTCTGCGTCTGTCGACGGCCACGACCGCTGCGAGGCTGGTGACGACCGCCACCCGGGCGCCGCAGAGTTGGCTGGCCTGCCGCGCAGCAACCTCGCCACCGCCTTTCTCGATGCTCGGACGCGCGAGGAGATCAGCCTAGACCTCGACAAGTATCCGTCCCTCGACACAGAAACCCAGCAGCACATTATCCACAAATACCGCGACCTCCACGAACGCATGAAGGGGGCTGGCCTGTTTGACTGCAATTACGTGGCCTATGCGTGGGAGGTGTCGCGCTACCTGTTGCTGCTGGTGCTGATGCTGGCCTGTCTGCGGCTCAAGTGGTTCGTCCTAAGTGCCGTCTTCCTCGGTGTATTCTGGCATCAGCTGGTGTTTACAGCGCACGATGCCGGCCACATGGGCATTACCCACAGCTTCCACATTGACACGGTCATCGGCATCATCATCGCCGACTTCCTCGGCGGCCTGTCCATCTGCTGGTGGAAGGACAACCACAACGTGCACCACATCGTAACCAACTCGCCCGAACACGACCCAGACATTGAGCACATGCCTATTTTTGCCATCTCGCACCGCTTCCTGCAGTCGCTGCGATCGTCTTACTACGAACACGTCATGACCTACGATGCCGCAGCGAAGCTGATGCTCTCCATCCAGTCATGGGCCTACTACCCGGTGCTCTGCTTCGGTCGCTTCAACCTGTACCGCCTCTCGTGGCAGTACATAATCCTCGGCCAGGGTCCACGCAAAGGCCCCGCTCGCTGGCACCGATGGCTGGAGGCTACCGGCCAGGTGTTCTTTTGGTCCTGGTTTGGCTACGGCGTACTGTACCGAAGCATCGACTCCAACTGGGACCGCCTCGTCTACGTCCTTGTCAGCCACGCCGTGACGATGCCCCTTCATGTCCAGATCACCCTCTCCCACTTTGCCATGAGCACCGCCGACCTAGGCCCCGATGAATCGTTTCCCCAGCGCATGCTGCGCACCACCATGGACGTCGACTGCCCGCGGTGGCTCGACTTCTTCCACGGCGGTCTGCAGTTCCAGGCCATCCACCACCTGTACCCTCGCATGCCTAGACACAACCTACGTGTAGCCCAGAAGCTTGTCCAGGAATTCTGCGACGACGTCGAGATTCCCTATGCCCTCTATGGCTTTGTGGAAGGGAACAAGCATGTGATTGGCCGTCTGGCTGACGTCTCGCGCCAAGCCTCCATCCTCTCCCAATGCCAGCAGGCCATAGTCGAGGGCAAAGCCTAGGCGACCTTCACGAGAAGGCGGCTACGATGTGGCCCGGGGAAGAGAACCCCGGACAGTTATTGCTAGAGGGAGGTGTAGGAGAGTATGTTAAGAGAAGCAGTTGGTGGTTATGGCGCCAGATGGTATCTACGAAAGAGGATGAGGCCATGATAACAGGTAACTAATCACGGCGCTTATCAAATTGCTATTCATAGGAAGACACCGATAGTGTGAACAGACCTGGAACTTACTAGGAGCTTTGTGTTCTACTTCCCGCCTAATCCCTTACAATGCAAGCTCTGCACGTTGCACCACTCCGTAACTTGGGGATACATTCGAGCCCGCATTTAGGCGCATATACCACTTAAGGCACGTAGAAGCGCAAAAACTGTAGCTTCCTGCAAGTCCACCATCGCCACCGTTTCGCGAGCCAAACTGCGCCCCTGGGTGTGCTCTCGATTGATTATTGGCTCACCAACAGTTGTGGGATGTGGAGACACCGTAGTGATTGTGGCACAATCAATAAATGAAAGTTGCGGCGCAGGGTAACTATGCTCGTATATTATGCCAAAAAAGGGGCGTACTTCGCGCGGCACGCTGGGATCTGAATGCGGTCATCTCAATGCGAAATCCCGGTAGTCCCAATCCCAGCTTCTCGTCCCGGTCCTCAGTACTTTACCCCTTCCTTTCCATGGCTGGCGGGTGGACATATCTTATGACTAGGAAACCACGAGACTACGAGACTACGAGGCTACGCGTATACTCGCATGTAACTCTCGACTACGAGGGACGAGCTACACGGATCTGGGAATCTTCACCGCCAGCTTGTACGGCGGCCTTCTCCGGGGTTTCCCAGGCCGCCTAGGGAGTCCAGCTGCCAGGTTCGCACTCGGCCCACCGCATGCAAGCGAGAATCCAGAGAGGTGGTAGGTAATTTATGAGGAAGGAACAGCGGGAAAGCTGTACCCATGAGGTTGTACATTTGCAATAGGATGCTTGCTCTGTAGGACTGTATTACTATCTATCTGCACACCTAGTACTCGTGCGCCTAAGATGTAAACTTGCAAATGGCATGGCGTCACGGCTGATTTCTAAATGGGCCTGGTGTGCGTCCGGTGTACCTGTAGTTGTATGTAGTAACACAATAGTCGTATTATACATGGGGATTTCTTATACGCATTTGCGGTCCCGTGGATGGCAAAGCTGCAATTTGGCGGCCGTCATGGTGCATGGGGACCCAAAATAGCCAGCCGGATGGCACAACCGCCCGTTGCTGCTGGCTTACGGCGGTGGCCCCCATCGCCGTGAACCATAGCTCGCCGCTGGCTGCTTGGATCAGCAAAAGCAAATTAGAGACGCTATAAGACCCTGCTAATAAGCACATCACGGCACACCACCACTAGCTGACCCTGTCTATCTGGGTTTCTTGCTACGGTACTCCGAATGTGTGCAGTAGGGTGCCGAGCCTTTCGTAAGCTGTACTTTCTTCCATGTTTGTATCGCATTGTTACTAGACAGAGAGAGCGCGAGGAAGGAGAGGAGGGGGGGTGGAACAGAGAATGCGTCCGTTACTGCATAGGCACTGGCGAAAGCCATCGTCGTACGTGCATCACGCACGTTGTAGTAGCGGTGTTTCGCGACGATAGGACATACATGCGTCTATTCTCACCGCCGGGTATGCTGCATGATGCGATAGACGGAATGCATGCCTGTGCATCTCGAGGGTGTCCGATATTGAAAGTGGCTCGAAATGTACCCACACGGCCTGTCTCCAACAATCTGCACTAGAGCACGGCATATTACGGCCTTTCCCATCACAGTCCCCGTACGGACGGCAACGATGGCACTTTGGGCAGTGGGAACATAGATGCCTTGGAAACGAAGACGATGGGGTGACTATGTAGACCCGGGAAAGGCGAGAGTTGTCTCCGCTAGACGACTTGATCAGCTGGCCATGGGCTCGAAAGAATGCACATAATCACCCCCATGCAAACATCTTACCTCCCAAGATTTCTGTGCGAGCTCGGTTCCCTTCTGTTGGGTCCGGGCTCGTGGCTACTCCTAGGTTTATGGCCCAGGGGTCCTTGCCCTCGTGCTGCATATAGCTTCCCTCCACCTGCTCCCATTTCTCCTTCCCTTTGTTGTTTCCCCCATTCTCTTCTATCTTTTGCTTAAGTTCCTACGTCTGAAATGTTTATTTTATTATCCTCTCCCCCTCCCCCTATTTATTCTTCTACCGTATTTGGGTGTATATATTGTTCGGTGTATGTTTTTGTCGTACGAGAAATACAGTGTTTTGTTCTGGAATTAATCGCAATTTAGGCTTCTGTTGTAGTAGATTATGAGATATCTATTCAAAAACACCGCGTGCCTTATTATTAAAGCTTCTACCTATGCATGCACGCACATGCCTCTCGTTACGGTTCCCCGGTGTGTTATCTTTGTTTTCATGGCTTGTATCACAGATTCCATGTACGCATAAATCCTCCTCTTTGACCTCCCCTCCCCCCTCTTCGGTGCCCAAGAGTTATGCCGTAGCCCTGGGCTAAGGCACACACAAAAACGAAGTAATACGTCAGCCGCAATAACGAGCTTAAGATCCAGATGACGGTCTTTCCAGGGTACCAGTGTCGGTTGAAGAGTTAGTTCTTACTAGGAGCCATTTTCATGATTTCTGTTGACGTGCAAGGCCTTGATCAGAACTTCTTGTTCTCTGGTTCATTCTGCTCCGGTAATCCTAGTATGTCTAGCTTCTGAAACCGGTCTACAAGATGCGGCATATGTACTCCGTACAGTTCAGTTTGTCCTTCGCCGGGTTCGGATATTGCCACTGGGACATGTGGCCGACTGGAGCAAGTTCAGGGCATCGCCATCCTCCCTCCCACAAGCTGCCAACACTCCGCCCGCGTTACAAAGTACTATGCACGCACTGGTTAAGTGGTCAGGGGACAGGCTGCTAGGATTTGGATAAGGTAGGGCGTAGGAGTATTGATGTATGTGTAAGGACATGATCTTTTGTAATGGGCATATGTCTATATATACGCACATCCACACATAATACAATCATGCATACACACATAATACAATCACACATACACACACATATATATATACACCTAGGTTAGAAGAAATCTCTCCATGTCCTGGTCTGCGCAGACTCACTGCTCATACCCCCCCCTCCACCCCTGATCTTTCCTCGCTCCAACAGAGAAGCACTAGGATTTCATCCATTTAGCATCCGCTGTGAACAAAACCACATCGATTTGCCTTCTCCACAGTGTATCCCGTTTCCGGACACCCCAGGCACTGTCACGGTCTACTGACCTCATCCCAAGTTTCGAGGGAAAGCTGACGATGGGCAGAGGCAAGATGGACGAGGCTGCGGCCGCAAGAATACTAAAGGCACGAGGGGAAAAGGTATGACAACATGCCACTAATGCATTCGACACAACTAACTAACCGTACTATTTGGCGAGTTTGAAGGATGACTTTGCAAAGCGCGCCCAGATAGCTGCCCGCGCGAACAAGGGTACGGCTAGCGATATTGTTAGGTCTCCAACATACACAAGCAAGGGAGATTCCAAAGACAGCGGCAAGAGCCACCATAAAAGCAATGGCGGTGGTAATGGTGCCAAGTAACTAGAGATACTGGCGGCAAGGATTGTGAGCAATATCGAAAAACGTAATCAGTGTTGTGGATGAGGCCTTGGAGCATGGATAAATACTCGAGAAAGCAACACAATATACAGACCAAATGGATTACGATTTTCTAAGACGTATCTACAAGTACACATTCTCTTTAGTTGACATGTTGATGAATCGTCGGCATCTTGTGTATATGGAGCAGTCTGTACGGGGTACGGAGTACGGAGTAATTATTTACTAAAGGCGGGCCGAGCTTGTGTTGTTCGAGCCTTATGTACTGGCGGCACCGCCAAGCGGGTCCAGTGCCTGTTACCTGTTTTGCGGCCCCGTCCAATCAACAGCCGCGCACTGCGCTAATTTATTTGCGAGTTCTCTCAGCTACTACGACGTACTCGTAAGTGGACGGTTACAGGGGGGTTTGTACGAGTAGTTACTGGTACGCTCAGGTACCAGTACTGGAATAGAGCACGCGAAGATACTTTTGCTAGTGCACACAACTTCTGGTGCACGTCCTGTATCTTTACCTAAGGAGTACATTGTCTCTTACTTGCACGCACCGAATGTATCTTATAGGTATCTTATCGAGCCTCGTGTCGCTAGAATCATTCTTGCATCACCGACCTCCTGACACCAGTGGCCAATCCTTATCGGCCACCCGACCGCGTCTCATTCCCAGCCACACCTCACCATCCCTCCCAGTCAGATTCTTGCCTTCAGAGCAACCGCCGAGTGTAAGGTGACGGCCGCTGTGTGCTGGTATTCGTGCTAGGTCTAGGCTGTCATGGATCCCGCTATTCAGCGCGCTCTCAACGAGAAGCTCTACGAGAGGCGCAAAGCCGGCGCCTTGGAGTAGGTCAACCCCATCTCTTCCGACCAGAACCGTTTGTGTTCCTACTGCCCGCCTCCCGCTACCCGGTGTCCGCTACTCGTCCTCTCTGTGTCCCGGCATGATTGGATAGGAGGAGAGAAGGAGAGAATGAGTGGAATGTCGATGGATGCAGATACTAACTCGCATGCTTTGCCGAATAGTCTCGAACGTGTCATCCGTGAACTCGTCGTCACCAAAGATGCAGCCACCATCGAAGCTATCCTACAGCAGCTCTCCCAGGAATATGCATATGCTGTCCACCAGCACTCTCGCAACGGCGGCCTCATCGGCCTAGCTGCCGCCGCGATTGCCCTTGGATCTGAGTTGCCTCGATACCTCGAAACAATCGTGCCTCCTGTCCTTGCCTGTTTTGTCGATCAGGATGCCCGCGTGAGATATTATGCCTGCGAGGCCATGTACAACATCGCCAAGGTCGCCAAGGGCGAGATTCTGATCTACTTCAACCACATCTTCGACGCGCTTTGCAAGCTTGGGGCAGACTCCGAGCTGTCTGTCAAGAACGGTGCTGAGCTGCTCGACCGCCTCATCAAAGATATCGTGTCCGAGTCGGCTGCTACCTACGTGTCCGTTCTCGCCACGCCCGACTTCCACAATGTCGACTCTGCTTCTCTGGCCGACGACCACCCTATCCATCTCCCAACCGCATTTTCTCTCCAGCGCTTCATCCCGTTGCTCAAGGAGCGTATTTACGTTCTCAACCCGTTCACCAGAACCTTCCTCGTTGGGTGGATTGTCCTGTTAGATTCTATTCCCGACCTAGAGCTAGTGGCCTACCTGCCCGTGTTTCTTGGCGGTCTGCTCGCCTTCCTGAGCGATTCGAATAGAGATGTGCACATCGCCACCCAGAGCTGCCTAGATAAGTTTTTGAGCGAAATCCGCCGCATAGAACGAGTCAAGAAGGGCATTGCTGAGAGCAAACGGTCCAGGCTGCGAGGCGACACAAAGCGGAAGCGGTCTGACTCGTATGATAGCGACAGTGTGGGTGGCACTGCCGCTCACCCTGCTGCGGCTGCTACATCTACGGATATTGGAGCTTCGCGTTCAGCATCTGCCACAGCCGGCGGCGCTATTGATACCCGGAGGGCTGCAAGCAAAACAGCAGACATTGATGAACGGCGCGACGAAGCTGAGAACGACCTAGGTGAAGACGACGACGACGACGACGACGGTATCGACGGCGAGGAGGATGGCGAGGATGACAAGGCGGAGGATGAGGATGACGGAAGCAGTGGTGAAGATAGTGAAGACGACTGGGTTCCTGGGCAGGACGTTCAGATCAACTACGCGGCTATTCTTGTTATTCTTACAGATACTCTAACCTCACCCCAAGGTAAGAAGAACGACTAGCAACCGACAACCCCCCTCTTCCTTCCCCGCTGCTCAACTACACAACTGTTCCAGTCTGCGTTAGCGTGCCATGCGTCACTCACTAATACTCGCTGGGCATAGGCGAGGATGCCCCCCCAGAAGCACTCCGGTGGATTCTCGAGTTTTTGGACATCTGCCCAGAGGAGGTGCTTCCATTCACGCCCAAGATCCTGTCTCACCTCCTGCCAGCCATGGCAAGCGGCATCGAGTCCATCCGCCAGGCCGCCGCCCGCGTCAACGGCGCCTTGATGAACTATGTTGTTTCTTTGGCAGTCGACGCCGATGCGTCCACGGGGCAGCCACAGCAGAGCCTGACTCTGCGAAGCTTGTCCGGTAACAACAGCAACAGCAACAGCAACAGCAACGCAAACGGCGCCAATACTGGCTCTGTTTCGATTGACCGCCAAGACGCCGGGACTGCCCGTGCCTCTGTGTCTAGTTCAAGGGAGCTCGAAGGCCCCGGTCCGGCACAGCCGTCATCCTCTCAGCAGGGCCGCAGTACGCTATCGAGCACGTCCGCTGCGGCCACGCGGGCCCTCCTGGCACGATCGCCCTCATCAGCTATATTGCCAGTAGCCGGGCCACAACAGCCCGACTTAGATTATGCCGCTGCTGTCAGCTCTCTCATTCTGCTGTTTCTTAACGACCACGAAGCGACCCGTGTCGCTGCCCTTACTTGGCTGATCATGCTGCACCGTAAAGCTCCAAAGAAGGTGCTTGTTTTCAACGACGAAGCTTTTCCCGCTCTCTTGACAACGTTGTCAGACCCAGCAGAAGCTGTTGTCACCAAGGATCTTCAACTTCTCTCGCAGATCTCACGCAATAGCGAGGACGACTTCTTCTCTAACTTCATGGTCCACCTTCTTCTCCTGTTTTCTACTGACCGGAGGCTCCTGGAGACGCGCGGGAATCTAATCATCCGCCAACTGTGCGTAAATCTCAGTGCTGAACGTATCTATAGAACCCTTGCCAATTGCATCGAACGTGAGGAGGATGTCGAGTTCGCAAGCATTATGGTGCAGAATCTCAACAACAACCTTCTTACAGCCCCAGAGTTGGCTGACCTTCGCAAGCGGCTGAGGAATCTCGAAACCAAAGACGGCCAGACTTTTTTTGTTGCTTTGTTCCGATCCTGGTGCTATAACGCTGTCGCTACCTTTTCACTCTGCCTCCTCGCCCAGGCTTACGAACAAGCGTACAATCTGCTTCAAATATTGTTTGTCAACCAGATTGATTATTTTAGCCTCAATCCTTTGACTATTCGCTAATGTTGCTTCTGTTTGCAGTGCTGAGCTAGAAATGACTGTCACAATACTTATACAAATCGACAAGCTAGTCCAGCTGCTGGAATCGCCGGTCTTCACTTGTAAGTCCTAGAACAGTCAGCCCAGCTACAAGCTTTTCTCACCCCCATCATTTTTGAAGAGTGAAATGCGGACCGACACTTCCTAACCATCAATTCCCATGCCGCTGCAGATCTACGCCTACAGCTTCTAGAGCCCGATAGGTTTCCGCACTTGTACAAGTGCCTGTACGGGCTTCTTATGCTCCTCCCCCAATCCTCGGCTTTTGCGGCTCTCAAGAATCGACTCAACAGTGTCAGCTCCATCGGATTTCTTCATACGAATCCAAGATCGTGCGTGAAATCTCACGGTGTGGTTTTTCACTACCACCCGCTTTCTACATTCCGTGCTTTACTAATGTTGACAGAAATACCACCGCCCCAGCGACATCTAATTTTGACCGGCCAAATAGGTTGAAAGGAAGGGAGGATGGTATCATCCGATGGGGAGAGTTGCTGGAAAAATTTAGAAGTGTCCAGGAGAAAGCCAGGAGATCGCAAAGGTCTATCGGAGCTGGGGGGGTCGATCCTTTTGACGATGGTCCAAACTCGATGGAGATTGGCGCTGGATCCCGCTTTGGAGATAGCGGTCTGGATATGAAAGGACCCAAGGAATCTGGAGCTGCTGTCCGGTCCGCTGGTGTGACAAATGCCACAGGGTCATCGAAGGAGGCCTCAAATCCTACCGCCCCCCCAGCCAAAGCAAAATCTAGCCTTGGCAAGCAGTTGGGACGATTTGGAGGAGCGGTTTCTGGCAGGGTGAAACGGGGCCATTGAGGTCATTTTCCTGTAAAATGCATCACAAATGATACTGGCTGATTTCGGTTTCTACTCATACGGCACATATAACTGTTTGTGGGAGGCATGCGGCTTGGGAGCCTTGATATTTAGGAAAACTGGAAATCATGACACCTACGTGGTCGAACGGGAATGCATAAAAAAAATAGTCTCACTCTTCTCAGATACTCTAAAGATGCACTAACATTGACGTTAGACGTTTCTCATACATGTGCCAAAAGCTGTGCTAAAAGCACATCTCCACATAAGCGACCTTTGATGCTGCATTACTTCAGCCGTTTAGGGGTTCCCGCCCAACAAGACCCTCAAACAACGAGTCCCGTTTTTTTGAAATCGTATGAAGCTCTGCAAGGAGCGTGTCCAGCCGTTGTCGGGCAAGATCCCGGTCTGGTGGTAGCCCCTGGAAAGATTCTATCTCTTGATCCAGATCTTTTTTCTGTATCAAGAGATCTAGATACATGTGTTCATAATCTTGCACCTGTTGTGTCGTAACGGATATTGGTAGGGTGGCTGTTCCACCAGCCCTCTCTCTTGCTTCGTGCCCTCGAGCCATTTCTGTCTTGACTTTGCGCTGCAGCTCAAGATTAAGCTTAGCTAAGTCAGCGGCAGGTCGGTATCCATCCCCGCTAAGTTTCCGGAGTAGCTCTTCGGTTCGGTAGATTTCCTCTTGGATGTACTCTAGAAGTGTCTCTGACCTTGACACATCTTGTTCTTGTTGGAATATGCGAGTTTGTAACTCGAGCATCCTCCCCGAAAGCACCCCTGGATAGGATTTCGCTACTCCTAGTTCGACAGACGCGCTTGAAATGGAATTGAGGGCAATCTGGCCTTCGCGAGAGAGGTGGTCCATTATGGCGGACACCACATCATCAATGATAGGGGTGGCAGCGAACGTGCTACCGTCACTTCCCTGGTTCCTGGAAGTGGAAAGAGTTCCAAGAGCAGATGATTCAATGGAACTCAATAAGTCGACCCCCTCGTCAGCTGTTTCATTCAGTGCAACTAAAGCCACGAGCACTTTCAACGTCTCTGTGTTGCGTTCAAAGGAAGGGGGGCTGCGGCCATGATATTTGGACGCCAGCCAGCTGTCAACGTAATTCCAGTCCTTGGCTGCTGAGGATGCCAGACGTGCCACAGATGGCGAAAAAATAGCTGCAAATTGAGTGATATGGGCCATTTTGGAACCCCTCAACTCCTAAATAATCTGCGCAGGGCAACTAAGAGGCTGCAACTATGTATGTATGTATGGAGTTAGTTACAGGGTACGGAATATAGTGCTAACTACATACGCCAAAAAATCACGTGAAACAGCCTCCACAAGGACCAGGGAGCGATGCACTGTGACTAGCCGAATAAGGCTAGCTTATATCGCGTGGCTTAGTAAACGATAAGTATCGCTGCTTGAGCCGTTTGTGTGTGTACACCCACTTATTATTAACATTCAGCCAATAACGGGCCATGGATAAACCAGGTCCCGACCCACACAGTAGGGGAGATTCCTCTGCCATGATACATGCTACATACATACGACCTAAAGATGGAGCCTTACTGGCTTTCAGGTACATATGTATATGCATGTAGATCTGGCCACTGGAGCCATGGGGATAATTTAGTGGCATATTTCTTCTATTAATTCTTAGTGGACTTTGACCCGAAGAGGCCAGCTTGCCATGAATCTGAGCAGCGTACAACTAGCAATCAGATCGTGCGAGGTTGGCGGCTTTACTTCTTTTATTTAATTTATCGGCAATGCAATGAGAGCATAAGGACTCACCGATATCTTTCACGCCTCCTTTTGAAGATCAATCCCTCCAGCCAACCGACTGTGCTTGACATTTTCCTTATGAGCGGCCGCATTGGGACACTGATTTCATTTCTATCCGCCCTTGAGATTCTAGGCCTCTGCATCTTCAGCTTCGCCGTTTCTCGGGGATAGCGTGGCTGCCAATATCATTTCTGACGACCACCGTTTACGCCACAACTACATACTTGGCGACGATGTTCATAAAGCTTTCGACTGTGGTGCTGGCGGCGGGCATCGTCTCCGCATTATCGTCGGGCGAGATACCTATTGACACTCCGGTTTCGTCATTGCTGGCATCGGCGCAGAGCCATCTTTCCCGCGGTGAAACAAGCGCGGCTCTTGTCTACTACGACGCGGCGATCGCACGGGACCCAACCGATTATCTGACCTTATTTAAGCGAGCAACAACATATCTCAGCCTTTCTCGTTCCAACCAAGCCACTGAAGACTTCAATACTGTCCTATCCCTGCGGCCAGACTTTGTGGCAGCCCGTATCCAACTTGGCAAAATCCGGCAACGAGTAGCCGACTGGGATGGCGCACGTGACTACTTGAAGGCGGCCACATCATCAAGTGACAGCGATGCGTTGCTGAAGGGCGTGGACGAGGCAGAAGATGCATCTAACACGGCAATAGAAGCAGAGAAACAAGGGAACTGGGAAGTCTGCGTGAACCAAGCTGGAGTTGCTATCATGGTGGCAAATCGTGCTGCTTCTTTGCGGCACCTTCGCGCCAGATGTCGCTTTGCCCGAGGGGAAATCGAAGAGGGTGCAAGTGACCTTCAGCATGTTCTTCAACTGCAGCCAGGAGATGTGTCTCCTCACCTTGTTATCTCTGCCGTCAACTTCTACGCCCTTGGCGACCTCGAAAAGGGCATAGCACAGATTCGGAAATGCTTGCATTCTGACCCCGATTCGAAGAAATGCCGCAACCTGCTGAAGCAGGAAAAGGCCATCGAAAAAGCATTGACAAAGGTGGATAAGGCATTTGGCAAGAGCCAGCCTTCGACGGGAACCAAGCACCTAATATCTTCAGGAGACAGCGAAGGCTTGATCCAGGAGGTGAAGGACCAGGTGCACTCTCTACAAGAAGAAGGCATTCTTCCCGCCAATGCACCGGACGGCCTCATGTCTCGCCTCCTCGGATTGGCATGCCAAGGGTACTACGAGGTAAGCAACATGTCCGAGGTTCCCTGTTTTTGTTTGCCGTGTTTTACCCCTTTACTAACAATGTTGCTATAGATGAGTAGCAAAAAAGCAAAGGAATGGTGTGAAAGCTCATTGCAGACTGACGAGAACTCTCTGTATGGCCTACTGCAGAAGCACCGGGATCAGATGCAGGCCGAGCTCTTTGACGCTGCGATTGGAACGCTAAACACGGCAAAGGAGGCACACCCAGAAAGAGCTGATATCATTGACCCCCTCATCAACGAAGCTCAAATTCAGCTTCGCCGCAGCAAAACCAAGGACTACTACAAGGTGCTAGGTGTATCGCTGGACGCGGACGAAAAGCAGATCAAGTCTGCGTATCGCAGGTTGATGAAGACCCATCACCCGGACAAGGCGGTGAGACAAGGGGTAAGCAAAGAGGAGGCGGAAAAGAAGATGGCTTCCATCAATGAGGCGTACGAAGTGCTCAGCAACCCTGAATTGCGTGCACGATTTGACCAGGGCGATGACCCGATGTCGAATGAACCACAGCATGGGCGTGGCCACCCCTTTGGCCACCAGGGTGGTGGCCAGCCGTTTGTATTCCAGCAAGGTGGGCAAGGGCAGCAATTCAAGTTTCAATTCGGATCCGGGGGAGGCTTCCCGTTCGGAGCATAAAACAATTGGCTCTATAGATGGTCCGACGATGTTGACAGGCAGGACGGGTCGACCGAATACATTTGGCGGAGAGGTGTTTGAGATTTTTATTTCTCTTTCATTGGTGTGCTTTCATTTTTATTTTTTCGTGTCATGGGAGTTCTCGGGGAATTGCACTGAGCGGGGAGTTATATGGCGAAGATTACAAGACTAGATATAGTTGGACAAAGCCATCAGAGCAAACCAATTGTATGAGATACACAAACTAATATTTACTGGATTGGTCTTATTTCAGTTTTGTTTTATTCAATAAAAATCCGGCTCAAGCAGTGTCAAGTCATGATCAAGCCCAGGTCTATTTTTTCTTTACTCTTATTAGATTCCAGTCATGATACCAAAGCCACCTCGCCCAATGAGGCCGTGATAGAAGATACACACGACAATATAAATAAATCCAGAAAGAAACTTAGTCCACCTGAATCAATAGTACAATATAACAACGCCGGAATTTTTTGGTGTCCCTGTGTCGCGGCGCCAATAGTAGAAGCCCGAGATAAATGGCTTCCGCCAAAGCCGCAAATGGGCCAAGCCTGTCCGTAGCACCTATATATATACAACCAAGGGAGGGAGACAAAAAACCATGGATAGAGGACGTGCCATCCTCGCCTGTGTTGTAGGGTGCAGGTGATGGTGCGAGCCCTGGAAATGTGAGCAGAAACGGGTGCACTGGCTCCATCTGAAACGAAACAGCAGTGAAAACGACGAATAGAGGAATGATTGGTGGACAGGTCCGAGTTCCCGTCTTCGTGCCTAGGCGTTGAGGCCGTCAAAAGACAAAATGTCAGGTGACATAGTAAATGTTCACCTGGCGTGATTATTCTGGCGAATGAAGTAGGCCCTGAGGGAACGCAATGTTAGTAGAGAGCTCCGACGAGCGAGAAGGAGGGACATAATTAAGCAACGCGACTGAACCATGCGTGACTCACTTAGACGCCTCATAGGCCGACCAGCATATGGCTGTGCTGGGCATGGTAGTGACAACGCGTGGACGCATGCCCTTGAAAAAACCGCGAACGCCCTCGCGGGCTAGCAGCAGGCGGCAGCCAGACATGAAGCTGTTGACGCTTCTTAGCTCTGCATCTTTGGCAAAGCCCCTTGTCTGGAGCATTGTCTTGATAACGTCCATTGGGGTTGTCAGGCCGGCAGCGATTCCGCCGGCGATCGCACCAGCAAAACAATGCGTGAGCGGGTCGTACTTCTTGGTGGGATTCATGGCGGTGGATATGGATTCGTAGGCGAGGAACTGAAGGGCAGTAAAGGGGACGGTCATAGAGAGAGTTGTTGGGTAGGAGACGTAGAATGCAGCCACGCCTTCGTGGCGGTAGACATATTTGGCGCAGTCGGACATGGACCGGTACATTTTGTCCGAACCCTTGATCTGCATGCGCTGTTTGATAACTGGAGGAGGCATAATGTTAGTGCCCGAGGGGCTGTGTCGTGGAGGAAGGGGAGCAGAAGAGCAGAGGAACGCAAGGGCAGATGCTGTTAGGAATCGGCTCACCATCGAAGGGATTCATAAGGGCATCGCTGGCTATGGTTGCGCAGGCGCCGCTTGTTGCTGTACAGAAAATTGATGTCAGCTAGGCTACCATTTGGGCATTGGAGACATTGGGCAGAGGCTGAGGAAGAGGCAGACGAAGGCACAGCGGAGAAGCAGAAAACATACCTGCAGCCAGAGGATGATGGGCTCCAACGCGATTGCCGCCCATCAGATGCTTCACAGCTTCGTAGGTCGCAAAGTACACAGCATGTGCCGGACCTGCACCAACCACGACGCTGGACATTCCCCGCCATAAGCTTAGGACGCCCTCGCCTGCTGCTATTCGGTAGGTCCCTTGTATTAAGCTTGTATATGCCGGGGTGCCGGTCGGTGTGAGAATCTGCATTCGTGTCTGGTAGGCGAGATCGTTAGCATGGCGAATAGAGAGCGGGATCAGAGGTACCCGGGAGAAGATGAACGGGCAGGTAAACAAGCACGACGTGGTTTTTGTGGAGGAGCTTCGCTTACCTTGATAGCGTCGATTGGGTACATCACAGTGTGTTCCTGTGAGCGGAAGTTATGGTTAGCAAGGATCGAACGAGGAATCGGAGGCTCCGGCTGGCACCCAACAGGGCGGTACAATGGTGATGAGCCGACAGGAGGTGGAGGACTGTTGGAAACAGAGAAACATACTGCAATGCCCGCAAAAGCGCCGGCGACCATGTTTTGCGCCAAGGAGAAGTTGGGGGGAAGGGATTCATAGCTATAGTTCGAAGGTAAAGGTTAACACTCGAACAGGGGATAGAGCCCAATGCCCAATGAGCACGCGGGAGTAAGAAGAACAAGAAGAAGAAGAGAAGGAGGAAGAGGAGGAAGAAGAAGGGAGGGGGCAACAGGCAAGAGCTAAACAACGCACTCGTACTCGTCGACAAGCTCTGCCGTTGGCTGGGCCATCTGGGCCACAGCTGCAGAGGCACCGCCTAGGGCTTTGTCTTGTAAAGCCAGGATGGCGGTTAGTGACGTCCGGGGATATCTTCCAGGCGCGGGAAAGAAAGGGTAAGACAGCTATGCTGTGCCGGTCGAGGAGAGGTGAGGATGTGATTGTGGAATCGGCGGAGCAGACGGCGAGCAGAAGGCGATGGCGAGCAGACTAGACAATGCAGCAAAAGAAAGATGCAGCAGGAGCAGCTTTGCACAGCGGTTCGGATTGAATGTAGACGATGCAATGCGGGATGTAACTCGGTGCAGAAAACGGGATGAGCGAGACGCTCGAAGTGAACGACACGATCGAGAACGAACAGAGCCTGCCGGCTATGGCTTCAAATGTCCGCTGTCGAGGTGAAAGGCGCGAATCAATCGGGCAGCCCGCAGGCCAGAAAAACAAAGCTCGGACAACACACCGCCGTTCAAGGCCGAAAGCGCAACAACGACGCCACGAAACTGGGACCACGAGGGATAAAGCCAAAGCAGTGGCCCTGGCAGCAACTGGGAGCTCGGGGGACGATAGCTGCACGTAGACCGAGCACGAAGCAAGAAACAATTGCCAGCGCTCCGCTGCTAGCGTCGAGATCCAGGTGCAGAATGCTCCGGTGTGTGGCTGCCCGGAAGCAATTTCGTCGATTCGTTGTGTGTGAATCGTGGCCGTAGGCTTGGTGGCTGGAAATTTTGCGATGCAGCAGCGCTGTCGGCACGGCAGGTATGACAGACAGCAAGCTGCTCACTAACACCGGCTACGACCAGCGAAAACAAGGGCTATATGATGATGGGGGGGGAGAATGAGAAGAAAAAAAGACGAAAAAAATGAGGACAGGGCCCTAGAGGGCAAGTGGGGCGGCCGGTGGAAGAAAAGAACATGGCCAATTGCCTGTATGTATGGGCGCTATACTAGGTCTCCGTCCGTGTGGTACGCGTAGACGTCCGCAAAGAAAGGCATATAACGCCTCACATAAATACTGTAATTGTTCGTGTGCGAATCCGGATGCAGTGGCCACAGCTTATATATAACGGGCTTTCTTACATGCGATGACAGGTATGTGCGAGTAACACCGGCCAAACAGCAGAGCCGCTGACTCCCGAGCGAGCGTGTAGTGACTACGGCCGTGCCTTCCTCCGAAGAAATGTCCTCGGCGGAGAAGCTGCAACGTGTAGTCTGACTCGTCTAGCTGGGGCTTCTCACGCCTGGCCTTCTCAGGCTTGGGCTCTTCGGGGTTGGGCTCTTCAGGCTCGGGCTGCTCGGGCTGGCTGGCTCTGTTTCGGCCGTTTTCTTGTGCTTGCTGGCTCCAACATGCTCAGATCCCGTCCATGCAGCCCGCTCCTCAGCTAAGACAGCAACAGCCAACGAGGAACTTCGGTCTACCCATTGGATCTTACCTTTGTTTGTTGCTTGGCAGCTTTGAAGAAAAACAGCCTACAGAACCCGCGCTTAAACGCGAAAGCTCCGTTCGTATGTCCGACGGCATATTGCCCCAAGACATCCGTTTTTTTTTGCTCGGCATTTTCAACGCCTGGCTACCACCTCAGTTTCGGGTTTATAGTCGTACAATGTACTTCCTGGTATGCTCGTACAGCCGCCACATAGCTGTTCGCAACGGCTCCAAAATTTGTTCAGCGGCGATCCCTAATTCTGTATATCACAGTTGTGGCCAGCTGCAAGAAGGGGGGAGGGGGCCGTCTATATTGGGTGGTCAGGCCGGACGAACCTAATGTCTAGATGCAAAATAATAAATACAATAGCTCTAATATTGTAATACAAATGCCCGTCCACCGGCCGCGTCTTAGGCTGTCGTATCGGACTTGACATGTGCCACATCGTATGAACACGCAAGCCACGCAACAGGCGGAACGGGTGGGCGTTACAATGAGAGACGGTGAGGTGGGAAGCGTGAGACACACAAGCACAACTGAGAGGGAAAGGGAAAGAGGAAAGGGAAGGAGAAGAAGGAAGGGAAAGGGGTAAGGGGAGGAGACAGAGAGACAGACAAGAGAAGCTGAGAAGCTGAGAAGCTGAGAAAAATGAGACAAAAAGTGGCAGAGATGGAGAGAGAAGCACCAGAAGCGGAACAAACCTGGTGAAATGCTTGCTTCTTCTCGTCCCCCCTTCCACCGCGCTGCTAAATAACCGCCCGGGACCCGACAAGACTATCTACTCGTACACAAATTCTCCCATTAGAAGTGGATGGCCTTGGAGTACGTGGCCATGGCCGCCTCCTTGAACGCCTCTGACAGCGTCGGGTGCGCGTGGCAAGTGCGTGCAATGTCCTCGCTCGACGCGCCGTACTCCAGCGCCAGAGTGCCCTCCGCAATCATCTCGCCCGCGTTGGGGCCGATGATGTGCACGCCCAGCAGCCGGTCCGTCTCTGCGTCGGCCAGGATCTTGACCATGCCGTCCGTGTCGACGTTGGTCTTGGCGCGCGAGTTGGCGCTGAACGGAAACGTGCCGATCTTGTACGCCACGCCCTGCGACTTCAGATCCTGCTCGGTCTGGCCCACCCACGCCACCTCGGGGTGCGTGTACATGACCGACGGAATGCAGCCGTAGTTAACGTGGCCGTAGCCCTTCTTCAGGTACTCAACCACCGCCACGCCCTCCTCCTCTGCCTTGTGTGCTAGCATCGGGCCGAACGTCACGTCGCCCACACAGCGGATGTGCGGCAGCTTCGTCCGGTACTCCGAGTCGATGATCACGCGTCCGCGCTCGTCCAGCTCCAAGCCAATGTTCTCCAGGCCCAGGCCGGCCGTGTACGGCCGCCGTCCAATGGCCACTAGGACGACATCGCCATCGATCTGTGTGCCAATACGATTAGCAGATGTCACTCGCCACACGCGAGATAGTGAAATCAATGGGACTAGCACAAATGCAGCGGGAAACAACAGCGATAGCCATAACAACAACATAGATAGACGCAACACTCACCGTTTCGGGTTTGCCGCCCTTGGCAGCGTCAATCTCGAGCTTCACCTTGTCGCCGCTCGTGTCGCCGCTAATCACCTTGGTGCCTAGCTTGAAGTCGATGCCCTGCTTCTTCAGCAGCTTCTGTGCCGACTTGGAGATCTCGGAGTCCATGCCCGGGCCACCAATCTGGTTGAGGAACTCCACCACTGTCACCTTGGCACCCAGACGCGACCACACCGAGCCCATCTCCAGTCCAATGATGCCGCCGCCAATCACCACCAGCGACTCCGGCACCTTCTCCAGGGACAGCGCGCCGGTGCTCGTCACAACACGCTTCTCGTCGATCTCCAGCCCGGGGAACGGCGTTGCCTCGCTGCCCGTGGCGATGAGAATGTTCTTGCCGACCACGCTGGTCTCGCCGCCCTCGTTGAGGTCTACCTTGACCGTGTGCTCGTCCACAAAGGAGCCCGTACCCTTGAGGTACTCCACGCCGTTCTTCTTGAACAGGAACTCGATGCCCTTTGTCAGGCTGGACACCGACTGCTCCTTCGACTTCATCAGCTGTCCGAGGTTCAGCTTCACGTCGCCCACCTCAATGCCGCGGCCCTTGGTGTCGTGCAGAATCTGGTGGTACAGGTGCGAGTTGTTAAGCAGCGATTTTGACGGAATGCAACCAACGTTCAAACACGTGCCGCCCAGGCTGCCGCGTTTCTCGATGCATGCCACTTTCAGGCCCTCCTGTCCGGCCTTGATGGCAGCGACGTAACCAGCCACACCACCGCCGATGATGACCAGGTCCTTCTCCTCTGTACCGCATCGTTAGCGCTGCTATCCCCCATTTTTCACTCCATCTTCTATTTTTTCTTCTTCCACTTCTCCCTCTCCTTCTCCTTCTTCCCCTTGTTATTTTCCTCTCTCATGTCCGCCTTTCCCTTCTTTCTTGCAAAGAGCTCTCGGCTCTCCTGGTCATACACGAGGGAAAGCAGGACTTACCGGACTCAGATGCAAATCCCCGGCTCCATCTCATCACAGGTGATGACATAGTAGCAGATGGGAAGCTATAACGAAGAAAAAAGCATGCGCCAATGGCCGCAGAGCAGCACACAGGCATAAACTTGTTAGCTACAACCGCCCCCAACGCCTTCTGCCATTGCCCCAACAAAGGGGAGCTGCCACCGACGGGGAAGAGAGGAGAAGAGGGAAAAGTGACCATGACTGGCCAAACCGGGAGGAGAAGGCGGAGTAGAAAGGGAAAAAAAACTCACGGGGACTGCTTTCGGAGCGCCGAACGGACGGCCGTCCGCGATATTAAACGGCTCGACAGCATGTTGGCGGCTGACGGGAGGGAGCAAAAGACTGGGAAGAACGACAAAAAGGAAACAAAGAAGCTGAGACTGCGTATGCACCTATGATTGATGCAGTAAGGCCTGGTGGGAGGACCAAATGAAATGATGCGAATGCGACAAATGTAAGAGTCAAAGTAAGAATCTTGTGGTCCGGGAGCTCTCGGGTACCGGCTAGCAGAGCTGTTTTACAGTTTATTTTTATTTCCTTATTTTTTTAACGCAACGCGTTATTTTGGCCTGGAAATTCAGGCACAAACAACTATAGAGGCGATGGTAACCGTAATTGGCCGCCAAACAGCTGGTCACGGGGAGGAATATAGCGCTGTTCTATGTTCTATTGGCTACAGCGTTACTAAAGACTAATCAGTCCTGGTCCTCGTCGCTGTCGTCTTCGTCGACGTCGCCTCCATTGCCTCTATGTGCCCTTTTGCCGCCATCGCCCCCAATTTCCCCATTGCCGCCTCCCAAAGCCTTAAGGGCAGCCGTGCATGCTTTGGCCACCGCCCGCTTCTCACTTTTACCTACTAGGCCCGACCTGCTGAGAGCTCTTTCGATAAGAAACTGCAAGCCTCGCCGAAGGTCATCGTTGCTATTCACGGCCCGGAAGCGTCTCTTGATCGTGCTGCTACTGCTGCCCCGGCTGCCGCTACTCCTGCTCGATTTGTCTGCTTTCCGCGCCTCTTCGAAGAGCGTCAGAATCAGCACCTCGGCAAACATCCGCGTCCTCGCCTGCAGCCGCACCAGGCCCAGACTTTTCAGCACATCTAGGCCCATACAGCCCCAAGCAATCAAGGACCCATACATCTTGGCCGTGTTGACCACCCGCCGCATGTCTGTCGCCTCGTCGTCATCGTCGGCCTCGTCGTCGTCGCCGACCTCTCCGAACAGCGGCTCGCCCATGCGCCGGAACAGCTTCCACAGACTGGCCTGGAACACCCAAGCGAGCCGTCGGTCAGCACTGCACACCTGCCGGGCCACAAGGGCGTAATACCGGTTGTAATGCTCCTCTGCGCCTACACACCGGATCAGCACGTTGGCCACCTCCCGTTTGTCGTACTTGTTGAGTCCTAGCCTCAGCAGCCGTGCATGCGCGTCGTTGCTGTCCGCTGCTGATAGTAGCGTCACGAAGATCGTCCTCCGTGCGTCCGTATTCATTCCCTGTTCCCGTGCCAGCTGGTTCAGCTCTTCCACGTCCGGGATTGCATTCCCCCACGAGCCCAAGATATCGTCGTTGCCTTCGTCACTGTGGCGGCTTCGACTTCGCCCAGTGCCTTGCCCAGACATCGAGCCCACGCTTTGAAGGTCATCGGCCTCCCCACGTACTTCCTTTTCGACCTCCGTACTGCCGACCCCGGTGCCTCTGTCTCTGTCGCCATCAGCCAGCGCCCCATCACGGCCGGCCCATCCTGCTCCGACAAGCCACCATTTCCCGCGCGTATCGGCCTGCTCGATGTCATCTAGACTGACACGGAGGGGGCCTGAGGCTTCTGCCTTGCGTGAGTTGGACAGGCTGCCTAGCATCTTGATAATCCGTTCTGCGTATCCGGGACTGCTACCATCGGCCCCGCGCACCTTTTTCTTGTCGCTTTTCTTCAGGTCGCTGATGCGCAATATCATGTGCTTGGTGCGCGCCGACAACACCTGCTCGCCGCCTGCCCGTTGCACGGCTGGCTGGATGAGCGAGACGATGTCTCCCAGTGATCTAGGGTCATCCTGTCGCAGCCGGTGGCCACTGGCCTCAAACACACGCAGCAGTAGCTCGGTGTTCAGCTCGCTGAGGCTGTTCAGTAACATCCGGATGTAGTCGTAAATGAGGCCGGGCCCAATCATCCGGAAGTTGTACAGCTCGGCCATCAGCCCAAACTGGTTCTGCGCCACCTTGGACGATGGAGCCCACGAATGATGCTGTGGGCGCGATTCATCGTTCGTGGCCGACGTGCTGAGAGCATCGTAGTGCTTCTTGAACAGCCCGGCGTTCTGCTGCACAAAGTAGGCTCCAAAGTCGGTGCCCTTGATCGTGTAGATGGCTGTCGCAAATCCGGCTATCAACATTGTCACATTGCCAGACAGCGACCCCTCAACAAGCACCTGCTCTAGCAATTTGTCCACTACCGCCTCCGTCACATATTGGCGCGGGTGATTCAGATACAGCTTCTCCACCTCCGCCAGCATTGTCAGCATGTTGCTGTCAGACAAACGTGCAACAATATGATGTGCTTGGCGCCGAAGCCTTTGTAGTTCCTCTGGCTCTGTGCTTGAAGATGCTGCTGCCACTCTCTTAGCTGGCGGGACGTATTTCTGCGGCGCTGACGCTGATACTGGTGCCACGTACGGGTTTTCTCGTGGCTTGCTAGGCGGAGGGTGGCTCCGATGTGATTCGTCTTCGGAAAGGCCGTCATCTTCGCTATCACTATCGAAGGCTCCGCCCTCGTCGTCAAAATCACCAAACTCGCCCTCTTCCTCGTCTTCATCGCCGTCGTCGTCATCCTCCTCCTCGTTGCCTTTGCTGTCGCTGTGTCTAGAAGATTTCTCTGCTACTGGCGCTCCCTTCATTCGCTTTGATCGTAGCCAGTCGTCGGTTTCCGCTTTCCGCTTCTGTTGGCTCGTAGCGTCGTCCTTACCGTCACCGCCGCCTAAAGACCCTAGCAGGTCGCCGAGTCCGTCTTCTTGAAAGGATTTGGGTAGATTCTTGCGGCCTTTCATGCCCAGTTTTCGTTCCAACTCGGCAATTTCGGCATCGTCTCGATCCAGCTTCTCACGAACCCCCCTCGACACCTGGCCACCAGAACGTCCATCGTCGCCATTCTGGAGCTGATCGCCAGACTCAAAGTCTTCAAAATAGCCTTCGTCGTCCGTTTCTGAAGATTCGGGCTCACGGTGCTGCCGTCGAACCTCGGTGGGTTTCTTCTTCGCCTTCCCGTTCTTCGTTTCTTTGGCAGAAGGGCCTTGTTTCGTCTCGAAGCCACGCCGCCCAGCTGTCTGTGATTTAGGTTGGCTGTGTGGATTTCCGCTGTCGCCATGGGATCCTTTGGTCCTCGTCTCCTTTCTCAGTTCCTTTCGGGACTGTATGCGGCTTCTCTTGCCGCCGCCATGAGCCACCGGTGAATCAATACCTAGCTGCTTCAGCATGCCGGCCGGCAAGGATGGCCGTTTTATTGGGGGAGCCATGATTTAGGCCCTAGATAACACAGATTCTGTGTCTGATGGTTTATAAAAACGCCCCTTCGAAGTTTTCGTGACAAGCCTTTTCAATATGAGAAGTCGAAATGCGCATACATTTCGACCATCTCTGATGCGACTTGGTACTAGTTTCCGACTGTAAAGCTCTTCAAAATAAAAGTTGAAAGATGACTAATAACTGGCACTACTTCGCCTTCCCGCTAGGTGGGGTGGTATTTAGTGTCGCGAAGGGCCAAAATAACTTCCTATGTATGCTTTTCGGCCAGACGAAATAGCCTCTGAGCCCCGACGAAACGATTGGGCAACACCCTCTGACTCGAAGAAATGGGGTATCTCAGTAACGATGAGGTTAGCCGGTATCCGTAGTCGCTCGATTCAGTGTGTTGTGGCCTGCTAACTCGGACATTTATAGTTCTTTGCCCGCTTAGCGGAGCTCTTCAACACACAAAAGGGAAAGGAACATGGCGCTATCTACTTGAGCCAAAGAAGATGTAAGTACGAAAGACACCCTATATGCCAACTCCATGGCTAGATGTATAGAATGAACAAACCACAAGTACTGCATCTTTTCTTTGTATCGGCCACCCGCTAAGCTGCACCCACTAATAATCCTTGAACCTAGTGGCACGAGACGAGAGCGCAGCAGTTCCCAAGGAAAGCGACAACGGTGAAGGCGGTGGACTGGGAGGCTCACCTTTACCGCTTCTCATACGGGCCACTAACGGCAAGTCTAAGAAGCTGCGGAAGGACAAGATCAAGCTGGCTACGACCGTTAACCCGGAAGCCCTTGAAGCTTTCTATACCCGATATGCCGAAACCTGCAAGGCTGGGATGACGTTGCTCAAGCCTCGGGACAAAAGCAAGAAGAAGGCAAAGGCACGGAAGAAGAAGGCGGCTACAGCAGCAGCGGGGCCATGATGCGTCTTTTCTGCGGTCACAAGGGAACGATGCCCAGTGAAAGATGTCCCTTGTGGGCGATGATGACCTGATGGTTCCTAGCTTTGTTTCCAGTCGCAGAATACCCTAGAATAGGGAGTCATAAATATCTATCTGGGGCAACCTGCGTACTCGGGGAGTAAAACAAATGGCTGATGCTTGGGACCCACAAGCCATAGCCTCCCAAATAATTGCCTGGGTGGTAGAAGTCTTAGAGTCCTCTTGTGTCAAAGAGCCATAGTCGTGTTGTCCGACGACAGCCTAGGTCTGCTATCATCATTGCCTGTGGCCATAATGTTTTAGGGGGTGAAATATAGCAATGACAGCTTTGATACATTATCGGAAGCAAAGCGCTGTTCAAACATGCCACCGAGACTTTCCCAGCCCAGGGAAAAAAATAGCAATCCCACATAGAAGGTGAGGCTTTGAAGCTTCCGCTTATCTTGCTAACTGCATTATGCTTGTGTGTAGGCAGGTTATGGAAATCAACGCTGGCGCACAGTAACTGATACACGTAAATGTAAATTCATGCTTGGGCAAACAGACGACGAGCCCGTGCCTCGCGTATTACTACAGCGACTTTTCTCAAAGTTAGTCAACTTGAAGGCCCTTGGCTACACATCCGGTTCGTAAAGGCACTCTATGCCATAGGTCTACAGGCCCCTACGTGGTGCCAAACTTGAGTCGGCTGGATCATGTCGAGTTCCTACTACCCCCCGAGTCTCCTTACCTGCCGTTGCATATCCCACCGTGGTTGGCCTCATCGTCGGTGATCGGTAGTATCCAACACTTCGCACCAATACGCACACCACTTACCGATAGTGTCGGCCCATGAGCTCCGACATATCCAATCCATCGCGCCCGTCCCATGGCCGTATGCCAACTACCCTCTTCGGAAACCGCATGCTATTTTTGAAAACAGTCTAAATAGATAAGGCTTTCCAGTTCCCACATTCTGGAATAAAACCAAAGCAAAACTGAACAATAACAGCCCTTGGGAGCATAAAAATAAAAAAAGAGCAAAACGGCACAGAACCAGTGTCAAAGTAAGGAATAAACAGATAAGCAAACAAACAAACAGAGATGCGGAGAGGTAATTAATAAGAAGCAAATTGTGAACTTTTGAACTGTCCTTCCCCGCCAATACTGGCGAACCCACGACCGAGACCTAAATCACCGGCCGAAAACATCTTGGATGATGTTTCAAGAGCTAAACGAATTTCAACATCAGATAAAAGGTAAATATTCCAGTCAGAAATCGATAGAGAGTCAGGCTTGTAGTCGTTTTTTGTTTTTGTTGGAGACAACCGCGTGTATGATATACTTGCAGAAAGGCCTAAAAAGAAAAAGATAAAGATGGCGAAAGTAGCGACGAATAGGAAATCAAAGTGCAAGGGGAGGGGCAGACAAAAGGCCGTCCGTGAAGTTGGAAACATGATGCAAACAAGTGACAGAACACCTTTGCATACGGTGGAGGTGCTGGTAGCAGACAAGGCATGGTGACTGTTGTCACATTATCTGGTCTTGCGTGAGGCCACCGTGAGGGTCTGTATCCATGCTGTCATCACCCAAGCCAGGGTTGTGATACTTGACAAAGCTGATGTGAAGCGGGCGGCCGCCATAATGGTAACCTTGGAACTTCGTAATAGCTGTATCCGCAGTCTCAGCGGAGTCGAATCGGACGACGCCGGACCCACGGGAGCGCCCGCTTGGCTCATACTGGATTTCGGCTTGCTCGACCTTGCCAATAGTCGTGAACAGCTCCACAAGATCATCGTTGCTTGTAGACCAGGGCAGCTGGAATATAGGTTAGTTGAATTGATCGGCTGGTTTTGCAGGCCAACAGTTCTTCTATAGCCGAATGGAGCCGAATGGAGCCAAAAGTAGCAGATCAGAACCAGGCGTGACTTACATTTCGCACGAAAATGAGTTCACTGCGATCCGTTCCGGCAGTTGCAAAGTCGGTGAAGGCGTTGGGAGCTTGGATAGGGCCGCTGCTAGCACCGGCATCGAAGCCACCCCCGCCATTAAACCCACCACGGCCGCCGAAGCCACCGAAGCCCCCGCGGCCGCCGAAGCCGCCACGGCCACCAAAGCCACCGCCGAAGCCACCACCACGGCCACTGAAGCCACCACGGCCACCGAAGCCGCCGCCGCCACCGCCACCTGCGAAGCGGTCCTCACGCACTTCAAGAATACGACCCTGCCAATCAACGCCATTGAATCGTTGAATGGCACTGCGAGCATCGTCGGGGCTTTCAAAGACGACAATGCCGGATCCCTTAGAACGGCCATCGGGACCGACATTTATATCGGCGCGGGCAACGCCAGCCGTCCGAGCTATTTCAAGAAAACAAAATGGTCAGGAAATGCGATCGAGTATGGCGACCCGGCCCACAAGAGTTTCGGTAGAACTCACCCGCTTGCCTGAAAAAATCTTTCAGGTCCTGCCACCCAACGGTAAACGGAAGCTAAATAGAAACGTGTTAGTATCGGAGAGGGTACAAATATGGCGGGGGTACATACGTTGTTGACGAAAATTTGGCGACTTCCGCCACCCATCGCCGGATTGAAGCCGCCTACCATGGGGCTGGGTCCGCCGAAACCTCCCGGAGGGCCCACGGGGCCACCGAAGCCTCCACGAGGACCAGAAGATTGGTTGAACCGCGGCTCAGCCTCGCGATCCTAATAAAGAACAGGCTCAGCAATCGATCCAATAAAAATACGAGCAATTTCGGCAGCGGCCAAGGAATTATAGCATGGCTCACCTCTCTAACGTAGACGAGACGTCCCATCAGACTTTGGTTGCTCAGCGTAGCAACAGCATTCTGGGCTTGATCCCTAGTCGCATACTCCACAATTCTAGATAGATGGTGGTCAGTCGTTAGGCACTCTATTGCACACGAAGGGAGATGAACTTACCCGCATCCCTACAAGACCCGAGGAACAAATGTTCCGACCCGTCAATCCAACAAATTCCATCAAATCAAGGTGGGTGCTTAAGGGAAAATCAAATAAAGCAAGCCATTTAACGAAAGGGATTTGATCAGCTATGACCACGAATTGCAGTCGCCCACCTTCGACATCCCATTGGGAAGCATTAACACATCGGCGAATATGACTTCTCCAGCTATTAAACCAAACAAAAAATGTCAGCACCCCTCTGTTCGTATGATTGTAGCCCGTTCAGAAGGTTGGTTCCATAGTCATAGGCGTTACCCCCTCAGTGATCGTCGTTATGACGGCATCAGGCCCTGGTACTACTACCACCAGCTTCTAGACTTTGCAACCCCAAATAAAGGGCTAGCATTGGCAAAAAAGGAAAGGCGAGGATTATAGTCACAAAGAAAAGAAGAGAGGGAGAAGAAGGGCTTGGTAGGAGGGATGGACGGGGGATATGACTGTGTCTTGTTCATATGAAAATAACCAACCCTGGCGCATAAAATCCTTGAGGTGATGCCATTTCACATCGTAGGACAGGTTTCCGACATAAACACGGCGGTCTTGCTGTGAGGATTCGCGGATGTTCGACATCATTTGATCCTTTGATGTATGGCGGTCATCGTGGGTGCGGTGGGACGGAGCACCTCCGTAGCTAGACCCAGCAGGATTATCAGACGGTGCCTGCCCAGCCATCGGGGAGCGGGAGCGCCGAGAAGCACGGCGGTAGTCGGGGCTGCGGGAGCGATTGCTGCGCGGAGAGTAAGACCGGCGATGGCCAGCTGCACGGCCAGGGCTTCTGGAACGACCGCGACGCGGGGACCGAGACCGTTCGCGCTGTCATTATTGTGTCAGTGAAATGGATTGAGGCTAGGTTCTGATCGCTTGCTAGTCAGAAAATACGGCCAACTGGTCTCGTAGTGTTTTGAATATGAGTCGCGACAAAATGCTCGGCATTTATTGCAAGAAGTTGAGAGATATGGCCGGGAGGGGGAGGGACAGAGCAGATGTGTAAAAGGGAATTTAGAGGCGGCGGGTAGCATCTGTCGAAGACTAGCCTAGTCGGCGTCGACATTGACAAGCAAGGCGCAGGCAGGAGTCAAGTTATGATATTGAATGAGCGAGTTAAGACCAGCTGGCCCCACGCTGGCCGATCTGGGTGGGGAAGGGGGAAGCAAGGCTGTGATGCTGCGTCTTTTGCAAACAATGTCTCTAGACGGCTGGAGAAGGTACTAATCTGGATAGAAGTAACTTACCGGACGATACGTGTCGCCTGAGTCGGCTAGTTAATGAGAAACAAGTTAGCGAATAATGATTTCAAGCAAGAGTAAGCATGTCAATGTCATAGCAAGCCGTTGGAATGAAGACAGAGAGCCGACTGGGAGGCTTGGAAGGCAAATGCGGCCTGGAAGGGTAGCAGTGTAACAGGGACGGCGGGTAATAGACAGTGATAGAAACGCAGTAACGACAAGCGGGCGGGGGGGGGGGCATGTGAGTGCAGTGACAATATGTCTAGAAAGGGCTGACAAGATAAAGAAGGTAGCACAGTCAACAGAAACGGGAAGATGAATGTGTCTTTGTACTACTTCGGCTTCTGCGGTCGCCGCCAATGTGTCGGCAACAGGCTTCGTGGCAAACGAATGGGCTGAGCCGTACTGGAAAGAGACAACATGCAAGTGGTTTGAATTACAGAAAGCCTCGAGTGTAGAGGTGGAGGGGAAAAACCGAGTAAAGTGATGTCGTGGCGGGAAAAGGGCAGCGAAGGAAAGAGAGGCGGTCGAGAATATAACAGCGTGGGTGGTAACAAAAATGTGTGAGTGGGAGGAGGGCAAGAGCCCCATGGTAGAGATAGCCTAGCCAGCTAAGATGGGACACTGTTGTTCAAAATGTGGTGGCAGGCAGGTAGGTTGCGGGAAGAGTGGGAGGGGGGCGGCTGTAAGAAATAGGCACAGAGGGCAGTTGGCGGCGGGGGTGGGAGGTGAGAGGGAAGAGACAAGAATGTTGGGTGGCCGAGGCGATGGGAAACGAGCGAGACAGTTGGGGAAGGTCGCTAGAGAGAAAAAGCAGGGGCTAGATACGACCAGAAAGAGTTGAGAGGGCCAGAGGAGAGCAAGGAAACCACAAGGGAAAGGAGGAAAGACTGGGCGATAGGAAGGAAGCCGATGTAGGGCCAAAGAGATTTTCCAATGACCACTTGGGTAGATAGATGGGGCAAATAGCGGTAGCTAGGATAGGTAGAAACGAGGCCGTGAGGGGGAGAAAGGCACAAATGGAAGGGCAAACCAACTCAATGAATGACGCAAGAGCCACGTTCGGCGACAATCTGGAGGAGGACAAAAGACCTGAATCTAAGGGTGGTCTTAGATGAGATATGAGAGGGGGAGAGAAAGAGGAAGAGAAAGAGAGTGGGATGAGAGTGAGAGGAGACTGATAGGGGGGTGAGAAGGGAAGGAAGGAGCTGAAAAGAGAAGAGGAAGAAAGAGGTGCTGAGCACAGGGCAAGAAAGAGACAGGGCAGAGGAGAGGACGGAGAACAGTAAAAGAGAAAGAAGACGTGGGAGCAAGGCGGCGGCGCAGTACAAAAGAGCGGCACAACTAACAAGAGCGCAACGTAGAGACCATGTACAAAACAGCAGCATAGCTCGAAACGGTGGAGGGCTGGAACGGAGGAGCGGGGGACGGCAGAAGGGGGAGAGAGACGGAGCAGAAAGGGGGAGCAGAACGGGGAAGCTCGGAGAGCAGTCAAAGGCAGAAGGTGGATGTGTGCACACATGTAGGAGAAGCTCGGAGATCCAAGCATAGAACGGGGTGTGCCAATGGGCAAAGGAGGGCGGTTAGAAAGCGGACAAGAAAGACAACTTACCCATGGTGAAAAGCTTGAGGAGGGAAGTTCAAGCCGAGAGGCAAATGAATGGTACGGAAGACGAAAGTCACTTGTCCAGCAGAGCTGGCTGCAAGAAACAATGTTGGTGCTGAGGGTGCACAAGCGCGTGGGCTGGGTAGTTAATGCAGGTGAGAAGTGTCTGGTGAGTCGAAAACGAGCGCGAGGAAATGGCGAAGAAGAGCGAGGACAGCCAGAAATGGTGCACCGAAGTAGCCGTCACTCGGACAGCAAGGCGACAAGGCGACAGGAGTGAGGAGGAAGAGCTGGACAGAGGGTCACAGCCAGTGGTGGTAGGCAGGAAGCAAACGAGAGGCGTGGCGAGAGATGGGAAAGGAGCGCGACGGCTGCAAGACTGCGAGACTGCGAGACTGCGAGACTGCGATGAGCGCGATGACTGTGAGGGCAGCGTTGACAGCGATGGTGGTGATGGCCGTGATAGCTGTGATAGCGATGGCAACAAAAGTCGGGCCACAAGCTGCAGACTCAGACGGAGAACGGAAGGGGAAGGAACGGAGAAGGAGAACGGAAGCTGGAACAGAGCAGCAAGAACAAAAGGCAGCACGGCGTGGAGCGAGGGGCCAGCGTCGTGGAGGGTGTTAGTTAGTGTGAACAAAAGATTGTGTGTGGATGCACGCCGGGCAAAGCGATGGGTGATGGGCGATGGGAGCGCGGTCGCGCGAGCGGCCAATGAAGAGCAACAGGCGCAACAGCGCGCGACGGTGGAGGTGGAGGGGCTAAGGGAGGTGGTTCTAGGGCTCTGATTGGCGGATAGATTTTTTTAGGCGGAGAGGGAGGGGACTAAAAGACACTCTGGGCGGAAAGGCAGCGGTTTGTGTGCAGTTGTGCGTCAGCCGGGGCAGAAAGAGGAAGGGGCGTTGCGGGTGCGGAGTACGGAAAAGGTACATGAGTACTCCTACGAGGTACAAGTACGAAGTACACGCCGCCAATAGTGCCCCGGGACGCTGTTCTATCGCGTAGATGGTGCTAGAAAGGTTCAGATACGGGCGGCGGGCGCGTGTTGTGGGCGAGAGAGAGAGAGAAACTGGGTGTGGGTGTGGGTGAGTGGGCCCCGCAAAGCGCGAAAAAATACGGCAGAGCCTGAAGAGTTTGAGGGAGAGGCAGGCAGACACAGGCCGCACATTCGAGCGGGCGGCAGGTGCGACAGTGTACAACCACTAGCAGACGTTAGTGCACTGTGCTAACGGTTGCGAGCACGTGTGTGTATGTGAGTAACTACTGGCAGAGGGTCTCTGTCCCACGATGCCACTCCGTAACTGCCCTCCGCAACTCTTGAAGTACAAGTGCGAGTGCATACTTGCTGGGACTCGTAGTTCCTCGCAACTGCTCATATTTGCCTGCACACGAGATGCTACGGCAAGCGCAGACAGTAAGGTTTTCAGGATGTCCGGCCGAGTCGGCAGGCCAGTGGCATTCGCTAGCGGCAGGTACGATCGAGCATGGCAGGTGACGACCAACGCTAGAAGCCGGGACTGAGGCCGCTGAGCGCTGAACGACCCGTGCTTGCCTGGCCAGGGCAGGCCTCTTGCGTGTGATACAGAAGGCAGGAGGCAGGAGGCAGGAGACAGCGTGCAAGAGGCACTACACAGGCAGACAGCTACAGGTGTATCTTACGGCCAACAGCAGGACCACAACTGGCTTCCAACCGCACCCGGCGAATGCCGTGCCCCCCGAGCTGTTGCTGACCACCAGCTACGTAGTTGTGGTGGGGGGCCCACGCCAAGCAGGTGAACTGGCCCGCTCAGAGGCCGCGAACCATCAAGGTCGCTCGCTGCCCCTCGCCCGAAGCAGCCCAGACCAGCGGCTAGGGCTGGAGGCAAACCAGCAGAGAGGACCACTGGCGGGCCCTAAAGCAGGGCTCCTGCACCTCTGTCTTTCCCGAGATCTGAGGGTCCTCAACAGCACTGTTTGTCCCTGTACGAGCATCTCCGGAGTAGTTGCTGCGCATTGAGCTTGGATGTTGGCAGCACGCGTCGAACGCTTCATCGCCCGCTGGCTGTTTCCGTTGCACTCGTTCTGGCTCTGATATTGGCATTGGGTTGGCATTGCGGCCATGCACTGATGCACGGAGAATATAGAGAGCACCTCCAACCCGGAGTATCTTACTACTGCTGCGGTTATGTGGGTATCTGATAAAAGTCCCTGCATCCCACAACGTACAGACATTTGCGTATCTTCGTCTGCACCCATCCTCCGTGCATGCTCGTACTCGAACTGCCATTGCAGTAGCACCGCTGTAGCTCCTCTCCACCCGTCACGCCACACCCACTGGCCTGGGCCAACGCCGACTCGCGGGACACCGGCACATCAACGCAGCAGTCTGCAAATTGCACCCATCACCAAGCTCTCCGCCCCCCCCCCTCTCCCCTCTCCCTTTCCTCTTCTACACCCCCTCCTCCTCTTCTAAACCGAGGCCTGGACGCGATGACTACCGGCACCGAATACGCTGATTTGTACAGTTACGATGCACCCCATCAGACGCACTGGCTAGCGCTTGGCCAGCCGCCGGAAATCCCAACATTTTAGGAATGTGTAGCCGGTTCCGCCGCCGCCACAATCACAACCACAGCCAACCGACCCCTCTCTCGCCCTCTCCGTTTCGGGGCGCCATGGCTGGCGTGAGCGCCAGTACGAATATGCACGTACTCCGTTTGTACTCGTGTGAGCCCACACGGGTGCCCCCGTGCGGGTAGTCGTCCTCTCGGAGCAACCGCCGCCCGGGTCATTCTTGCATGCTGTACTTGGAGAGGGACACATCTTGTGGGAAACACTCAGAGGCAGCCACCACACGCAGAGGGAGACGCTGCCAGTGCAACCTATCACACCCTGTATCTGCCTGACAAAAACAGCCTCTGCGTCTTCGCTCCCCCCTTCCGCCCCTCTTCCTCTCGCAGCGTCTCGAGTCGACAAGTGTTGTGCGAGATCACAAAATCATACAAACGCACAATCGCACAATCGCACAATCACACAATCATACAAAAGATCTCCCCGGACGCTGGGCTGTGCAATATCACCGTGGGCCCGCGGTATGCACGACGATCAGAACGGCACCATGGTGCGCTATTTGCATGTTTTGACCAAGCTGAGTGCTCTAACGCTGCAGGGCGTCTCCTAGGCGCGACGCAAAAGAAAGATGGGGGGTGGTTATGAGGAAACACGAAGCCCTTAGGGCACACACACAACCAAACACTCTCGAGTCTACGTCTCGGTACGTGTAAGATACGACTACATCTACTGGCTATATGTACACTTACATTCACGGTGTACATGGGTGTACGGGTACGACGATGTAAACTGTGTGCCCATTCCCTGTCCCCTGCCACCCCTGCGCATTTGTGAAAACCTACGTCGTACGTCGAAGGAGTACAGCCCTTTCCGGTACTTGTGGGTGGTTGCTGCTATATGTACTCCGTACTCGTAGGCTGCAGAGTACTCCGTAGTCATACCGGGTATACACCACACCCTACTACTGCGTAGCATATGCACGTCTCTTAAAAGGGAGTGAACAGGGTCGCCTCGTAGTCGGGAGCAGGCTTCCATGAGGCCTCTTTACGAATGGAATACGAGTGCTCGAATAAAGTATGTACTTCATACATCCCACCACGCGGAGGCCCCGAGCCGATACGGCTGCCATCACTGCAAGGACAACCTCTCCCGTCTTCTCTTGTCTGTCTTCTCCACTGCTTCTTCTCTCTCTCTCCTGCCTGCCGTATCACCGTAACCCCCTCCTGCTTCTTGCCGCCCCCAGGACGCGTTCCTACACTCGAGTATCCTACGCCCCTACACACACCCCACTTCCTTGTGAGTTCCGATACCGTAAGCTGTGCGAGTCATCGCAACTGCTTCGTACATCCACCCGCATGAGGATGTAGGGCGAAAGTTGGCGTACTTGTACAAAGAAGCCCATAAGTATTTGGACGGGGAGCGAGCCAGCGTGGCCATACACAAGCTGCTCTAGTTGGGTCTCAGAAGACGAGTCCGAATAGTCGTACGAAGTATGGAGGAGACTACTACATAGACAACGATGCGTACGTGGTTGAGCCGCACTGAATTTTCTCCGGCAGCTGCCCACTGGCTGGTGTTTACCGTGCTCATACTGTAAGATACGAGTATGTGGTTACGGAGTATCTTACATTGCAGCTGCTCGACATGCGCTAGCGTACCGTAACTCCGTCCGTTTTCCACCAAAAGCAGGCCCGTAACTATACAGAGCTTTTCCTCCAGTTTGCCTGAACTTGCCTAGCGCGACTTTTTGCTGAAATTCGAGACCCGAGCTGTCTCTCCTCTCGTCTTTCTGGCCGTCACCACCGACCATTGTGCTTGCGAACGAGTCCCGACAGCGCTGAGCTAGGTGTGCTGCCTCTCTTACCCGTTCTGCGCCGTTTCTCTTTATTTATTGTCCGCCTTTACTCTCCTGGCTTGCCTAAAATGGCCCTACCCTCGCTGTCCCAGGCTTCCAAGGCTTCCATGGCCAAAAATCTCGCCGGCCCAAGCTCCCGCTGCTCAGTTGTCCTCCTGTCTTCACGCAGCACCGCTTCTTTGCACTCAGCCGCGAGGCCAGCGCCGCCCTGCTGCCACCAGCTGCGACGTGGCTCAGCTGCCCGCCGGTCCACCGCCTCTGTGTCTCCGTTTGCGTCTCCGTCCCGCTCGCTCTCCTCGACTACGTCTTCGTTCTCGTCCTCCTCCCTCACCTCGTCCTCTTCCTCCGCCGCTTTCTCCTCCAAGCCGGCCTTCCTGTCCCGCCGCAGCTACCATTCTTTCGACCGCCCCGATGAGCCAGCTCCCCAAGACGCTTTCAGTGCCACCGAACAGGCCATTCTCTCCGCCGCCGCCCGCCACATCCCTGAACACGGCTTCTCCGAGCATGCTATCTCCCGTGGCGCCCACGATGCCGGCTACCCCGACATCAGCGTTTCCATTCTCCCAGACGGTGCCTTCAGCCTGGTGCGCTGGCATCTTGTCACCCAGCGCACCGCCCTAGCTGCTGCCAGCCAGGCTATCTTTGCCGCTCCCGAAGAGGCTCCCCCAACACTCTCTGCTGCCGATGTGGCCGACCGCGTTGAGCGCCTGGTTTGGGAGCGCCTGATGGGCAACCGGGATATTGTGTCCCGCTGGCAAGAGGTACGCACAGCTGCTTTGTACCTCTCTGTTTCCTTGTCTCCATTCTATCCGGATTCCCCCGTCTACTTCCTCCGCTCCCCTCTTTCGCGCCCCCTCCCCTTTCCCCTTTATCTCCTCCTGATCTAACCAATATTCTCTCAGGCCCTAGCCCTTATGGCCCAGCCTAGCTATGTCCCGGCGTCGCTCCGTGAGCTGGCCCTCCTTGCCGACGAGATTTGGGCGCTGGCTGGCGACGCTGCCGTCGACCCGTCCTGGTACACCAAGCGTACATCGCTGTCCGCCATCTACGCCGCCAGCGAGCTGTTCATGACCACCGACTCCAGCCCCGACTTTGCCGCTACCCGCGACTTCCTACACCGGCGCCTCCGCGAAACCCACGACCTAGGCAGCTACGTTCGCTCTGTCGGCCAATGGGTTGGCTTTTCTGCCAGTGCCGGCCTCAACGTCCTCCGCAGCAAAGGGGTCGGCATTTGATCCGCTGGCAGGGACGGAAGAAGTGTGGAAGAGGGAAATAATAACGCGAAAAAGTGGTGTTTTTGCCTGGACTCGTTAAGGTCTTTGTACAAGGACGGACAGCCTTCGCCGTGAAATATATTCCCAGTGGTATACTCGATAGACTGTACAGGTACATGCAAGTAACGGAAATAAAGCATACAACTCCCATCACACAGCCTCCTTGGCCTCCGAGCATTTGAATACAGCACTACAGTAATACGTCGTACTCGTACAGCAACACAGGAACAGATACGCCGATCAGACACAAAACGCCACCATTGGTATATCGTTGTAACATCCGGCGCACACAAAAAAAGACACACATCCCCATTAATATCGCACATGGTCTTCTCCTCTCCTTCCCTCCCCTCTCCCGAGCCATCCTCGACAGCCGGCACCGACTATCATGCTCGGGCATCGAGCGTACGCTGTCTCGGGTCCGTCAGCCGGATGATCTTGACATCTGGGGCGTGTCTGGCATTGCCCTGGATCGCATTGGGCGTGATAAAGATGAACTGCTTGCCCACCGACCGCCGTGCCGTATCCACCTAAAACTGTTAGCTCATTGACTCATGGTAGAAACAAAAAACAAAACAACAACTAC
Source organism: Graphilbum fragrans (assembly GCA_001513895.1). Taxonomy (NCBI): domain Eukaryota; kingdom Fungi; phylum Ascomycota; class Sordariomycetes; order Ophiostomatales; family Ophiostomataceae; genus Graphilbum; species Graphilbum fragrans. Next base: position 57,369 of record LLKO01000017.1, read on the forward strand.
AAGCGAACAAACTGGCCGACCGAGCTCAAATCCGAGACACAGAAAGCAAAACTTACTAGCATGTTGGTGCTCACGTCACGGTTGACGTTGTCCATGAACACATCGAACTCGTCCAGGCACCGCAGCGGCGTCCCCATACCCTCCCAGATCGACAACAACATGCAGATGGACGAGAACGACTTCTCACCGCCCGACAGCGTTCTCGTGTCGCGTCCCGACACCGTCTGCCGCGTCTCGTCCGGCTCCACCTGCACCCCGAGCCGTCGGTGTTCGTGGTCGAACATCAGCTTGCCCCGGTACCCCCGCTCCGACAGCAGGTAGATGAAGCTGATCCGCGCGTTTGCCGATAGCCGCCGCTGGAAGTCCCGCCACCGGATCAGCCGCCGCAGCAGTCCTCGCTTGATCGCCTCCACATGCTCCTTGCTGACCCGACAAATCTCGTCCATCCGCCGAAACGCCGCTTCAGCCTCCACCAGCCGGTTGCTTGCCTCCTCGTCCGACACGCCCACCTTCTCGCGCCGCAGCCGCAGCTGCTCGTCGATCTTGTTGAGCTTCGCCTCCACTCCGTCGTATGTCTCGCCATCGGGAATGTCCACCCGCTGTGGACACACTTGTGTGGCCTGCTTCACAAAGTCCTCCACCTGCGCCGCCTGGTTCTCCCTCTTGCGCTCCGCTTCTGCCTGGCCCTCCTTCAGGTGTTCGATTTCCTCAAATGCTTCGTTCTTCGCGACTAGCGCCACCCGCCGCAGGTCCTTTTGCTTGTCCACCGCCCGCACGGCTTTTTCCACCTTAGCCCGGTAGTCCCGCAGCTCCATCTTCTCCCTCTCCAGCTCCTTCTTCAGCCGCTCTACCTCCTTGCTCTTCTCTGTCTTCTTCACATTGGCATCGCCATACTGCGCTCCGAGCTGGTCCTGGTCGCCCTTGCAGATCTCCAAATCTTCTTGCAGAGTCGAGAGCCGCCCGTCCGCTCCGTCGTATTTATCCAGCTCTGTCTGTACCTGTTGGATCCTCTCGCTGGCACTAGCAAACGATTTCCGCAGTACCGCTGCCCGCCGTTGCTGCAGCTGCACACTGTTGCTGCACTTCTTTTCCTCCTGCTGTAGCTCGCGAAACCGTGCTTCTACCGCCTTCAGCTCTTCTTGCCCCTGCGCTAGGAGGCTCCTCTGCACCGCGATTTGGCTGTCCACATCCGTCTTCATCCGCGGCCGCTGCGAGAACACCGGCACCACTGGAGTCGTGCTTGCGCTGCCCTTGCCGCGGTTCGTCAGCCGGAGACCCTGCCCGCGTTTCCGGTCGTGGAGTGTCATGCACGCCACCACGTTACGAGGAACCGCGCCCGTAAACATCACCTGCTCGGCCCTCCTCCGATCTTCCACTAGGATCACCTGGTCGATGTAGTTGCTGATGATAAGCTGGTCGCGCACAAGAACATCGTCAATCTCTAGGATCCGAAGAATTGTGTCAAACTGCTCGTCTGGTTCTTTGCCCCTTACGTCGAGGGGACGTCCGCTGGAGATGAAGATCGGGACGTTGTTCATCTTCAGCCGCTGAATAAGACTCCGTAGGATTTGTTGGTCCTGTGGGCTGGTCACAACAAATCCATTTAGCCCTGCGCCAAAAGTCTTCTCTAGCATCGGGCTCCAGACTGGCTTGGAGACCCGGATCCTGGAACCCAGAGGACCGACGGGCTTCCGCGAAAACCGCCCCTCTCGTTCGATTAGAGAAAGCAGCTGTGGCATCCGGCTGTCGTAGGCGTCGTACGGCAACGATGTCCCACTGTTCTGCTCCAGTCCTCGGATCTTAGCTTCAATCGCTATGTTGTCCTCCCTTTTGCGCTTGATGTTAGGCTCATACTGTTTAAGCCTGGCCGCCGCCGCCGCATGCTCCTGTTCTAGCTGTGGAACCAGACCACTCTCCCGTTCCATGTCCAGGTTGATTTCGTCTCGTTTTCGCTTTGCTTCGTCCACCCGCTCTAGCGTCTGCCGCCGCCCCTCGCCGCTGGCGTCTTCCAGCCGCTGCTCTTCTTCGCGAATCTTGCTCTCAATCTCCTTGAGTCGATTAGCCGTCGCCTTCAAGTTGCTGTGGATGTCACGCTCATCAAGAAGCAGCCGGTGCAGCTCCCCGCTGGCAGCATTGTGTTTCTCTGTCGCGGCTTCCACCTGTGCCTTGTAGGTGTCCTCATCACCCTCCAAGGCAGTGTGCTGCTCTTCAGCTCTCCGCAGCCTCTCATCTTCAATTTCAAGCTTCTGCGTGGCCGCGTCTCGTGCCCTTTGCGCTTTGGCAATGTCGTTTTTGATCCCCTCTACTGCACGCTCGTGCTTTTTGAGCTCTTTTTCCTGTTCCTCCACCTGCGACCACGCAAGCTGGTTCAGATATCGCCGTTTTCGTCGCTTCATGTCTCTGTTCTCTTTGATGATGTCGTGCAGCTTCTTCGCTTCGTCAAGCTTCCGCTGCAGCAGTTTGACCCTTTCCTCTAGCTGTGGGATGCGCGCGTTGTGCGCATCCAGAAACTGCATCACCAACTGGTAGTCTCGGTCGAGCTGCTCAAGCTGCACGCCTTGAATAAAGAATTTGTACTTCAGGGATGGAGACGAGCTGTTGAGGAACTGCCGCGCATTGTCCTGCGAGAGTACGCTCAGAGGGTTGTCGACATATAAGAAAAAGTACTCCACAATATCATCCACGTCTGCTCGCTTTGTCGATATCACTCGTTCTGTCGCCGATCTGACCTTGAAGCTGCTAGTGCCTGTTCTCGAGAAATGTCGCTCAACAATGATCGAGTCTCCGTAAACGTCATGTTCATATGCCCCTTCCCCGCGATTCCGGATCCGCACCGCAAGAAACCCGCGCTCCTCGCCTTGCTTAATAAAGTTCTTCAAGCTCCCTCCGCGGTTTGTGCTGCTTGCTTTGGCTCCAAGGCAGAGCGTGAGTGCTGTCAAAATAGCGCTTTTTCCGCTACCGTTCTCCCCTACAATGAAATTGAGCAGCGGCCCTAATTCGCATTCAAGTCGCGTGTGGCACATGAAGTTGACACATGTGATCTTCTCGATAATCCCGCTTTCTGCGCTTCGGTTTTCGCCGGATGTATCGATCGCCATGGAAGCTAGACGCTCGTTGCGCTTTTGGATTCTTTGTGTTGCGGCTAGATCGTCTTCCTCTTCGTGCCGTAGGTACTCAAACCCCATGTCCCGCATCATGGTGTATTGCGAAGCAGAAGCCAGTTCGGCAGAGTTATTGGATCCAGTCGAAAGTCGTCGCTCAGGTCGGTGTCCTTGCTGCTGGATACCCGAAGACACGTTGTGATCCTCCGTATCCATGTCCTCATCACCCGTAGCGCTTTCATCTTCGGTTCCATCGGAGACGAGAGATTGATCCTCGTCCTTTAGCGACACCCGAGCCCGCTTGCTTCTCTGATAGCACACGGTACATGTTAGAATCTGGGCACTTCTACACAGAGAAAACTTGCCTACCAGTGTAGGTCGTACCGATGTTTGTTGCAGAGACGAGCTTGCCTCAACAACGTCGACGACTTCTGTACCAGAAGCCAAGTTGTCAGACTCTAGCATACGTCGAGACCGCTTCCTCTTAGAAAGGTCGCCATTCCCCCCAGACCCGAGCATTCGTCTAGACATCTTGAGCTGCTTTCCGAATGTTCCTGTTCAGCATCGGACGGGCAAATACAATACCATTTGCTAGCTGAGTTCTAGAGTCGAGAACAACGAAGGCTGCTAGAGGGGAATATTTATTAGTGGACGCGCCTTAACGCGTCAAGCACTGGAGCTAGGCTACTACTCTACTTAACGGGTATCCTCTTTTAATTGCATAATTGAATATAACATTATGTCCGATATAATTTGAGCCACACCTCTTCGCAAGCTGTGGCAAAAGAGAAAACGGTGCCTTTCTTGCCATAACTCAAGGTGATCGGATAAATTACCATAATCAACGATATGGATGTGTATGGGGATGATGCGCCAGCGTCTAGGCAAGTCCCATCCTGGCTGCTTGACCGCAGCCTCCCTGAAAATTCGGCGGAGTATATGCTATTTGTCCTGAATGTGGACGATCAGCAAAAAGATTCGGAACCTGTCCCCCCCCGAATTCGTCTAGACCAGCTTCGAAAAGAAGCCCTGCGGTTTGCAGAAAATCTATCAAAGGATCACATTTGGCAGCGAGATGGTTTCAACCTTGAACCCGTCAGCCGAAACGGTATAGCCAGTTGCATCTCCCCGTGGTATAAAAACCAATGGTTTCAACAGTCTTGCTAACGTGCCCTTATAGGCCTACAGTACCTCCGTGGTGTGACTGATTATGGAGACTGTGTAGAGGATGAGTGGCTCATAGTCTTCATTCTCCGCGAAATCACCAAGGCATATGCTAGTGTCTGGGCACGCATCTGCGACACTGATGGCGAATTTCTTCTTGTCGAAGCCGCGCGGGTAGTACCCAGCTGGCTAAATCCTGAAATGGATTCAAATCGTGTCTGGATACATGAAGGTAGCCTCAAGATTATTCCCGTGGCCGCGAGAGCGGATAGAAGCTCGCATTCTTCTTCCTCGGCCTCTATTTCGCTCCCTGACGCCGTGAAATCTATCGAAGCGACTCCCGAGAGTTTGATGCGTAATGAGGCGCTCGAATCCGAAGCATTCTATCGCCTCGAAAAGTACCCAGACTCGATGTCAGCCTTACTACACCATGTGCTAGTTGTTGTACCTAGAAGAGTCGCCTACATTCTCCACGACAGACCGCGAGTTATCGCACCAGCAATGGAGGCATTCTACATGCGGGATCCTATTGCCACAAAAGACAAGCTCTCGCCCTCACACCTGGCCAAAAAGCTCAGGCTCCCGCCTATGGATATGGTCGTGGTCAGTGTTCGGTTTACCAAGCTCCTTTTTGCTCGACTTAAGAGTGAGAGATTCGAACCACCAAAATCGTGGCTCAGAGAGTTCATCAATCACGCCAAAGAATTATCACAAAAGCAATGCTCGACTTCGTCGTCAAAAATCACACCAGACGAAGTTAAACTGCATTATATGGTGGAGCTAGGCATGAAGATCACTTGTGGACTGGAATTATTGGTCGCTACTTCCGACACAAGTAACAACCGAATTGTTCGAGAAGTCGGACTCGTTCTAGACGACCTTGAAGAGGACGGTGGAGACATCTCTGCGATCTTATCAGACGACGAGATACATTCCTGGAAAGACGTCGACCGCGAAGATAACGACTCTTGGTTTAATATCGACTTTAATGCTTTTGGCGAGGAGCTTGACCGTGGCGGGGAAATGCGTCCATATCCCCCCGGAGGCTCGCCCTCAACGAAGGGTCCCTCGCACCCAGGTCTCGGCAATGGAAAGCACCAGACCGATCTACGAAAGATCGTATCACGCTTCCAGGCTTTCTTGGATGACAATAGTGCTGGACCTGACGGAGCTGGGCCTGATGAAATGGACAACGATAACGACGAGGATGGCGAGGATGAAGACAACGGCACGGAAGATGAGGACGACGAAGCCGTCACTGTCAGTTTCAACCAAGAAGAGTTTTCGCGTCTTATGCGGGATATGTTAGGATTAGCTGATCCAGAGCCGCCGCAACTTTCACCGTTACAAACGTCCATGAGCATGTCCAGAACTTCCGCTTCTCTGGCCAAGTCTCGAGTATTAGCAAGGGCAGAGGCAAATGACGGCTCGCAAAACTCCGAGTTATCTGATGCTGATGACGAAGATGATGAACAAAACATTCTGAAATTGGCAGCCCAGTTTGAAGCAGAGCTGAAAGACCATGGTGCCTTACGACTGGACCACTCAAGCAAGCAGACCAAGGCAAAACCTCTCACGGAGAGAAAACAGATCCAACCGCACGGGGACACAGGCAATGAGGCAGATAGTGACGATGGAGGCGAGGTGGATGTGGATTACAACTTGGCAAAGAATCTATTGGAAAGCTTCAGGAGTCAAGGAGCCATGTCTGGCCCGGCTGGCAACATTCTGAGTATGTTAGGTGTAAGCCTTCCACGGGATGATGACGTTGAGATTGATGAGAGTATAGGCAGCAAGGTGTAATTCCCAGGTACTTCGGGACATGTACTATAGGTCATATTGATTGAATTGTTGCATAAATGGGCATTTCGAAAATAAGATGTGTGAGACTTCAAATGGGAAAATAGGCAGAGGTTTCGCAGGGGCCTACACGTTTGAGTTGCACACGCTATGAGCTGAAATGTAGAGAACGAACGAAGCTCCGAGTGACCTTGGGCATCTGGAAGCGTGTCCCGACTATGGGAATCATCGAACTACAAAGCAAGCCACAGGCACTTCAAAGACTGCCTCGCGGTATATCTAGTTAGACGGAAAAACGGTCATTAATCATTTCTATACCCACGGCTCACAGAAAACTGTACCCGAGCCTTATCTAAATTTCAATTAGTCTGCTGTGTTGCTTTACTCCCTAGCAACATCATCCCCGTTATCAGATCTTGGCCTCTTGGTAGGAGACAATTCACCACTGGGACGTCGGTGCCGTCGAAGCCATTTTGGATCATCCTCGATGCTCTCAAGCTTAGCAAGTACCTCTGTTAGCCTTTTTCTAGCCGTCAGCTCTTGCGTGGTCTGATCCCTGGATGGACGATAAAAACCCTTCACAATCTGAACAACTGCATGGTAGCATTGGTAGAGCAGTAGTCTGATAGCCTTGCTTTCGTCATCCTTCTCGATCGTCCACCTATCATGGGGGCTTAAGCTCCCAGACTCTCTAACACTAGTTCCGTTGTAGCCGTGGAGAAATGCAGAGCTTGGCTGGTTGCAGAATGCGGATGCAAATAGAGGATCGCCAAAAATGCACTGGCTCCAATCACGAAGGCCAGTAACTGTGATATCGTCAGACATAATTTGGCCTGGGGTAGCTATTGCATCCGATCCTTGTTGATCCGCTATATTTTTCTTCTGGGGTGTGTGTAGCGGTGAAGGGGTCCTTGATAGAGCCGGTGGTGCTTTGGAAGTTCTTGAAGTTCCTCGTTCGACGAGAAGATTTGTATCGTCCAGCACATCAATAACCACCAAACTTGGGCTTGTGACTGTATCCAGAACATGACCCAGGCGATGAAAGTGCTTTCTAACAGTCGGGTATGCCAAGGCAACGGCGACATCTTCCCCGTCGCGCAAAATGCTCTCTAGGATTGAATGAAAAGCCACGGACCACGTTCCCATTCCGGCCCCCGTCCCACTCCCATGGATGGTGCTAATATTTTCTGGAGGGGCCAAGACTGTCACCGCAGGGCCGAATTTTGCAGACCCCGGTGTCAGTTTTGAAAGCCAGCTCACCAGTTGACCTGCTTGGTAGTCGACTGCCTGACGCTCTGCAGGAGAAAGAGGTTGTGAAAGGACGGAAATGGGGACACCAGGGGGCGAAATAACAGCCGTAAGTGAAGTTCTCGATAGGTGAATTGGGGACGGAAGATAGCTCAATAAATTAGGCCGACACCGAGCCTTTGAGGGCTCTATCGACGTAATTGAGGTTGTATCAACGTCTTTGTCATTGTTGGCCCCATTGGAGCTGCCATGTCCGGCATAGTCATGATCTTCTTTCTTGAGAGGACCAGGACTCTCACTGGAACTACTTTCAGCTTTGGTGGGAGAAGGGGGCCCTGAAGGGTATTTTGGGTCTGAAAGCTCTGCCCATAGCCAGTGAATGATGGCAGCCTCTGAATTGATCATCATTTGCTCGGTACGAAGGAGCTTCAACATGGGAGGCGGTGGTGTGATGACAAGCAGTTTCGATTCATCAGACAAGCGGGCTTCGTAGACCTTTTGTAGTCGGTGTTGTGGCAGAGGATTCATGGAGATGACTGGCGTAGAAGGTGGTACAGATGAGGTTATGATCGCTTGGATATCCTGGGAGGACTGCTCGGCTAGAAGCGGTGATCGATGCATGGAAGGCAACCGTGGTGTTGGTGAACGAGGCAGTCTATGTCGGACAAGATTCGGCTGGGAACTGTCGTTTCGGGTTCGTGAGCGTGTATGATGTTGTAGGGTGACAAGGTCTGGTACAACGGTACGCAAAGAATGCAATCTCAGAGACGCCAGGTGTTTGCACGACTTAGAAACGTCGAAGCCTGGGGCAGGATAGGAAAATAGAGACAAACAGGAACAGGTGGAGACACAGTAGTGGCGACGGCCTCGCCGTTCGTTGGAATGGTGGCTGCGGTGAGAGAGATCACAGTGTAGATGGTATTGACGTTGGTAATAACCTGGCAAGTTCAAGTTGTCTGGGAGCCTCCAGTCGTGAAGTGATTGGGGATGTTGCATGGTACAACACGCCCCTGCGAGATATAATCGGGTGGAAATATGGGCAAAAAGGCAGCGAGGAATGACACGAAGCCCATGGACGGGGTGGTAAAGGGGGTAAAGAACGGTATTAAATAGGAGAGAAGATAAGAGGGAAGAAAAAAGAGAGCAGCAGCAACTCAGAAAGCGTATGGTGGGAGGGGATGCGTTGTTTTCTTAGCGCTCGGAATAACAGCGTCGAAGAGCACACCAAAACAGGGGTGCAGAGGGTGTAGAGGGTGCAGAGAGACGCTGATGGCATCTCTTCTGTGTCTTTTTGCACACTGGCTTGGGGAGTCAGCAAGCCTGGCAGCTTGATCACTCCTGCAGCTGCCTCTTTGGTTGTGTGTGTCGGATTTCACGGGCCATTAACCGAAGTAGGATGGCGAGAGGGTATTTTTTTCCAATCGTCTCAGTCCAGCTCCACGAATATGGAGTTTCGTAGCGACTGAGCATCAAGGCTAAGGATGGTACTGCGGTTGCCTGACAAACAGTATGTCAGCAGCCTAGAGAGGTAGCAAATAGAACGCAGGTTGAGGGCTGATAGGCTGATGATTCGGTGGACCAAACGGCTAGGAAGCGGCTGGCCTACACTGAATTATGGAGAGAGGGGTGGGGTGTGTAGCGAGAAAACAGAGGCGTGTAGTGTGTTAGTGTATCAAAGCCACACAGGAATGGAGTGTCGAGAGGTATCAAAAGTCGGTGGCCGGGGGGGGGGGAGAGTGCAATTGGCCAATGCAAGTTTTGGTATTCGTAGTGTTGGGTGTATACGTGCACAAACTAGAAGTCACGGTTGATCATGCTTTTGGTAGACAGGGTTGCGTTTGGGCTCATGCAGTTGCAGCTAGCTGTGAAAGCTGCGTCATAATATTCCGGTGCTGCATGCAGGTTTCTGACACAACGGTGAAAGCTGATGATGTAAACCATGAAGTTGGTCGGAGGCTGTCTGCTGTGTATTGGCTATTTTCCCTGATAGCGGAAAGGAGAGGAGAGGGAGGGGAGAAGAGTGGGGGAAGTTATTTGGCAACAGAAGGCTGACATGTATATGCCTAGAAATATGCAGATGTGTGTCGAACAAAATCGTGGAACAGAAAACCAAAATCAAACAGCTAAGATTAAAAACAGATAAACCACTGGTTCGGACGACAGAGAGTGCAGATCTGGCATCCAGAGCCGCTCCTGAAAAAAAAAAATGAAATCCAAGACCGGATGGGAGAGGAGAGGAGAATAATAGCTCTGGAAGCGGCTGACGGCAGACGGCGAGGCAGACGGTATTGTCAACTGGTCACATGTGACACGAGCACATGCAGAAAGACAGAGATGTCAGTTTCCAGCTCCATGGACAGATGTCAAGACCGCAGCGGAGGTACTGATGCCGTGGTCGACGGTTTATATGCAGCTGGAGGCTGCAGTTGTCGGTAGAAAAGACCAAAAGTCGCAGAAAAATGTCAGACGGAGACAGGCGGCCGCCAATGGATCGCGAGAGACGATGGTAGACGACGACAGGCAGCGGCAGACGACCACAGAAAACGGCTGGCAGCAAACAAGAGAGAGACAGGCTAGAGAGAAGCGAGATGGGCGGGCGAGAGACACAACGTCATGCCAATCAGCGGCCAGAATGGGGGCTCGGAGCGACAAAAAGGCGAAGTGAGAACAGCGAGAGCGAGACGGAACCAACAACACGGCCGCGAGTGCGCCTGCCCGATACGGTGCGAAGGTCGAGGAGCTACACAGAAGGCCAAGCGCGAGTGGCTCCGTATTCTTTTGGCCACACCTGGTGTACGGAGTACTTCGTACCTCCTGCGTATGTCACTGCGGCGTACAGAACACACAACAAAGGTACTCCGCAGCCAAGTACACGTATAACAGACACCCTAATGCTAACGCTCTGCTCGCCAACTGTAAGATGGGGGGGTGTCGACACTGCCCAGTTGCTGGCGAATAAGGTGTTACAGGTAGCGAGAAAATGGGGCACGGCCTGGCCCAGCATACTTGGTTGTCACCACAAAGAGACTAGGCCGCGAGAGTGCGCATATTATGGCACGCAGCGGTGGAGAGCGAGGTCCATCCGACCAGGACGGCATTATGGGAAGGTGTTGTTGCCCAACTTGGTCTCCTGGCCGTCTCCCGGCCTACAAAAAAGACATGAGTACGTTATAGTTGGTACTTCTAGTGCTCCCCTCACACGAGAGTGGCCATACTCGTACCGACATAGTAAGCAATACATAAGCATGCTTTCTTCAGGAAACGAGAACGGGCCTGCTGTACAGAGTCGTAGCTGCGGAGTTCGAGGACACAAGAGGAGCTCATGCGCGCTTCGCTCGTGCTGAGCGCGCTCTATTGTGGCGTCCGCAGTCTGGCTAAAACGGATGGGCCTACCGGCGACCGACGGACACCTGGCGGACAGCAGACGGCGCGATATCCGTACGTTTGAGTAATGTTTGCGGTTGCATCCAAGCGATACGACCACACGCACTAAGAGTATGGATGCGACTCTAGACTTTGCACTTGAGCGAACTCGGTGTGCATGTACGACGTATGTACGGAGTACATGCTAGGTACGGAGTACTCGTATGTATTGTATGTGAGACAGGGAGTGGGGGAAGTTGGAGAGAAGCTGAGCGACGTCCCGCATAGAAGCAGGCTAGTTTGTTCTACGGAGTATAGCTACGACCACAGCACGGCAGAAGCACGTATTCCGTAGGTATATTTGGGACGGGGCATGAGTAGTTGTAGACCTGGCGCTGGGCGGAAACGCTACAGTAGTGCGCACAAGCTCGTCTGCTTTGTGTGTACATTCAAGCAGTAGGTACGATGTACGGCGCGTGTACATGCATATCTTACCTGCTTCGTGGGTTCTTGTACTCCATTTACACATGCTCGTAGTATGGAGTCAACAGGTATCCCAGACACCGCCATCGGCTCAAGCCTATCCGTGGGCGAACATTCGCCCACCCGGCCCCATGTCATTGGCTGCGGCCAAGCGAGCACCTCGACCGGTTTACTCGTCAGGATAACGAGCAGCTACCACGCCCTAGACGCCAGCCTGGTACGGGATGAGAGGCTGAGACGCCATGCGTACTCGTCTGTACTCCGCACTCGTAGTCGTAATCATATGCAAGTAGGCCAAGGAGCCGAGGGCTAGTGGCAACGAAAGTCCACAGCAGCCGAGGAATGCTTGCTTGGGGCAGATGGTTGTACGACTGCATCCATGCGTCCTGGAAAGTGCCCGTTTACTAGACACCAAGCTGTCAGCACGTTGTGGTACTCTGTATCTTGCTGCTTGGCGGATACTGCACACAGTACGAGTATATAGTCGTATGTAAGATACTCCTATGCGAACGCGACGGGCCTATCCCACGCCCCAAACACCTTCACAAAGCTATGATCTAGAAAGCATCCGCGAAAATGGATAGCAGCAGTTATGGAGCGCGGAGTGTACACGATGCAAGTACGACTACGAGTATACGTGTTGGGTCTCCCAGTTCTGTAGTCGTATGTAGTAGTCTTAGCAAACGAGCGGCAGGGGCAAGCGAGCCCCGTGGCACCTGATTGGCCAGCCTTAAGCGAGACCTGCGCGTGGAGTTTACGGTTAGTGACATCATGGTCCAGAATGGCCGGAAAGTGCCTTTTGCGTTCCTTCTCACAATAACGCGATCTGTCCGGTGCCCCACGAGGACGGAGTATTTTCTCCATAATTTCTTCTTGCTCGCATTTGATACCTTCTCCCTGCCATGGCGTGCGTCTTTTCTGGGCTCTTGACGCTCGCTGCGCACCCAGGCCAAGCCTAAAGAGTCCGAGTACTTAAGTACAGACACTTAGTGTACAGTGCCGGCTGCACGGGCTGGAAGGGTCACAGCCGGCCGCGCCTCGTCAAATTTATCGCATTAAAGCTTAGCGTCAACCTCTCCACAGACCTCTAGCGTGCTCCTTAAATCACTGTAGTATTCATAGCACAGTGCACTAGCAAAGTGTTCGACATAGCACCATTGTGCTGGAACACTGAATGAACAAAACGAGAGGTGAAGCATGGGCGTCGGCAGCGTGAATATTTCCGTGTCCACACCCAGTCAGAGTTGCATCAGTGCTGGTCCTTCCCCCGGTGGACATTAACTACATATGTATGTAGCCTTTCCTACGCACTGTTCGCAGACCCTGGACCCTTGGTCGGTTCTTCTCAAACTCTCTGCTGGCAATGTGTTCGAAAACAGCATTACTACGGAGGCGCACAGAGCACAAGTACAAATATGTCCCCAGCACGCTCACCCGATGGCTACAGCACGGCCGCTTATCAGGAATAGACGACCATTGTCTTGATTTGACTGTAACCGCGACCATTTAAGGAAACTCGTCCGTCTCTATCCCGCTTGGCTGGCTGTATTTGGAATACGCAAAGCGGTTCGTGTCATGGTGCACTGGCACGTATATACGAAAACATACTAAGTAGCTACGGCGTAGGCGTACGTGTATCCTGGATGCTTGACGGAGGTAGTGTGCATCAGCAGTAGCTCGCTGTTTTATTGGGAAATTTGGCATCGCCTTGTCTGTCGCTTCTATCTTCCTCTTTTGCATCTCCCCCAAGCCGCTCATTCCAACAGCTCCGCCACCCTGTTTCACGCCTTTTTAAAGTGTGCATCCTCATTAGAATGTACTCGTAATATTTGCATGGCATCGTACTGGTAGAAACAACAGAGTAAGCGGCTAGTTGAGTACACTTAGAATTGGCCCGAGCTCAGTAGCCCCCTACATGTACCTAGCTCCTTCGTACTCTGTAGGTACTCGTAGTTGTACTCGCAAGATAGCCTTGTTGACTTGCCCTAGATCTCCAACGCATATGTACTCCTACATATACGAGTATGGCAAGGCCACATCCTTGTTCAGCTCTTGGCCCCATCGTCAATGCTAATTTCATTGCCCCTGAAATAACCTAGCAAAAAATAGAAACCGGCCCGCACGTCTTATTTTCAGCTAGCAATGTTCTCTTGCCCCTCTTCGAGTCTACGGAGCTTATCCGTGTTGTGTTTCCTTGTGTCCCTGCGTTTAGCCCTTGCTGCAGCTGTCATCCATAAAACATTTTCTACTCCAAGGCAATGCGCTTCTCACTTGAGACCTCATGTATGATTTCTGGAAACCCTTGACTAGTGTGCCTGTATGAGTACGAATCCGTGGGTGACGGAAACTCTTTGTCTAACTCCAGCTCAGACTCAGCACCGGTTGGATTTAAGCGCTGCCTCACCCCCCTTTCCATCACAGATCGTTGTCGCTACTCCCCACTCTTCTCGTCCGCTTTGGCGACAGTTTCGGCCACTGTCGCCTCTTCTGGCGCCACTACCTTTGCATCCTTTGTGGCATTCTCTGCTACTTCGCTCGCTTCATTGACCTCATTCGCTTCCGCGGCCGTTTCCTCACCGCCCCCGGGCGCTTTGTTGTTGAGGGGGATGCCGTATATTTCTGCAATGTTGTATCTCTTCAAATCATCCCAATCTCCATCCACAACACTCATTCCAATTGTCGTCTGACAGAGTTAGCGCCTTAAAGCGCGCTTGCAATTAATAAAATATAATGCGAGGCTAAGTGCAGTCTTACCTTGAAGATGTTCACTAGTATCACCTTGTCTGGCTTGTTAAGGTCAACCTTATGGCGCCGGCCATCAATCAGCATGGCAATCTGCCTGATCACATCTTCTCGCTTGAGACTGGCATGGTGTCTAGACGTCAGGCGGATGGCAAACTTCGTAGCAAAAGTGATATGTTAGCTAGCTGACCCATGGAGCGTTCAAGGCTGTGGGAGAAAAGAAGCAACGAGAACAAAATCATAAAAAAAAGGGGGAACATGGGGTGGGGAGCGGAATATTGCTCCTACCGAGTGTCCAGGTTTCTCGTTGGATTCGCTCGCTTCGCCGCTCTGTTCTTTAAGATTGAACCACGAAGAGAGCACCTTCTCGGCGACTTCTTCAACACCCTTTTCGCTTGCACGGCCGCTAGCAGTAATGGGTGTCAATCGGTTCAGGTACCTGCACTTTCTAAACGTCTGCAGGCCCACCTCAGCACCACTGTTGCCTGCGGCATGTGTCATGGTGGCTGCTTTGATATCCTGGCAAATTCGGTGTGCAAGCTCAACTGGCTCAATGGGCGGTTGTGTTTTCGTAAAGAGTAGGCACTCTACATTCAGCCGAATCGGGGCAAATGTCCGCGGCACCTTGGACCCTGCCGATGACTGCTGTTTGAGGGCCTCGAGCTCCCTCTGCACCACAGCTTCGATGTCATCATCCTGTTCATCATCCGAGTTCTTGGATGCCGCCCCGGCCGCTTCTGGCGGTAGGATGCCATAGATTTCCTCGGCATACTGCTCTCGGAAATGCCCAGTTAGCTCCTAAATAACAAAATGAAGGTGTTGGGCGGGATGACATGAAGGAGGTCAAAAAGACTTCTAGCGAAAACAGGTCAAGATAAGCGAGGTAGGGTGACAGCACTGCAATTTTCGGCTTGATCGGCACCGGAAGCAGACAGGAGAAAATAATAGGACAAGAGCGGGGGGGGACAACAATTGCTTCACCGCTACCCCCTTTGCCTCTTCCTGCCATGTTCGTACATATGTCTTAAGTGCTACCACTGAGCAGACCACTTTAGGGACAACTTTATCCCCTCGACACCGATGCCCTTTCGTTGGATAAATTACTTATGTGAGTCGGAACGTACTTCGTCAAATAAGATTTGCAGTTCTCTGGCAGCTCTGCCTTCCATGCCACGAGCACACGTCACCCACATGCCTACATCCCCAGGCTCAACGGTACCCTTCTGAGCGTGAAAGCCCTTGACTTTTTGATGCGGCGTCTTCCATTTGTTGTCATTGCCGCCCTATGTGTTTGTTATATGAGAATCTCGTTTTTTTTGGCCGTACTCGGCGGGCTGGTGGGAGCCCTCTTAGCCAGCTTACCTTCTTTCTCTTAAAAGGAAGGGCTGCACCATCCGGAGGGGTTTTCCGCTTGCTAGTATCACCACTCATGGTGCCGTTTTTGCCAGTAAGAACAACGACAAAAACGATTCTGTGTGGAAGAGCAAAGCTCGTTGTAAAGTTGACCCACTTCCGAGAAGACTCGGCTGGAAAGCCTATGTTATGGTAGGGAAATGAAGAAACTAGCTATGTATAGCGAGGAAAGAGCTCACTTTGAAACAAAATCACGTGCCACACCGCCCATAGCAACTCCCATAGCGTGCCTTCTTAGGCTTCGACTCTTCTCTTACAGGGGCTATTGACTGCCCCAATTTACTGGTAGAAAATGACCAAACTTGCTGTTAAAATATCTAGAGTATATATTCTAAAAAAAACTGCCAGAACATTCACTTCATAAACCTATGGCTGGCCCTTTTCCCATCTATTCAACACCTAGGTCTACCAGGGTACCCTAACAATGAGCGAATGCCCGACGTATAAATAAAAGAGAGACGAAGCGGCGATTTACGTGTTGGATAGCTAACTACTAGGATCTTTCATTTGTATGCGCGCTGGCCGCGGCAGTGGTGACCAGGGCTCTCGGTGCGTCTTCTTTTGGCATATACAGCTCGACGAATTGCAGCTTTGTGGCGGCATTGAATTCTTCATCAGCTAGCAGCGTGTTGAGCTCATCGACAGTCTTGACCTGGAACTTGGCAGCTTCGCGTTCAGTTGCGCCAAAAACCGTCACAAGCTCCTTGTACTGCCAAGGAGCAATATCGTTATAGTCGGCTTCCATTCCGTGGATAAAGCGTTCAATAGTGTAGCCATCATTGCAGATCAGGAAGCTGGGAACAGAAGTATGTTAGCAGGCAAAGAAACATACACGGAACAATAAGGGTGGCGACAAAAGCTGGTTGCAGCTTACATTATGGGATGTAAACCCCTTCTGATCATAGTGCTAACTTCCTGAGCTGTCAGTTGGAAGGACCCATCACCTACGAAGAGGATGGTACGCCGTTTGGCGCCTAGGTCCTTCACGGCGAGAGCAGCGCCTTGGCATGCGCCGACCGACCATCCGATGCTTCCCCAGAGGACCTCTGTGATAAGAGTTAGCACATTGCATCGTCTGTCTATGCTAGCGAGGCGTATGAGAGAAAAGGCAAGTGGCTGCTTACGGCTCAGAGCAGTGACATCCCGCGGCAACATGGTGTCCCAAATGCCGAAGTTGGCGGTACCAGTCTCTGTGACGACAACGTCGCCTTCGTGAAGGAACTTGCCAATTCTCGGCCAAAACCATGCTTGTGTGATGGTACCGGACGGATCTGGGCTTGGAGAAAGCTCGGTTCTGGCCGGCGGCTGGGGGGTTGTCTTTGGCTGGAAGTGCTCAATTATCTTGCGGAGGACACCTCTCATGGCGACACCCTCGAAAGGCGATTCGGGAGATGTGGGAACGACGGTGTATGTGCTGTGGAATTCGATGGTATGAAGCTGGGAAGTGTGATAGGAAAAGCCGGATGTGTTGAAGTCACTCTTAAGACCACCGATGGAGAGAATCAGATCGGAGGACTCGACCCGCACTTGGACTTCAGGATGCGAGCTGACGCCGGCATACACACCACCGTACGACTCGTGGGATTCGTTGACGGCGCTCTTGCCCATGGGTGTGACATAGACGGGAAAGCCGGTCTTCTCAATCAAATCGTGGACCTCGGCGAGCACGCGGTGGCGGACGGCACAAGCATCGACGAGGATGATGGGATCCTTAGCCTTGGCTATGGAGTCGAGGACTTTGGCGACGACCTCGTCTTCGCGCTTGGCTTTGTTTTCTGGCTCGGTGAGGTCGATGGGGCTCCGGAGGCGGGCACCCTCAACCTTCTTCTGGACCATATCGGTGGGCAGCATGATGTAGACTGGATGGCTGTGGATCCAGCAGTTGCTGAGAACGCGGTCGATTTGGCTAGCGATTTTGGTGGGATCTTCCAGCTTGGCCATGTCGCACGAGATCTTGGTGCTCATCTCGGAGAAGACGTTGAATTCGCCGTCGCCCAGAGTGTGATGCAGCAGTAAGCGCTCTCGCTGGGAAACGGTTGAGGGGCTGCCGACAATGTGAACAACAGCGACGTGCTCAGCGTAGGCACCAGCAACGCCATTCAACGCAGACAGCTCGCCGACACCGAATGTGGTGACAAGAGCTGAGATGCCATTGATGCGGGCATAGCCGTCGGCGGCGTAGGCGGCATTGAGCTCGTTGACGCTACCAACCCAGCTGAGCTGGCACTTGGGGATGTAGTCGAGTGCTACGAGATTATAGTCGCCGGGAAGGCCATGGACCGAGCGAACGCCAATTTGATGCAGGCGAGTAAAAAGATACTCAGCGACATCCACCGGTTCGGTGAGGGACGGCGTTTGGCTGCCAGGCATATTGGCTGTAGAGGTGCTTGTGGAACTTGGCGGAATATGGGGATACTTCCCAATTGAACAGAATAGAGTGGTGGGATGGAAATGGAGATGAAGACAGGAGTCGGAGTGAAGGAAGCTTGTTTACGAGTACGGAATAAACGCCTCCATGCTTGCCCTTTGTTCCTTCCTAGTCCTTATATTGTTTGTTTGGGGGTTCTCTGACGTAGCCTATGCAGTCCGTCTTGTTGTGTGGGGAATCCGACATACCGTTCTTTGTACAGAGTATTTCTGGCTTGCTTGGTGAGAGGAATCAGGGCCGACTCCGATTTGTGGAGACATGGACATCAGTTGCCTGACGAATCTTATGACACTATTGCACTGAGGCGGCCCCAGTGGAAAATACTACGGGCCTCGTTTCTCCTCTCGCCTTCCTACTTGTTGCTGGCTGTGCTCGTACTCGTAGTTACTCGTCACCCAGAACCGGAACCGGCCTTTATCTCGTGGTGCTATGCCTGCCGATATCCTGACGTGGTTCTAGTTTCAGGCTTCTAGACCACTCACTGCCACCAAAAAATGGGCATCCTCCATGGCATGTTTTTTTTCCCGTGCTACTCTCCCCCATGGCAGAGCAGAGATTCCATTTGAATTGAGCGAGAATTTAATATGTCCATCCGGTATCTTACAATACTAGTACCACGTATACCCCCACGTTTCTATGTGAATGCCTTACTCCTAGCTTTTGAAAGTGAAGCCCAAATACACCATCACGCAACCGCCACCCTACAAGTTTTTTTTCGCGCCGAATCGGACCTTATCGTACATGTACATATTGGGTGATGTCTTGCTCCGGACGGAGCATCAAGTTGCACCACTCGCACTCGCCCACTCATCAGTCGCAGCGGCCGTCTTTCCAGCCTGTCCGCCACCGTTCTTCCCAAAAGTCGCAGTCGAACACGGGCTTCCCTAGCTTGCGGTTGACCTCGTTGTGTGCGGCACACAGCCAGCGGCCAAACTCGTCTCTTGATCCCAATCGCACAGGAGTCCGTTGCAGAAACGTCTGGAAGTCCTCGGCACACACCCAACAAGGATACAGCCGGGACAGGATGCGCACGAAGCCCTTGGCATCGGCCTGGTCGCCCGCCGAAGGCTTCACAGGATACTGTGCTGCTATCGAGTGAAGCAAAGTCCACGTGCTCCGCCCAAGGGTTTCAACATCTGGTGGACAGTCTGCTGTCGGACTAGCCGCGGAGGCGGCGGCTGCAGCCGTGGCGGCAAGAGCTCCTGCGGCTGCTGTTCCGGACGCCGATGGTGGTTTCAACGTCTCCTTCGTCTGTGAAGCCCATGCTGCAAAGGATGTGCATGATCGGCATCTTGACAAGATGTCAGTGGAGAGAGAGATAGAAACAGAAGTAGAACTGACAGAGCTAAGACTTGGGGAACTCACGGTTTACCGTCTTTTCCAAGCACCACACCTGTTGGGATTTTCTTGGGAGCTTCAGCACTGGCTGGCAAGCCTTCCGCCAGCTTTGCGGGCTCTACCGTTTCTACACCCATGTCTCTGTGGCTAATATGAAGCTATGAAGACTTCGAAAAGGCGACCACAAAAATCGCAAGAACAACCAGTGACGGGGTACTTACGGCGCGCTATATCGCAAGGCGAATTTGTTTGTCAGCGACAGGCCTGAAGTACCCGCTAGCTCCGGGAGCACAGGCGCTATCTATGTACATAGTAGGCCACTAAGGCACCACTGAGTGAGCTTGCTTACTGTCCTCGCCTCGCAATTCGCTGGTAAGAAAAATCGACAAGCTATTCGAGGCACCAGTTGCGATGCCGGAATGACAGCAGCCCACCACCACGCGCCGTGACGCCGATGGCTCCGAACACCACGGCGACCGTGCCGGTTTTCCTCCTCAAGACGAGGTCGTCGCCCGCCGATGCCTACGAGCAGCTGCTCCTGAGCCACCCTATTGGTGGCGGCAGCACCCACCTTGCACCTGTTTTCGTGCCTGTGCTCGAGCACCGCCTCGACGATCAAGGTGTCGAGAAGCTGAGAGATGCGCTCGCCCGGCGGCGCATTCGCCGTGGTGACAGCGGTGCAGAAAGCGACTTCGGCGGTCTGATATTTACATCGCAGCGTGCGGTCGAGGCTTTTACCAAAATCGTCTCCGAAGGCGAAACGACTGGCGGAAGGGAACATGGCGATGGCGAAGGCGATGGTGTAGTCGGCAGCACGGGGTCGTGGCCGCACCTCCAAGATATTCCCATCTACAGCGTGGGACCTGCGACAACGCGCGCACTCCAAGCCGTTCACCAGCAGCCTCCGTTGCAGGTGTTTGGCGACCACACCGGAAACGGCGAGGCTCTGGCGCATTTCATCCGCGAGCACTACCTGTCACTACCGACAGCGGCCACCACTGCCCAGGCTCTGCTGTTTGTGGTCGGCGAGAAGCGTCGGGACATCATACCCAACGTGCTCATGGGCCACGGCGACAGCACCAACGGCCCTCCTCCATCGCAGCGCATTCGGGTCGACGAGCTCGTCGTCTACGGCACCGGCGTCATGCCGTCGTTTCCCCAAGACTTTAAGCGGGCACTAAAAGCCACCAGCGACGCATCGGTGCGCTGGGTCGTCGTGTTCTCGCCTACAGGTTGTGACACGATGCTGGCCAGCCTCGGCCTTCTCGACCCTTCCACGGGCAAGGCGGCTTTGCCCAGCCCAGCGGCAGGAAGCCAGCAGACATTTGTGGCTACTATTGGCCCGACCACACGTTCCTACCTGAAAAAGACGTTTGACTTTGAGCCGGATGTGTGCTCTGACGAGCCTAGTCCAGAGGGCATTTTGCGTGGCATTACAATGTTTATGGATGCTCGGCGCGCGGCCCATTAGCCTCTGTCTCCCCGCACATAGGATTAGTGCTCAGCTGCATGTAAAGCGCAACTCAAGTGCGGTTATGAGAGTGCTTGCTGTAGTGGCCCGTTAGCAGCTGGGATCTTACATACGCATACAGACAAAACAAAATGGTTTTGCTCACAGTTTAGACGGATGACAGAATCCGAAATTCAAATATAGCTGCCTATTGAGCGTCGTCCCTGGAACTTGCGCTGAATCTGAGCCCCTGTAGTCTAAGAAACACCGTATTCATCGGCTCGGGTAAGAAAGCTTGTCAACGAGTGCTCGTATGATACATAAAAAATAGGTGGTATACGGGTGATACGGTGCATAGGCGTTGGATTTTTGGCAGGCACCAGCACTCTATTGGCAGCTCAGTCGGGCGTACAGGGTCTGTAGCCTTGGCTGCCCGGCCACATGCCACTTGCCCCGCGCCAGCCCGCTGAGTGATGGCTCCACTACTAGCCTAAGCAGGATCCAACAAGCCCAGCTCTTCCTCATCCGCCTTTCTGTTCCTTCCGCTTTCGTTAGACATAGCTGTCTCCTTTCCGACCGTGCCAAAACCTCATCTAGCTCGAGTTCTTTGAGAGATGCGTGTAATAGAGACTTCGCTAAAAGCGACAACATAGCTCGCCTACGAAGCGTCGACGGAAGCTGGCACCACCCCGCTAAGCTTGACCGTTCTCTACTTTGTCTGGACGTTTTTTTGGACGTCACCGCAGCCCCCAGCAACCTCCTCTCCACTGCTGTTTTTTTTGTTTTGTTTGTTGTTCGCTGTGACATTCTTATTGCGACTCACTCTTTTCCAGCCTCACTTTTCGTCCCTCTACCACCACCCTGTCCCCGCCCAACATGAGCTACCACAGCAGCGAGCAGGCATCTAGCCATGCGTCCCGCCATATTCCCATCTCAGATGCGCACCCAAGCTCTCACTCCCCACCAGGCTCACCTGGCGCAGCCACGCCAACATCTGCTTCTGCTGGATCAGCTTCCTTTCTCTCCGGCTCCTTTTACAATGCCATAGGTGGCTTAATGCGTCGCCTATCGTCCGATCCCGCCGGCCATCTGCAGCCCGGCTCCTCCTCGAACTCCGTCTACAGCAATCACCAATCCTCCTCCTACAACAGCCAATACGGCCGCTCGCTCGTTGCCCCTTCGTCCTCTTACTCCCACTCCCATAACCAATATCACCACAATGCCAACGACGGCGTTGACGGCGTCTACACTCCTCCCAACATCACACGCACTGCTTCGCCCTTGCGCCCACCGCCACTAGAGCCTCTGACCCTGAGCGGCTACGACGATGACTACACTCCCGTGTCTGCACGGCTGCTGTCGACCACCATCGCCGAGGAAATTCGCATCATGATTCCCGAGAGGCTTCGCATAGAAGACGAGTGGAAGCTGGCCTACAGTCTGAATCAAGACGGCGCCAGCTTGGCCACGCTCTACGAGAAGTGCGCCGACTTTGCCGAGTTCCGCAGTGGCTTTGTTCTTGTAGTAAAGGACCAGGAGGGTGGAGTATGTGCTTCCTTCCTCTTCTCTTTTTTCTGTTAATCTCATCGTCTGTCATGATCCTAAAGACACAACTAAGAACTAACAAATGGCTTCCCCAAACTAGACCTTTGGTGCCTATCTGACAGAGTACCCTCACCCATCACCACATTACTTCGGCACTGGTGAGTGCTTTCTGTGGCGAGCTTCTTTCCTCGCTTCGCTGCCGCCTCCTCCGTCCACCGACACAACAAACCTCGCCACTCGGAGCACCACCATCGCCGCTGCACCTACCTCTCTGACAACTGCCTCGGCGGCTACCTATGAACCCCACACCCTGTCTGGACTAGCCACAGACGCCGAGCCGGTTCTACTCATCCCCGGCCTGCCCACTCCATCACACGGCGGTGCTCCCAGCTCAGCCGCGTCCTTTAGATCTACATCGTCGCTCGCATCGGCGTCCTCTGCAGCCTCGTCTGTTTCGTCAGCTGCCGCCGTTCCTACTGCCGCCATTACACAACCGCCTCCTCACCCACCACCGAGTCCGTCGATACGGTTTAGCGCCTTCCCCTACAGCGGTGTCAACGAGTACTTTATTTACTGCGAGCCACACAGCCTGAGTGTCGGCGGTGGCGATGGCAAGTACGGACTGTGGCTCGACGACAGTCTCGAAAAGGGCATCAGCGCTACTTGCATGACCTTTGGCAACCAGCCGCTGAGTGACGAGGGAGACAAGTTTGGCGTGATAGGTGTCGAGGTCTGGGTGATTGGCTCACGCCGGTAGCCATCGCAGCGTTGCCAATAATGATGATTACAACGACAACGTGCGAATTCTCTTGCCCTTCTCCTTGTTTTTATCGCTAGGCCCTCCATATCAACTGAGAAGAAGAACAGCCATGGGAGGTCCTCGTTTTTCTTTTTACATACGTCGTCTCAGCTATTATCCTTTTTGCATTATATTTCTATGTGGCAAATCCCGCATCTATGTCTTGCATATATTCAAACGAGATGCATTTTACTTACAAGTAAACGGAGGGGGCTTTTGTGTTTTAATATAATGATGTGGCGAGGTATTTACGTGAACGTGGGGTTCGCGACGGGATTACAAACTTAGGATCTGGTATCCGAGATGATTTATCATTCATGTCTTTTTGTTTTTTTGTTTTTTTTGGAAAATCTGATACAAATGAGTGCACCTTGATTAGAAATAAACAAAGTCATAGCCTGTTGCATTTAACAAAAATAAACTTACAGGTTGAACATTTCCTCGCTAGTCACTCACAGAAATAAATACCAACCGACAAACCTAGGTACTACCATTTCAAAAACATCAATGGTGAGCTCGGCGTATACACAGACAACAATAGCAGGAATGGAAATGTAACCACTGGTCATACTATGGGTTGAGTAAGAAAATAAAATTGAGCCCCGTAAATCAAAGTTGTGGCATAGGAAGATAGAACACAACAATAACAAGTAAAACAAAAAGGAAAAAACAAGAATATGCTTGGGAGATGCCGATTGCCCATTGGTATTTTACGTCTTCCATCAACTCATCTACCCGCCCCCCATTCTAATTTCTCAATCCAATTGGTCGAAATAGAAACATAGATACCACAGCCGTTTCTTCATCCGTTTCTAATCATCCCCAGTCATGACTACCCGTCTAGGTAGTCTTTGCATTGGAGCCGCCTCACCGCATGATCTCCTGGTAAATAAGCTGCTTCAGCTGCTCCTTGCTGAGGTTGTCCTTGTGCTTGTCAAAATCGAAGAACTCTTCTGGGATAGGAGGTGCCGTCGGCTCATCATCAGGGTCGTGGTAAGGCTCTAGGTAAGGGTGCTTCAGCGCGTCCTCTACAGTGATACGCTTCACAGGGTTGAAAGCCAGAAGCTTCTCCAGTAAATCAAGAGCTAGATCGGAAGTCTTGGGGAACAGTGTCCGGAACGGAACCTTCTTCTTGAAGGGAAGCGAGCGAATGTACTCGCGAGCACGGCGAGACTTGATGCCGTAGTAATCCTCCATGGTCGGGGTGCCGAGAACATCGAGAATCAGCGTCAGTTGGTGGTGGTCTGGGCGATTTTGTTAGCATGATTGCTTGCTTGGATGAACAGCATTGGTGCATTTTACTCACAATCTTTGCCTGGGAATAGAGGCTTGCCGCTCAGCATTTCTGCTAGAATGCAGCCCACCGACCAGACATCAATAGCTTTGGTGTACTCCTTGAAAGTCAACATAATCTCAGGAGCGCGATACCACCGGGTAGCGACGTATTCAGTCATGAAGCCCGAGTTGTCTTCCTGAGATGCAGCCGACCGAGCAAGACCGAAGTCGCACACTTTCAGATCGCAGTTGGCATTGAGTAGCAGATTGGAGGGCTTCAGATCACGGTGCAGAACGTTGGCCGAGTGCATGGCCTTCAGAGCACGCAATGTCTGGTAGATGAAGTACTGGCAATGGTCGTCGGAGAGGTCTTGGGTGCGGATCACGCGGTGCATATCAGTCTCCATGAGCTCCTGTTTTAGGCACGCAACGGCCATGTTAGGTTCACAACGTAAAAAGATGCAGTGGGACGGACGACCCCTGGTAGCAAGGAAGACCCACCTGAATGAGGTACACCTCGTTGAAGGACTCATAGCTGCGAGGCTTCTGGATGTCGAGAATGGAAATGATATTTTCGTGGTTGAAGTAGCGGAGAAGCTTCATCTCACGCAGTGTCCGTAGACAGAACATGGAATGGTCGAAAGGTGTGATCTTCTTGATAGCGACCTTTTGACCAGATGGCTTGTGAATGGCAGAACTGGGAGAAAGAGAATTTACGTCAGTTTTGATGCATGGATGGGAGCTCTTCACAACACAAAGAAAGGCTGCAAACCTACCAGACAACACCGTATGCGCCTTCACCGACAACATCCTGGATATCGTACTGCTCGCTGACATTGAAGGAGATTTTGCGAGACCCTTGCGGGTTCGGAGGGTTGGCCCGAGACATTGTGACGAGAGAGCCGAGCCTGCAAAGAGATATTATGTGAGAATTGAGCAATGTAAGCGAGCGAGAGAGAGAGAGAGAAGGTAAAAAATATAACAATCAAAGGGGCACTCTTTTTCTATTTAAACAGCGCCGAGAAGCTGCGATGGGGAAAACAAACTTTGAAGTATGTGACGCTGCAGATAGCGGGTATATATGTGTCTGAATATAGGCGTATAGAGAGAGGTGCGCTGTAGGGAGCAGTAGCTGGAGGAACAGTTGGAAATCTCGTATCTGTTGGAGAGAGAAGTGTAACGGCGCGGGTCCAGATGCGGGTTCTCTCTTCCAATCGGTGGGACCGGCCGTTAGATGTCGAATTCGATATGGGGGACACGAGCTGGCTAGGCTAAGAGGGAGGGTGGGAAGAAAAAGAGTCGCGTAGGCCGGAGATTTTGTAATGTTCAGCGGAGGACAGTCTCCACTGGGCTAACAAGAGGTCTAAACGAGGAGGTAGGCAGCGGGAAAAAAAATAGTCCAAGCACAGACGACGACGCAATGCCCCTCTCAATTGCGAAACAGCGGGTGAGAGCGAACGGAGAAGATAGCGGGCGTGTGGCGGGTTGGCGCTGGCTGAGTGCAAAGTTGAAGCGAGGATGAAATTAGCAGTGCTGTCAACACGAAATGAAGTGGAAGCTGTAGGAGCACAGTTAGCAACATATATATGGGACGATCAGCAGACGACTTGAGCGAACGGCACTCCCGAAGTGCAGTCTGTGTACTTAAATAAGAAGAAAAGCGAGAGACCAAGGCAAAAGAAGGAAAAAAGGAGCACAGAGGAGACAGCGGAGCGTGTTACAGAAAAGATGGGACGAGCCTGGAAAGGGAAAAATGGTGGATGCAGCTTGCGGAGGGGTGGAGTGGAACGGGACAAAGAGACCAGAAGGCTCAGCCTCAGATCTCTACCAACAGAACAGAGCAAAAGCGTAATGCCATAGGGCGACAAAACGAGAGAAAGAGAGTAGCACAGAAGCAGCACGAGAGTAGCGTAAAGACAGGCAAGACAAAGACGGGCAAAGGACTGAGGACACGACACACAGCCCCAGTAGAGAGCACGCAGGCTGCGAGGAACAAAGGCTCTATGCGTTGACGGCAACTCTCTCATGTGGATTGTTGGCCATCTCCTGTCCGGAAGCGTCCTCTCTCTCTCTGAAGGGTAGACAGGTGCTTGGCGACGGGAGAAGGGTTCTAGAAAGCATAGACCGGTGCAGATCAGAGGATGCACAACCCCTTGGAACAGAATGTCAGACGCGAGTCTGCTTTTCGTGTTCCTTGGGCTGGGAGGCAGCTACTGTCCTGGGTAGGAGGAAATGGGGGCGTGGAAAGCTGAAGGGGAGGGGGACGAGGGAGGAGACTCTGATAAAGCTGGACGAAGCGAGAGCTCGCAAGACGAACAGACTGAGGTGTGGAATAACTGGAGTAAGGTGTAGCAAGAGGGAGAAGGCAGCAGAAACAGCACCAGCAGCCGAGGGCGAGCAGGCACGATTAGGAGGAACCGCGCTTGGTGCCTGGGCGCTCTGTTGTCGGTTGGATGCTGTGCCTGTATGATCTCCAAAGCGGTGAAGAGGGGGGGTTGGGTGGCAGGTTTCGGCGAGGGGTAGGGCCTGGACCAGGCAAAAGGGCCGCCTCGGAAGCGGATGTACTTACCAGGTGTTGTGGGCGAGGAGTTGCAGAGCGCCGACAAACAAGGAACGATTTTCGGGCGGGACAGGACAAGCAAGAAAAAAGGCGCAACAGAGGCAAGGGATGCGAGTGAAGCAAAAAGAAGAGAGAAAGAGTCAGAGCGGGAGGAGAAAGCGGAAAGCGATGATACTGCAAGGTAAGAACGAAGATAGTGGGAAAGTGGGCCGGCCACAGCAATGGAGTGCGTGGACAGAGGTTTTTGGTTTGCCCCGCGCTGTGGCTTGCGCGATGGTGCAAGTGGCTCTTGCTATGCTGAGTGCTGGGTGCTGGGTTTTGGTTCTGCCGCCTGTGTTCTGAATTGCTGCAAGTGTCTTACGCCAGTCTCGCCGTGCTGGTGCTTCGAGGCCGTCTCTGAGTGTGAATACGTCGTCGTTGGGAAAAGGGAAACGGGAGAAGGAGGCGGTACGGACTGCTTTTACGGGTTTCTGGCAGAATCGGTAGAGCCAGGGACCGCAGCTAAGGGCCGCCGTTTCTTATTTTAAAACAGCGGGCACATGCCCGTAGAGTGCAGGCGGCCAGAACTGGCAAGCACCCATGCGCACTCTATCTGTGGAGGGGAAGAGGGGCCGGGCAAGGAGAGAGGGGGCCACGAGAGAGCGTACGAGCGAATGGGTTGGGAGCCGCTAGCGACAAGAAGGTGTGAGAGAGGGGCTTGAGGAAACGCCCATCACACCTGCACGTAGACTGTGCGAGCTTGGCGCCTGCCACTAGCCGCTCTATCTTCTGCAAGTAAAAAGATGTACCTTTGGCTATGGGCACGATGCTTCATGTACCAATATGTACAAACAGGTACAAATACGACAGATCTATGCGAGCCGGCATGTGCCTGCATGACTGCTCCAGAGGAACGCCGGGCGACAAAAAGGCAAGGTTGGCACACTACTCGCACGCAGCAGCAAATCAGCGTCCAGGGGTCCCTAGCGGTTGTTCTGTGTCTAGCAGTAGGCGCTGGTGCCCGGCGCTTGTAGCCTATCACTTTTTGCGGCACACATGTCGATGTTTCAAGCACAATCCGTGCTGCCTGTTGGTTTCATCCTGTTATCTGTCCTGTGCCCGTAGTCTTATAGTGGAATGGCCAGTGTTTGAACGGCCGCGGCACTGTAGACGCAGCTGCACGAGTATGTCATTTACGGAGCCGCTATTCGTATGTGCAGCCGTTGCTCGTTCGTTACTGCCTCAGAATTCACTGTTTCGGATTGGCCCACTTAGTGCGACCCCCTCGGTTTGTTCCTGGTCATCCCTGGCTGGGGCTGAACACTGTACGGGAGCAAGATATACGTACGCCGCACAAACATACGTCGGACAGAGTCCTACAATTCACGATTCGTGGCGAGGCCTCCGCAGCTGTCGATGCGACGACAAGAGCTCTGCCCGGCTGCGGCCCGGCGCCAGCCCGGCCCTCAGCTAGCTCGGCGTCTTTAGCTTCCGAAACGGCCACCGGCTCTTGTAAGGTGACTTGGGGGAAACCTGTAAAACTTGGGCCACCGCTCTTCGTCTGGC
Source organism: Graphilbum fragrans (assembly GCA_001513895.1). NCBI lineage: Eukaryota > Fungi > Ascomycota > Sordariomycetes > Ophiostomatales > Ophiostomataceae > Graphilbum > Graphilbum fragrans. The sequence goes on from LLKO01000017.1 coordinate 85,623, forward strand.
CATGATGTCATGTTTTCTTATCCACATTGCTTCTAACGAGTACACTCCGAGCCCAACTCGGCAAACCCTGCTGATGTTGATTGTCTATTCAACGACTGCCCCCTCTCTCGTGGCCGTGCTACATCCAGAAAGGCCACCCTTTTTATGGTCTTTTTCATGGTCTTTTTCGGGTTGATTTCTCTGACGCTGGGGCCGATTTTCTTGCCGTCGTTCTGTGTGCCTGCCCGCCATCTCTTGCTCAATGTACTCTGGACCTTGATGCATGCAGCTAGCGTTGCCTGCTTATTGAACCACCTGTAGCACCGAGTTAGTCATGTCGCGGATGCAGCCGTAATACAGAAAAGCAGGATATCCGTCGACCGCTTACCTTTTCTCTCAGGGTGCCCATCCATTGCTGGAAGCTCATGCTCTGGTCGGCACGGTCTTCCACCAGCAGGGTCTGGGCCCACAGCTTGAGGCTCGGCTCGCCATCCTCGCGCACAATATAAAGGTGGGGCACCGTGATGCTGCCCACGCCGCGGGCCTTGAAGTCGCGGCTCTTGTGGATGACGGCGCGCACGCGCTCGTTGAAGTCGTTGTCCAGCTCGGGCAGCGTGCCCTTGCCAACGCGCACCTGGGTCTTGTCGGCGACGCCAAAGACGTCGACCAACAGCTGCGGCACGGGGTCCCGGCCGACCCACAGGAACTGTGTCTGGCCGTCGTCGATCAGGTACAGGCCGTAGGGCTGGAAGGACTCGGACGACAGGTTCCGCGGCGGCGGCAGCACGATCTGGCTGGTCGCCGGGTCTGGGACGCCGGCGTTGTCGGGCATGTCGTGCAGCGAGTACAGGCGCGGGTAGATGAACTGCATCAGCAGTGGCACCGGCAGCGTGGACAGCTGGCACAGGGCGGCCGAGCGCAGGTCGGACGGGATCTGGGCCGACTTGCGCAGGCCCACGTTCTTCAGCAGGCCGAGGAAGAGCACGGGTAGGCCACGCAGATTCGAGGGAAACTGCAGGCCGCCGCCCATGCTGCCGCCGGCCAGCTCTTTGCGGAACGTCTGCAACAGCTCGATCAGCTTATTCTGCAGGCTGTCGCGCGCAGAGTCCAGGCCGCCGTCGAGCGCGCGCTCAACGGCCTTGTGGCTAAAGTAGGCGGTGACGGCGCACTGGTCGGCAGACGCGTAGACGTCGGCGATGCTGGTGGTCGTGGGCAGCGCCAGGGTCAGCACGCGGATGCGGCGCTCGCCGTTGCAGGTGGTGTGCAGCACCGCGGCCTGCAGACACACGACGCTCTTCTGCAGGGTCTCGTCGATGGCGACCTCGACCACATAGCACTGGTCGCGCGGGAAGGCCGGGAAGGCGCACAGGTCGGAGCTGCGGTTGAAGAAGTTGCCGTAGAAGGAGCTCATGCGCAGGCCCGTGGTGGCGCGCACCCGCAGCACGGCCTCGAGTCCAATCTCGGACGACAGGTGGTCGCTGAACTCGCTGGCGAACTTGATGGCATCTTCGGGGCGGCCGGCGTTCCAGCTTGGGTAGAACCAGGTCTGGCCGCCGGTGTAGCGCGGCAGGTTGCTGAGCGAAGCGACGTCCTGGTACTGCGAGGAGAAGAGGAACATGTCGACGGACACCTGGTTCTTGGAGCACTCGACGGCGAAGCTCTTGTAGAAGCTGTTGGCGGTCTGCAGCAGGCTGCCCTCCTTGGATGTGCCCAGCAGCTTCTTGTCTTCGCGCATGTCCAGCTTGCCGTGGCCCACGTTGGGCAGCGACGCGCTCAGCACCACCATCTTGCCGCCGAGCGGCGAGATCAGCTTGTGGCCGGCCCGCAGCGCCGAGCCCATGCACGAGCTGTTGTTCTGGTTGTTGGCAAACATGTCGGGCAGCTTGCTGAGGAAGAGCTCGATGCTCTGCCGGCTGCTGGTCAGCGGCACCAGCAGCTCCTGCGGCACCGGCAGGAACGGCTCGTCGAGGTCGCTGACGACCAGCATGTTGGCCTCGCCGGCGCCGGACTCGTCATCGTCGCCGTTGTTGCCGGTGCCCTCGGCCTCGTCTTCGCCGGCAGCAGCGCTAGCAACCGCCGACGGCTTAGAGTCGCGCGGAATGGCAAAGTAGTGCAGGTTCGCGTCGACGGCAATAAAGCCGAGGCGCGTGCGGCCGTCGGCATTGGGTATCCTGTTGAGGCTGTCGAGGATGGTACGGGCGCTGGTGGCCAACAGGCCCGTGGACACGGCGGCATAGCTGACATCGAGCAGGAAGAGGTAGACGAGGGGCTGCGGCGGACGCACCATGTACTCTTGGGGGGCGACAAACTCGACGACGGCGTGGTTGAGTTCGGCGCGCTCCCAGCGGTCGACGCTCTTCTGTGCGGCGGCGTCCCAGTCAAAGGCTTGGGGCACGTCGTTGGTCAGGTTGCAGAGGTTGCAGCGCCAGCGGTGGCCCTGGTCAACAAACGTCACAAAGGGGTTGATGTACGAGCGGCAGCGCCGGCAGCGCGAGATCACCTGGTCCTGCACCACCGGCACGTCGTCGTCGAGGTCGTGCAGCGCCGCGTACGGTTGGATCACGAGCGCAAACGGCAGCCGCGATTTCTTGAGCAGCGAGTGGTTCGTGGGGACGGCGTTGATCGTGGACCGCACGTATTTCGGGGGGCAGTTGGCGGTCGGCGACGGCGTGACGCTGGACTGGGGGGTGTGAGCGCGAGAACAAGATAGCCACAAGACGCAAGACCACAAACAAGCAAAAGAGACTCACATTCGGCGGCAGGATGATCTGTGGCGGCGGCAGCTCCAGCTCCGAGACGTGGAACGGCTGGCTGAGGAGGTCGGTGGGATAGAGCGTGTTCAGCGGACCACCACGAGCGCCGTGCACGCCTTGTGCCGGCGGCTGCTGCTGAGGCGGCATCGGTGGCTGGCCTTGCGCACCAAAGGACATGCCGGCTACGCCGGCCGTAACGGCATCCACGCCGCCAGCCGCTCCGGCAGCTCCGGGGGTCGGATAGTAGCCCTCCGGATACTGATAGCCAGGGGTAGCCGCTCCCGGAGCTGCCGGCGGAACGCCATATTGAGCTGCCTGCGGATCGGCCAGTGGAGTTGCACCGTAGCCACCGTAGGCCGGAGTGGGGGCTGCTTGGGCCGGCATGCCGTACTGGCCACCGCCAGGCAACTGACCGCCGACTGCGGCGTTGGCCCCGCTGCCAACGCTAAAGGCATCAGCTGCATACGCGCGCTTCTTCTTTTTCCCGTGGTCGCCGGGGGCCATCGGGGCGCCCTGGTCGGCCTGTGGCGCCGGCGGCTGCTGGTCTGGGAAGCCCGGATGCTCGCCATATGGCGATGGTTGGCCGCCGTATGTGTTGTAGGGGGCGGACATTTTGAATGGGCGAGGTGCGGTGAGGAGAATGGAAGTCGAGCAATCGGCCACACGCTCCGCAAACAGAAAAGATAGGCAGAAAGGGGGGTGTGAGAGAGCTTCTCAAGCTAGAGCTGCAAAGCTGATTTGAGGTGAGGGAGGCGAGGCGGCGAGGGCTGAAAAATCGAGGGATCGAAATCGAGGTCGACAAAAAGGGACGGTGAGTCGAGGAGAGAAAGCAGGACGATGCGGACGACGGAAAACGGGCAACGGCAAAACAAGACCGACAAAGAGACACAGTCGCCAATGGCTCGTGCCGGAGTGCCTAGGCAGCAGGCGGGCGGCGACAGGACAGTGTGGCCGGAGATGCAAGCACGCGAAAGGCGATGGCAATCACCAGAAGAGGCGGGAGATAATGCATAGGTGTTCGCTGGATTTGCATCATGGCCCGCTGTGCTGGCCAGATTGTGCGGCCCACCACCACCACCTGTCCTCAGGCATGGCCCGTGCGCTGGAGGTTGCTGGGTTGCTGGGTAGCGAGCTTGCCCCGCCACCGTAACCGGTCACGTGTGTGGCTGAAGGGGTGTGGCGGTGTGGCGGTGACTCTGTGCATAGTGTACGAGTACCACGTACACCTCCTATCGTTATCCACTAACAGGGAACAAAGACCCCTCCAGCGCTATGACTGTGACAGCATACCCCCCTATTCGCCATTCGCGCTGCCCTGTTGTCGGTTGCCCGTTCCGGCGCGGGATTATAGCGCCTTTAGCGGCCTGCCCACCGTGCCAGCGGCGCCAAGACTATCGCAAACGGCCCTAAAGTTCAGCTGTTCCAGGTGGGAATAGGAGAAACTGCGCCAGAGGAAAAAAAGGCCTCCAGGTGTACGGAGTATGTAGTAACTACAGTACGACCCGCGAAGTATGTGCTTGCTTTCTTCGTCCCCGTAGGTAGGGCAGAGTCGTAGTCGTACATAGTCGTACTTCCAGGGCATTTCTTGGCTCGCGAGCCGTGCTCCCAGTTCTCTTCACCTTGCTTTTTGCTCTGCCGGCAGTACAGTACAGCTGTGTCTTCGCGCTTGCTGTCTATCTCCCTGTTTTCAGCCTCGATCGGCGATTCTGACCTTTTTGACCTGCGCATTTACTTTTTCGCGACGCTCCATTTCGTCGCTATTACGCCTGGTTCTTTTTTTCTTCTTTCGCGGCCACTTCGCTTCGCCCCCATCTTTCATCTTTCACCTTTCACGTGTCAATCGACACACACCCTCAACGTCGCCTTGCTGCATTGCGTACGAATACCAGCCAAAAGACACGACACAACACAGCAACCTCGCAATTCTTTGGACAGCATGGCGTGGGGAAGCTCCAAACACTCCTCCACCTTCTCGTAGGTGCTCCCTGGTCTGCTCTCGGCCTTCAACAACTTGCTAACCCCTCTCTCTAGCCAGGTGGTGCCGTTGATTGTGCTGTTCCTCTTTGTGGGCGGCGTAGCGTTTGTGGGCTACCAAATATATCTGGGGCTCAACAAGATCCAGGCGCAGGCCAGCAAGAACATCGAGAACAAGCACATCACCTTTACCAAGGACGGCATGCGCGTCGGCGTCAAGCACATCGACTCGGAACACTACGTGGATGCGACGCAACGCGTCCTGGTCGACGTCTGGAACAAGCATAGCACGCCGCCACCGGCGCAGGAGGAGCGGAAACGGTATGTTTGAAGCGACGTTGTCGTGTGGAAGCCGTGCCTAACTCCTCACAGGTTCTTTTCCAAGGCAAAGTAATCGGTGCCGAGAGACGGGGGGTGAGGGTGACGGAGAGGGTGGAGCAGGAGAGAGACGGAGAATGACAGAGTGGGGGGCAGAAAAGGGATCGCCTGCCTGTAAATGAAGCTCGGGAAATGAGGCTATGAACCTGGATGGGTGCAATGGTAACGGCCAGCTCGGTGCAACAGTTGGCAGAGGGAGAATAAGAGAAACGGTTTGCGCGCGTCGACAAACGGCTCTATATCTGATATTATGGCTATGTCATTACGATGACGGCCCCTGGCCGATTGCTATTTGTTTGTTCAGTGTCCGCTTGCCGCTTGTCATTTTCATGTCATGCATTTGTCACCTGCCCGCGTCTGCCCGGTTATTTGCCTCTCTTCTCACCTGTCCACACATCCTCGGGCGACCTCGTAGCGACACGGTGCCTCGACCTACACATGCAGCATCCGCTGGGCCACCCACTGCCCCGACGGCCCTGATTCGCCGCCAGCCGTGGCCAGAAGCTCGGCTCGGGTGACTTCAAACGACTGGCGCTGCAGAGCCTCCCAGTGCTGCAACGGATTCAAGGCACTGCCAGCCGCGGGCAGTGCTGTGCGAGCTGCAGCGAGAGCAGCTTGGCTGTGCGGAGCAGCTGGCAGCTGGCGGGCCATCAGCGCATCGCGGCGGATCAGCATCGACGGTACGCGCAGCTGCAGGGCACCGAGTACGCCGGCATATCGCACGCCGAGGTCAGTGGCAATGTGGCGGAGCCGGCCAACAACCCAAGCACGCTGGGTATCGGTGGTGTAGTCCTGGCTGTTGACGGTGGACAGCGGCCAGGCGAGAAAGTAGCCGGCGAGGCCTTTGGAGGCGGCCTCGTCGCCGCAGAGGAAGGATGGGACGGAATCGGGGGCAAACAGAGAGCCCGGGGAGTCCGAAAGGTCCGGGGAGATCGGGGAGATCGGAGAGGCCGTACCCGAGCCCCAACCCGAACCCAGCTTCGGACTCGGCGCCTCTCGATCCTGGCCGTGGCGCCGGTGCCAGCCAAAATGGAACGGCACCGACGCAATGATGTCGGAAATAATGTCACTGCACGTCCGCGACGCAACGGCGTACTCTGGCGTTGTGCGGTAGTCGGCCGGGGCGCGGGACCGGGCGGCACAACGCACAGCGATCGAGGCCAGGCTCAGGCGGCACGACCGTACCATGTTCCAGATGCTGGCAATGTACAGGTCTTGGTACACGTCGACACGGCCCGGATAGACGTCGGCTTCAGAGTAGTCGCAGCCATCGGGCAGCTTGCTTTCCCAAGCCACCGTCTCATAGCGCCAGCCAGGAGGCACGTCGGCCGCCCAATCGGCACAAGCCCGGTCGAGCGTGCGAGCCTGCTGTGCTAGAGCGCAGATCTGCGCATCGTGGGCTGGGTAGCCCGTTGTGGCAGCTGACAAGCAGTGAATGGCTGCAGCACGCAGCTCGGCTGTCTGGATGCAGAGGCGCTGGCAAGCAGCGGCGGCCGATTCGCTGACGGCATTGCTGAGCCACCAGTCGAGGCCCATATCGGGGGCCTTTCCTGTCGACATGCAATGTATGATCTGGGGGTTAGTAGGCGAGAGATGAGAGGAGGAGGAGAGGGGAGGAGGAGGAGAGGAGGAGAGGAACAGAAGGACTGGGCTACTGGACTCACCATTTGCGTGCGGACAGCAATAAAGAGCAGCAATCCCGTCTTCGTCTGCAGCTGCTGCCGGCCGCGGGCTTTGACAATCTCAACGGCCCCCTCAATGTGCGAGCCCCAGGCAAACATGCCCATCTGCTTGGCGGAAATGTTCTGGCTGGTCAGCAACAGAGAATGGTATCCAAACAACACGGAAGGACTCCTACTTCGTACAGCCCGAGCAGCAGCACCGCGGCCAATGTGCTGTCGGCCCGCGACGTCTCCGGGTCACGCAGCGCCGCATGTGTCGCCGCCAAAGCGCGCGTATAGGCCGAGAGGGACCGGCCGGCAAAGTCGACTCCGAGCGCCGCCACCCGCGTGCCAATAGACGCTAGCGCACACGCCATCAGCGCCAGCGGTAGCGGCCGGTCCGACGTGCTTGGCTTGGACGACAGCATGGCCGCCGCTGTGGTCGTTGCTGTCATCTCGGCGAGCAGCGGCACCAGGTAGTCCATGAAGCCTCTCCCGGTGCCCTTGGCCGGCATGAGCACGAAGTTGGCGAGAAAATGACACTCGGCCAGCTGGTCGGGCGGTGTCTGCAGCGCCGGGATAATGCTGTCATTGCTGCTGCTGCTGCTGGTGCTCCTGCTGCTGTAATTGCTGTAATTGCTGTAGCTGCTGTAGCTGCTGTAAACACTACTCCCGGACTCGGCCCGGCGATGCCCGGCTCGGCTCCGGGGCGGCCGGACGGGCAGACTCGGCTCACGCCAATATCCTGGACATGTGCGTCCGCTGCGGACACACCGGCTGCACCTAGGCTTTGCTTCATCGCACTGAGCATGCCCTTCTTTAGTATCGACAATCGTGAAACGCCCGACCCGCCTCTCTGCTCTTTCCAATCAGCTCACCTTGATTCGCCGCGTGCGGCACATCTGGCAGCCTGTCGATGGCTTGCCCGAGAACACCATATTGCAGGCTTTGCGAATGGAATATGTGTTATGTGTTGAGTGGCAGGTAGGGCTCTGCCCACAGATAGGAACTAGAAGTCATCTAGCTGTGGACGGGGCTAGGGCCTTATTTAGTATCGACTTCAACCCTAATTCTACCCCAACTTCGATTGACATAAAAGCACCAACACAACAGACCACCACCAGCACACCCAACATGCAGTGACTACGCGACATCCCCCCCCCGGTCTCTACATGCATTCACGGCCGCGCCCGGCAAATAGGGGATGAAACTGTTAAGAGAGGCTCAGCCACGCATGAAACAAGTCCGTGATCTGACAAAGTCCGTGACACCAAGACGACACCTCGGGCCAGCAACGTCCTCAAAGGTCCCCCGCTCCAAACATAATCCAACGCCTGTATATTACTCCGGTTTCTTTTCTTTTATCAGCCTTCCTTACACCCTGAGCCGCCTAACTCCTGTTCCTTGGTATCGTAGAACCATGTCCATACCTGAACCAACGTAATGCATCGCCGGTGTCTCCCAGAGACACACAGCGAGAAAAAACGAAACGAAACGAGCGTCCTTCTTCGTGTTCCCACACGCTCGTATGTACACGTGGACGGACGTATTGCAGACCACCGTACTTTTACACCGTTGCACTCCCAGACATGTTGTACACCACCGATATCGTCTTGCTCGCTCCCCTACTCCAGCTTGAATAGGCCTGCCACACCTTCGAGGTCGGGACTGCGTCGGCCACCCGTAGGATCTGTACGGCTCCCGCTCACGGTGGGTGCCGACGCCACCTCGGTCATGAACTCCTGGGCCATTTTGCTGCGCTGGGTGCCTTTCCTGGACGAGCGGCCCGACTCGCGCCTCAGGCCAGCCGTCTTGCTGAGCTTGCCCATCTCGGACACGCTGACGCCCTTGAGATCCTTGAGCAGGTCTAGCACCACGGCGCGCTGCTGGCGCGGGTGCATGCCGGGCTGGCCGATGTGGTCGATGGCCAGGTCGATTTCCACGTCCTGCAGACCCGGCAGCGACAGCAGCACCTGGCGTGGCGTCATGGTCACGGGCGCATAGTTGTAGAGAATGCTGGCAATCAGCGCCGCCAGCTCGCGCTGTTGGTCCACGAAATACGCGTCGTGCAGCGATGTGATACAGCCCTGCAGCACCTCGGACGACAGGTACTCGCGCACGGCGGCCGACGTCTCGGCTGGCACCGGAAACAGATCGGGGCTTTTCCCGACGAATGCGGACGGCGAGGAAGCCCGGCCTGTGGCTCGTCTTCCTGCTCCTCCCGCTCCGTCATCGACGTCGGCGGCAGATGGCACCGGCGGGGGCGGCGGGAACACGGCGGAACCGGAGAGGGCGGCGGGGGCAAACTCGGCAATGATGGTGCGCAGGACGCGGAGCACAATGCTGCAGCAGCGGCCGTCGTGGATGCGGATGGCCTGGTTGCAAAAGACCAGCAGCGGCTCGATGATGCCGGTCTGCATCAGGCAGAAGCGGCGTAGCGTCGGGTAGCGTTTGGACGAGCTGGACTCTTCTGGGACGTCTGGCATGTTAGATAGAACACACAGACACAAGCACACACGCAAACACTCACCGTTGGTCCGTCCCGGGTCTAGAAAGTCGGCCATCATAATCACAGCACAGTAGTCGAATTGGCGCAGAATGCTCTCCGCCTTCATCTCCTCGGTCAGCGCGTCGCCGTCGGTCGGCACGGTCTGCTGCTGGTCGATGCGGGCCCATTCCTGGACCATCTTGACCGACATGCGCTGGAAGCACGAGGCAATCAGCGGCGGCAGGAAGGCCTCGCGGAACTCGACGGGGCAGTTGTCGACGAGGAAGCGCACCAGGTTGAGCAGGCCAATGGTCTGGTGCGCCGGCAGATGCAGTGCGTTGGCAAACAGCGCCTGGGACAGCGGGCCGGGCAGCCCGTCAAAGCTGTAGAACTGCACGCTGAAGCGGCTCATGCCGCACAAGATCGAATAGGCGGTCTCGCGCACGTAGCGCACCGACGACCGGATGGACGATGCCAGGCCTTCCATGGTGCCTTTGCGGTCCATGACGCGGGCAAAAAAGTCGTCCTTGCTGCCCTCCGAGATGCCCGACTGCCAGAACCGGTCCGTCAGCAGCCGGCCCACCGACTGGCGCATTTCCGCCGGCAGCAGCGTCCAGCTGTCGTGGTTGTGCGAGGCGTGGGCGTGGCCCAGGAACTCGAGCAGCCGCAGAAGCACCACGGGCACGGCGTCCTGCCACAGCACACACGATGTCTGGAACGCGTCCGACGTCCGCTCCAGCCGCTCCACCGACGCGTTGAGAAACGTCTTGGTCGACCGCAGTGGCAGCAGCACTTGTCGCGCCTCCAGATCCGCCTGCAGCGCGAGGCCCTCGTCGTCCAGCTCAATGGTGCCCCAGTCGGCCACCTGGTCGATGCGGCGGCGCGCAATGTACTCCTGGGCGCGGTCGAGGCCGACGAGCTTGCAGAAGCCGGCGTACGACGAGAGGGCCTGCTCCAGCTCCAGCGAGCGCCACTGGTCCTGGATCGGCCGCAGAAAGCCCTGCAGGCGCTCGATGCGCAGGGCTGGGTCGATGTTGCGCGCGCGGTGCAGGACCAAGAAGAGAAAGCTCTGGTAGGCCACCTGCCGCTTCTCGTCCAGGGTGCCGGAGGCGATGAGCTCGTTGACCTTGGCCTCGAGCTGCTCGTAGACGCTGATCAGGTGGTCGGGGTGTTTGGTGGCCAGGCGCTGCAGCTCGACCATGCTCTCGGACTGCAGTTCTTTGATGGCGTCGTTGTACGTGCGGTACTCGGCGTCTTTTGGGGTTGGCCAGGTGATGAGGATGTGCTCGAGGACCTTGAGCATGAAGCGGGGGTAGCGGTCGAGGGCTGTGATGGAGAAGGCCACGAGGAGCTGGAGGATGCGTTTTCGGATGCAGGGATCCTGGGGGTGTTAGAGAGGGGAGAGGAAAGAGAAGCGAAAGTAGGGAAGTGAATGAGGGAGAGAGAGCAAAGAGAGAGGAACGGGGAAGAGAGAGATGGAAAAGAAAGAGACGCACCTCGAACTTCATGTCTACAAGCCGGTTGCACCACTCCTCAAAGTGAGCTTCCAGCGTCGCCCGTTGCTGCTGCTTTTGCTACACGACACGTTAGCCGAGGACCCAGGACCGTCTTGGGTCCTATCTCACCTCTGCCTCCTCGCTCTTAGGAGCGGAAGCCCGCCAGCTGGCATAGCCCTTCAGCGCGGCTTCGATGACGGTGAACTGTGCGTCCACACGCAAGACGGGCGTGGCGTGCTTGTTGTAGTAGGCGACTGATTTGATGGTTAGCGGAGAAGAAGAGGCTTTTGAAGGAAGGCAAACCAGCAGGAACCCACCATTCAACTGCTCGCCGTCGCTGTACAAATGCTGCAGCAGGGTCTCAGCCTGGGAGAGAATGTGCTGGAAGGCGTCGACGAGCTTGAGCTGGACGACCAGCTCGATGGCCTGCGAGCTGTACCGGCGGTAGTTGCCGAGAAAGGCGTGGCGCTCGGGGATGGTGTCGGTGTCTTCGAGCAGGAAGAGGTAGGAGGGGTCCTGGGAGTCGTCGGGCAGGCTCTCGTAGCGGATGAGGCGCGCGCTGCAGACCTCAAGCAGGGGGCCAATCAACGGGGTGCCGGCAATCCAGGGGCCAATGGACGATTGGCCCAGCAGGCGGTTCCAGGTGACGAGGACGGGGATCGAGACGACGAGGCTGGGGCTCTGGACGACCTCGAGCAGGAAGGCGATAAACGTCTGGATGTCGATGCCGGCAGGGAGGCTGGAGAAGCGGCGGTCGAGGTAGTTGCCGAGGCACGACATCATCTGATGGTTAGCACGCGAATGGAGCCGGGAGGCTAGCACAGACCGCAATCAGATCCAAGATCACCACCACCGCACACACTCACCTCGGAAAACTTCTTCGCGAACTGGTACTTGTCGTCGTCAATGTCGTCGACGTCGACGCGCGCCCACGAAAACAGCCGCTGGTACAGCTCGACGTACTTGGCATCGTACATCGGCACCACCAGGTCCACAAACTCCTCCTTGTTGAACTGGCTGCGCGCATACAGCGAGTGCAGCGCCTCCAGCGCCGCCTTTTGCACGGCCACATGCGGCGCCGCCAAACCCGCACACAGCACCGGCACGCACTCGCAGGCCACAATCGCCCTCGGCACCGCCCACGGCAGCAGCGACGTCAGCAGCGCCAACGCCCGCACGGCACACGACCGCGCTTCTTCGTTGGCCTGCACATTGGCGTCGAGACACCGCCGCAGCAGCTCACACACCCGCACCAGCCACCCCTCGCTGCCGGCGCGCACGTTCGGCACCGTGCTGCGCTGCGGAAAGCTCTCGTTGAGCACTGCCGTCGGCGTGAAAATGTCCACGCACGCCTTGCTCAGCACGCCCTCCCGCAACGCCACCACGGCATCGTCGCCGTTGAACACCTCGTCCGACAGCGTCTCCAGCACGTAGAGAACCAGCTCCTTGTGCACGCTGCTGCCCCCGGATGCCGATGCGGCTGCCGATGCGGCGGCTGCTGCCGATGCGGAGCCATTAGTGCCCGATCCGCCGTCGGCTCCGCCTGCCCGGCCCTCCCACAGCTCCAGCAGCTGCTCGTCCATGTCCATCCATTCGGCTGCCCAGCTGCGCTTGGCCACCTCTACCCACAGCAGCCCGATCTTGTTGCGCAGAAACACCGCATCGCCCGGTCCTGCGTTCCGTGCCAGCTGCAGCACCCACTGCCGCACCCACGCTGCCTGGTCTGCCGAGAAAAACGCCCACCGGTGCTTCACCGCATGTTCCAGCAGCGACAGCCCAAAGTGCCGCACCACCGCGGCGCTGCCCGCGTTCACCGCCAGCGTATAGCCCACCGACGGGCCCTCGCCCGCCTCCTTGACTGTGTCCAGATACCGCTGTGCCTCCTGCCGTGTCACATTCGACGACTGCGGGCTGTAGATGAGCTCCAGCGCGCTGTTGATCTTGCCCAGCAGCTCCTCGCTCGGGCCGTCTGCCATCACCGCTGCCGTCCCGCCGCCGCTGCCGTTGCTGCTGCCCGCTCCGTTGGAAAAGGCTGCCATCGTGGCCAAGGTGCCCGGAGCGACCGCAGGCGTGCTCGGAAGGTGGCCGAAAGTTGATCGAGAGAATACCGATAGTCCGACGACTACTCCTCCGGCGAGGAGGGCGGCGTGGATGGCGAGAAAAAGAAGCTTGGGATTATACGTGCAGGGGCGGAAAGCGACGGACTCTGTCTGTAACGGAAAATTCGATGTCCGGGTTGTGTGCTCGTCAAGGTAACGTAAGCTTCAAAGCTGGACGGAAAGGCTGTCAAAGCTCAGCCAAGCCACCGGCAATGAGCAAGATGCAAACCGCTGACCACGGATGCGGTACAGCCAACAAGGTGGATGCAGACGAGAGCAACGAGCTTGCGATGTGCCAAACGTGCGTGGCGAGAGGGAGAGAGAGATAAGAACTGGTAGAGTTCGAATCCGGTGAGCTTCCGTTCCAAGAATCACGGCGGTGACAGCAAGGAAAGAACAAGAACCGAGCCCTGCGTAGACGGTGAGGAAAGCCGTGAGAAGAGGGACGAGAGTAGAGAGAGAGAGAGGGAACAGTAAAAGAGCAAGAGAGGAAGAGAACAACGGCAGAAAGAGGGCAGCTAGCGGGCAGAAACAGCGCACACAAAAGAAAACACAAGGAGAAATAAAAAAAGTTTTGCTTCGTCCTGGGAAATCGGTGAGGCGGCTGCAGGTGCCGTAGAATACGATGTGCCAAAGCGCTGGAAGAAGGAGGGGCGGTCGCCTAGCGAAGGTGGGTCCTATTCTTGGTCGTGTCGGCGTGTCGCGTCGTGCTGGAGGATGAATCGACAGGTGCTGCAACTATGCTGTCTGGCGCTAGCCTTGCACTGGCTCTCGTACCTATGTACTGTAAGGTCCGCTATCTGCCTGCTAAACTGGGCCTTCTCCAACGCCCCCAACCCGGAACGGCTGTCAGATGCTGCCGCCCCACTGTCCTTCTCGCCTGGCGCAAGCCTCGTTCTTCTCTAGGTTCCAACCAAGCCTGCTGGTCTCAGGATCCGTTCGGGCCTGCCCGGCCGCCGGATCCATACAGGCAACCCCCTGGTATGTGTCAAGAATGGTGCACACACTTGATGCAAGCGTGAAGCCGATCTCCATTACATCTATGTGCTCTATGATAGGATATCATGCCGGGAAACAAAAAACACTCCAAAAACCAACCGAAAATGGCGTCTGGCACCACGAGGCAGCCGCCCAACAAAACAACCAAACATCGTCCTTCCAGCTCGCCTCTGTCCTCTTGACAGTCCCCCCCACACTGCTCTAATGCACATTGCTCAGCCGGTGGTTCATATGTGCCTGCTGGAACTGGTACATCAGCCCCAGCACTCCCACCTCCGACTCGTCGCCCACGCCACTGCTTTCCCGAGAGAGGCCGTTGGGCGGCGACGTCTGCCAGGCGGACTCGTCCAGTCCGCCTGCTCCGGCCTGGTACTCTTCGCTTGCCAGCTGCCCGTCATAGCCGTTTGCTTCGGCCTCGTCCTCCTCGCCCTCTAGTGCCGGTTCGTCGATGATCCGGCTTTCCCCCGAATACCCTCCATTTCCGTTTCCGCTTCCGCGGCCCCGGATCCGGTTCAAGCTCCGGTTGGCAAACGCCGACGCTGACGGCTGGTGGTGCGCATCTAGAAGCATCGAGGCCATCGGCGAAGCCACAGCTGCTGCTCCTGTGGCCGGTCCGAATCGCGGTGTCCGGATACCTCCCAGAGCTCCGCCACCGCCTCCTCCTCCTCGGTGCCGCATCCGCGAGCTCTGCATCTCTGCTGCCATCGTTGGCGAATTCAGCCCCGGGAATGCTGGAGGTGGATGGAACTGCGCGTGGTGCCGAGATCCTGGCGGGTGGTGGCCTGGGATCCCCGTCTTCGGGTTGATCACGTAGTTGTCCAGGAACCCAAAGTACGATGCCGCCATTTTTCCGTGTTTTGTCGAGTAGTAATCGTCACGCAAATCGCCTCCCATTGAGTCACTAGGCCCAACCTGGTGCTGTTGCGGTTGCTGCTGTGGCTGTTGCTGCTGTGTCTGCTGTGCATGCCGCTTGCTGTGCGTGTCGCCAACGCCCTTGTGGAAATCAAAAACGGCAAACGAGCACACGTAGCCCAAACCATCCACATGGATCGTAAACTCCCGGAAAAAGTCAATGATCTGGTCGCTTGACCGCGGCAGACTCGTAAACAGAATCAGCGGCGTGATCAGGATGCTGAGGATTTCCTCCAGAAAGATCCTAATCTTCACCTGGTACAGCTCGGAAAACTCCACCTTGACGTCGTAGCTGTGAAGACGTCCCGTCCAGTGATCCGGCTCGTAGTGCGTATAGTCGATCACGTTGCGCAGCGCATACTCGGGGTCAAACACGCTGTTGTCCTCTGTGATCATGCCGCGCGCCGCCGCCCAGATGGTCGCAAAAATGCCCATGTAGAAGAGTACCGTGCGGTCGTGCGTGACCTCAAAGCCCAGAAACAGCTCGGGATCAACGAGCGACGCAATCGCCAGCACCGTAATCATCGCTCCCGCAATAAATGTCACCGTCTTGGCCACCTGCTCCGTCTTCTTCTTCGGGAACTGGTCCAAGTACCGCGTTGCAAACGGGTACGACATGTTCAGCCGCTCCTGGAATAGATGCTCCAGCTCATTGAACTCGCGGAATTTCCACTCAGCCAGCGGCGTGTATGCCCGCGCGCCCAGGGCCGAAGGGTTCTTTTGGTATTCCTGTGCATGTTAGCGGCTGGTCTTGCGGAGAAAGCGCCGATACTAGAGCCAGAGACCGGGGCACCCTCAACACCACGACGCACGTTGTAATAGGTCAGGAAGTAGACAATGACCAGGTAGCAGGCCACAAACGGCGCCAGAAGCAGGTTCATGAATCCCGCAAACAGGAACCGCGACTTGAGCTTGAGGCTTAGTTGGCTGCGCCGGCTGGCCTTGAGAAACTCTTGGTTGACCTGGCCGCGCTCGTCAAACACAAAATCCAGCACGCTGAACCACAATGTCCACTCGAGCGTTCGCGTCAGCAGCTGCTTGTTGCGCAGAAATGGCACCGGAATTGCCAGGTCCAGGATGTCCTTGTTGAACAGCGCAATCAGGTAGTTCTCACGCCGCATCAGCCGGTTGGCAATGTCGTGTGCATCCAACCGCTCTTTGGACTGGCTGCCAATCCACTCCTGTTGCACCCGTGTCATGTTCGTCGCCGTCTTCGGGTTCTGGTCTCGAAGAGCCATGATCTTGACCACTACATCCTGCCACGACACTGTCTGCATGTCGTGCTCCGGGATCTGCAGCAGATGCACGAAAAAGTCCCGCAGGTGTAGCAGCCGCCGCACGTCAAAGAAGAAAAACTGCATCGTCTTCCAGATGAAGTAGAACACAAACAACCACAAGCCCACGTTCCAGATCCACGACATGTTGCGTGTGCACTGTGGCACCAGGATCTGGCTCATGTGCGTGCTGCCGCGGATTTTTGAATAGTCCACGCACTGCGTTAGGAACGTCAGAAAGACGGCCACAAAGGAGATGTTTCTGTACGATTAGCATAATCTAGCAAGATGGCGAGGGAGAGGGAGAGGGACAGAGAGAGGGGAGGGAGAGGGACGGAGAGAGGGGAGGAAGGAGAGGGAGAGAGAAGAGAGGAGAAAAAAACACCTACATCAGATGCAACAGCCGTCCGAGCATAATGCACCTGAACCCCGAGTCGCGGTAGTAGTCATAGACATCCCGGATGAAGTTGTCGAGATTGGACACATTAACCCATCTCCACATCGCCATATCTTGCGCCGAGACGCCTCGACCGCCCCCCGAGGTAAAAAAGTACGACAGCAGTGCGCCTCCTGGATGTTGCCCACTGCCACCACCACTTCCACCACGCGCTGCCGTGGCCTGGGCACCACTGTTTCGTGAGCCAAAGGCGCCTCCATCGTCTCGGTGTAGCCGTTGCTGTTTCTGCGTGGCTTCCCATTGTGCACGGTTGCGTTTTGTGGTTGCGCCGGGGATCGCTGCACCGCCGCTGCGAGACACGTGCAGAGGCCGCCGCCCCGATGGCTGATGTGGCCGCAATGGTGCAGCTTTTATAACCGGTGGCAGGCGGTGCTCCCCATCCCCATGAGCTTCCACAAGCAGAGAGCCCGGAACATCGTTGATATCGCCGTCGTCGTCCGCAATTGGATTATGCACAGGTCCAGCGGCCGCCCACCGGGAGCTCGAGTAGTTTCGCTGCGACCGGCCATGTGTCCGTGATTCCGGAACTGCGCCTGGAGCTGCCGCCGCTGCCGCTGCCGCCGCCGCAGCAGCTGCTGCCGGTCGGGCTGTGCCTTCGATAGTGGCGTGGCTGCCGTCGATGCCGAGCCCTTGCGCGTGATCTAGGTCATAGTCGTGGAACTGCTCGTTCAGATTTGCTTCGTCGAGGGCCATACCGGCTCGTTCTTCGACGTCAGGTGGGTGTTCGTCGGCCTCGCCATCTCGGAGGTCTTGGTAGAAAGGGCGGCCATCGCGGCCGGGGGGTGGCACAAAGCGAGAAAAGAGGTTGGACGCCATCACTGCCCACTGTGATTCTCCAGGCGTAACAGGCTAGTTTCTTGGGTGAGAGAATCAGAAAATGTGCAAGAATACGCGCGGATGGCTGCCGGAAGCAAACCAGCCGTGTTGCTATCACTCCTAGAGCATGCTTGGAGGAGGACTCCAGAGGTCTGAGAGCAGCTAGAATGTGGCTGCGGCGAAAGCAAAAGAGAAAGAAAGAGATTCTGAAAGCAATCAAGACAAGCTAGGGGCATCAGGAACACCGAGGTACGAAATGCTTGTCGCTGCTGTGGAATGGGTCAGATGGTGTGCTTCGGAGGGGTTGCTGCCTTGAGACTTGTTCAAGGAAGCAAGTGACTCTTCAGGGACGTGACCGATGGTCGTGGTAGAGTCGGGCTAGGCAGATTAACCAACCAACAATGACGTCCACGGCGCCTACAGATACAGTCCACTGCACTGTCCAGCTCCAATTAGGCAGGCGGTGAGGGGTCGTGGTGCTAGCGCAACCCACGATGGACAGATATTCTAGGTACTAATTAGCGTCCGCCAAACGCTAGCGGCGGCCGCAACCTCAATCGTGACGAGAGTATTCAGCAACGTGTGCGCCATTGTGTGAGGAAGCTCTGGTAGGAGATGGGCACGCATTTTCAGCAGCTCGGCTAGGACACCTGCGCACCACACAGATTCTCGGCCAGACATGCCACGCCATTTCATTGACCTCCTTTCCCCTGCTCCTCCTCGACTCAAAAAGACAAGATGGCCCCCAAACCACCACAATCGCTTCATCTCGAGGTGCCTAGCTCGACGGCCGCCTCTCTCTCGACCGGCCCCGCGCTCCTCTCTCCGCGGATTCCGTCCGCGTTGAAAGGCTCCGGCAACCCACTCACCTCCAAAGTCACTAGCGTGCTCTCTTCCTCGTATGCAGACGCCGAGTTCCGCGATGCGCTTGGCCTGCTCGACCAGCGGCACATCCAGAACAACGCCGAAACGCGCCGGAGACTGCGTCTCGACGTCCAGAAGGATGTCATTGACAGCAATGGGCTTGTCATTGCTGAGTTTGGCCGCGTGGCCGAGGTGAGAGGAGCAGCCTGCGCCGCCGCCGCCATTTTTGCTTCCTACTGAGCCCTTGCTAACCATGGCAACAACGACAGCAACTGCGCCGGATCGGCAGCACCATCGACAAGCTCAACAACGCCTACGGGGACATGAAGACCGAGATCTCGGCGGCCCATACCGCCACGGAGCCAGTGCTAACCGAGGCATCAACACTGATGGACCGTCGGCGCAACGTCGAGACACGGCGGCGACTGCTCGACGCGTTTGTCGGCCACTTTGTTCTAACAGAGGATGAGGTGGCAGCTCTGACACAGTCGGGTGAGCCGGTGGACGGGCGGTTCTTTGCGGCCCTGGCGCGGGCGAAGAAGATCAGCAAGGACTGCGAGGTGTTGCTCGGGCTCGAAGAGAAACAGGCGCTTGGGCTCGAGATCATGGGCCAGACGTCCAAGAACATCCAGCTGGGCTTCCAAAAGCTGTACAGATGGGTGCAACGCGAGTTTAAGAACCTCAACATCGAAAACCCCCAGATTGGCCTGGCCATGAGTCGCGCCCTGCGTGTGTTAGCCGAACGTCCTACCCTTTTCCAAAACTGCCTCCTCTCGTTTGCCGGGGCCCGCGAGAGCACGCTTTCCGACGCCTTCTACACCGCACTGACCGGCGGCGATGCCAACGGGGCAAACAGCAATAGCAACAGCGCCGCTGCCGCCAACCAGCGGTCCTTCCAGGCTGTGAAGCCCATCGAGCTGGCCGCCCACGACCCGCTGCGTTACGCCGGCGACATGCTGGCCTGGACACACTCGGCCGCCGTTAGCGAGCGCGAGGCTCTAGAGTCTCTTTTTGTAGCCGACGGCGGCGAGCTGGCACGCGGCATCCAGGAAGGCCGCGAACAAGAAGTGTGGCGGCTAGCGACGGACGAAATGAGCGAGGAGACCACCGAGTTTGACCCCATCAAGGCCTTGAACGGCCTTGTCAACCGCGATCTGTCAGGCGTGGCTCGGCTCTTGCGCCAGCGCATGGAGCAGGTCATCCGGGGCAATGAAGACACCATTGTGGCCTACAAGCTGGCAAACCTGTTCAACTTTTACCGGCTGACATTTGCCAAGCTGCTCGGCGCTGTCGGCTCTGCGGACGGTCTTTCCGGCGCCAGCGGTGGTGCCGAAGGTGGTGCTGAGGCTGCCCAGGCCACCCTAGCAGACGCACTGGCGCAGCTGGAAACCGAAGCCCTTCGTTACTTCCGTGCTCTGGTCCGGGACCGCGTGGCCGCACTCCAGAGCGAGTTGGGCCAGGAGCCAGCCGACCCATCGCCGCCTGACTTTTTGCTGGACGCTCTGGAGACGCTGGGCGCGATTATGAAGACCTACGACACATCGCTGACGGCGCTGGAGAGCCGCGAGTCTGGATTTGCACCCATCCTGGCCGAGGCTCTCGACCCGTTTCTGGCCGGCTGCGAAGCAATGGCAAAGCGGCGCGGCAGCTCATCGCCGGACAGCCTCGTCTTCCTGGTCAACTGCCGGGCTGCTGCTCGTGACACGCTGGCCAAGTTCGACTTTACGACGGCGCGCGTGGCACAGCTGCAAGCGGAGATGGACCGAGCCGTGCAGACGCTCACAGACCGACAGTACGGCTTCTTCTGCCAGCAATCTGGCCTCGTTGAGCTCTTTGCCGCTCTCGGAAGTCTCCAACACGACAGTCCGGCTGACCTCCAAAAGGCAGCAAGCTCGGATCTCCTGCAGCCAGCGGCACTGACGAACGCCAGCCAGAGCCTCGACGACTTTCTGCCTTCGGCACTGATGGATGCTGTCGAGAATCTGCGGGCGCTCCAGGACCCGAAGCTGGCCCGGACACTGACCGAAGAAGCGGCCGAGCGTTTCTGCGTGCAGTTTGAGCACCTCGAGGCGATTCTCGATGCGGTCGACCAGCTGCTCGCGGAGCAGGACAACAACAGAGACCCGGACACTGCGCTGCGCGTGCTCTTCCCGCGCACGACCGTCGAGATCCGCGTGTTGCTCTCGTAGAACTAGAGCTGGGGACTCGTAGTCTTATGAGCTGGCGCCGGAATGCAGAGGCGATTCCCGTGCAAGCAGTAAGGATAGTCTAAATACCCAAGCACAAAAGCACAGTTCAAGAACAATCAAGAACCACCCAAGTCTAGGAATTTCTAATAAACTACCAAAACTAGCCGTGTCTTGTAGCTTGTGGCCCTTACGTGACAGTGTCTTGCTAGTTGGCACAAAGAAACCCCGCGTAAGTGCATATTTATGCAGTTTCGCCCCACAGGCGGCCTTTGTTCGACGGCAGCAGCCAAAACCTCGCCAAATACGTCACTATGGCCCCGCCCTCGGCCCAATCCACAGGCTGACTCCAGCCTCGCCCACCTGGAAAGCACCTTCTCGCTCTCTCTTTCCACAACCACCACTTGTTGCTGCTAATCTGACGCCTGTCCTGGCCTCTTGCATCGAGAGCCACCAGCGCATCTTTCGAGCGATTGCTTTCCCCTCCGCGACACAGCAGTGAGATTGTAGCCTCGCTCCGGCGGTGACATTCCACAGCGGCGAGTGTTCGGATTTTCGTCTTTTGTTCTCCCGCCTCTTACCTTTTTTAGCCTCTCTCGTATCCAAAGGCACGCGATCGATTTTGGAGACAACAGAGGACAACAACTACAACGACGACCATAAGCACGGCTACAACGACCACAACGACGACCACGACCACAACCACGGCGACTTCTCGAGCAGGCAGTGGCGGCCGGGCTCGCATGCTCTAGATGCACACGCGGCAGCATGATGCTGCACAGCGGGACAGCGGCTGCGAGCCTCCAGAGGATCTACGAGGAGGGTTATCTCAAATGCTCGACAGCCGTCTACTACGAGAGCCAGGTAAGAGGCCTTCCACACGCAGCAGCAGCAGGCAGGTCTTGGTTGGGACTGGGGCTAACATGACAGGGAAACGAGGAGGAGGCGATGCGGTGCTGGAAGTCCGCCGTCGAGCAGATCCAGCGCCAATGCTCTCTAAACGCCATTCCCGACCATGCAGCCTTGTCTGACAACGAAAAGACTCTCTCGAACAGCGTCCGCGAGCTGGCGTACCAAGCCCAAGAACGCATTGATCTGCTGGAGGCGTTGCAGCTCTCGCGTCAAGACGACCCGTTTGGGCCGCCAGCAGGAGACACGCTGGGCCGCGCGGCCATGGAAAGGACCTCCTCTGCATCGGGCCCACGAGGACGATCCTCAGCAGCCGGTGATGGCTGGATAGGAGACGGAACTATCCCGGCGATCACGTACAGCGAGCTGCCAAGGCCCACACCGCCACCGCCGGTGCCGCCTCGGCCGAACATGTCGTCTTCAAGGGCTTCCTCCTATGAGAGGTTTGCGTCGGGCCATTACCGGCCAGAAAGCAGCAGTGTAAACACGCCAAACACACCAAACACACCAAACACGCCAAGCATGACAAACACACACAGGGACGCGTCCGTGGCGGCGGGAGCGGCACCGCTGATTCCAGGTCTTGACGGAGAGCCGCAAAGCGAGCGCGGCGTGCTGTCGAAACGGTCGTCTCGGTCACCGGGTCGCGAAAAACAGCACACACTAAAAGCCACCCTGCGAACAGGAACACCTAGTGAGTCGCATTCACGGAGCCGGCCGTCGGGGTCCAGACGCACTTCTGAGCGGCTCGGCGCCAGCAAGGCTGCCACACTGGCTTGGAGTGCTCTCGGCCTGTCGCCGAAAATGGACAGTGCACGGAAAACACCGAACAACACACCGAACAGCAGCGAACCGGCTCTGGCCAGAGGCTCTACCCCGTCTCTGAAACCGAAAATTCAAAGCCGGCGTTCGCGTGATGACTCTTCTCCCACGTCCTCCACCACTCAGCTGCAGTGGGACAGCCATACCCGGCGCCTGGTTCCGCACCGGTCGTCGGTGGACTCGATGCCGGACGTGGCCACGCGATCCAGCCTCGACTCACCGCACATACATTCTCCTACCCCAACCGCAGATGTGCGCCGGTCGGGAGAATATGCACCACAGCCGCCGCGGCCGTCCTCGCTGTCTCTCAATGCAGCTGCCAGTGCTCTGGGACGGTCCTTGCAGTCGCCATCTTCCGAGGCGTCCCGTGTGAATCGGTCTCCGCCGCATCGCCGGCCTCTGCCTGCGGGCAGTCATGCATCTTCAATGAGCGTGGACCGTGGACTTGAGCGCACTCCTTCTGGCAGACAAAAGTCGAGCGGTTCAACGCGCGTCGTCACCGTCAGCAACTCGAGCAGCGTCTTGGCGGCCACGCGGGCTGACCTCAAGCGAAACGTGCACTCCAGCCACACTCTCGCCAGCTACGGAGCGTCGCTATCTTCCCCCTCGGCAGAAAGAACGTCGTCAGCAACGCCAACAGCTTCACAACCGCCACCGCCCCCGGCGCCTCGTCGGCGAGGGCGCGGAAAAGAAAAGAACAGCTTCGCCACGGGGCCTGGGTCTGGGTCTGCATCTAATGAAGTGTCGCACCTTTTTGCCGACGTCCAGCTGGAGTCGTCTTCAGGCGAAGAATCCGAAAAGGCCGGCAGCGGCGAAAAATCGGCCGAGGAGGATGGCGGCCCGCAGGCGGCGTGGAAGAAGCGCAAGCAGTCGCTCCTCAAGAATCTACCGCCCGGCGTCGATGGAGACGCCGCCAAGCAGATCCTCAACGAGATCATCGTCCAGGGCGATATCGTTCACTGGTCCGACATCGCGGGGCTCGAGCCCGCCAAGAAAGCCCTGCGTGAGGCTGTGGTGTATCCATTTTTGCGTCCCGATCTGTTTATGGGCCTGCGTGAGCCGGCTACTGGCATGCTGCTCTTTGGGCCCCCGGGAACTGGCAAGACCATGCTGGCCCGCGCCGTGGCCACCGAATCGCGCTCAACCTTCTTCTCCATCTCCGCCAGCAGCCTGACCAGCAAGTATCTAGGCGAATCCGAGAAGCTGGTGCGTGCTCTGTTTGTGCTGGCTAAGCTGCTTGCTCCCAGCATCATTTTCGTCGACGAGATCGATAGCATCCTGTCACAGCGGTCCGGCTCTGGCGAACACGAAGCCTCCCGCCGCATCAAGACCGAATTCCTCATTCAGTGGAGCGATCTGCAGAGAGCTGCTGCTGGCCGAGAGACCGACAAGGACGACAGGGGCGAGAAAATCCGCGGTGATCCTACGCGTGTCCTCGTGCTGGCTGCGACCAACCTGCCCTGGGCCATTGACGAGGCTGCCCGCCGTCGTTTTGTGCGCCGCCAGTACATCCCGCTGCCGGAAGCCGAGACCCGTGCTGTTCAGCTGCGGACATTGCTAGGACACCAGAAACACAGCCTGACCGAGGAGGGTATCCAGAGCCTGGTCGAGCTGACAGATGGTGAGTTTTTTGCGTGACCCCGAGTTCTTGGCTTTGGTTCATATGTGTTCTTCTGTGTTTGGGTCCATCATTCGATCTGTTACACCGCCTGGATAGAAACTAACCTCATAGGCTTCTCCGGTTCCGACATCACAGCCCTGGCCAAAGACGCCGCCATGGGCCCGCTGAGATCCTTAGGCGAGGCGCTTCTCCTCACCAAGATGGACGAGATCCGGCCCATTGAGCTCGGCGACTTTGTGTCCAGCCTCGTCACCATCCGGCCCAGTGTTAGCAAGGTGGGCCTGAAAGAGCACGAGGAATGGGCACGCGAGTTTGGTGAACGCGGAGGATAGCGTGTTCGTTGGATTGCAACGGTACAGGATGAGAACGGTGCTCTTTACACTTTTGGAATGTGCATAGAAATGTTGCTGGCCACGGCCGATAGCGATCCGGCTACGGGGGTATCCAAGGGCATAGCTATCGGAATAGACACAGGGCGTTACTGGGAGATGAGCATGTGCTTTTCCTTGTTGTGATGCATGCAGCCTTGCCTTTGCAGCCGCCGTTCCATATACGTAACATTGGTATTGTACATTGCGGTGTCTATCCGCTCGTCGTGGCATTCCCTCAGTGTTCGAATGCCTGGATTTCTGCCATCAGCGGCAGCTCCCGGTGCATTCCATGCCTTGCATAATGGATGCGTCTCTTCCCCCTCCCCTCCCCACCCTGACGATCTTCATGAGTCATTGTGCTGTTGCTTCTGTGCGTCCAGTTTCTTCTGTTTCCGTAGCAGCCGCTTTGCTTCCATCTCTTCCGTCTCTTTGGCGTCGCGCACTGCCTTGATGGCTGAGCGGCGCTCGTCCTTGGCCGCCCGCTTCTCGATGGCTGCCGCCCACAACTCGGACTGGCTCGGCACCGGCGGCCGCTCTTCCACAGGCACCTGTGCTGGTGCAATGATTTGCTTCAGCACATGCCGCTTGTTCTTCGAGGTGCGCCAGCCAGGAGTAATGGCCACCACATCGCCTGTCCTGAGGCTGTCGTTGGGATCGTGAACGAGGTAGGTTTGGGGATCGTTGTAGTGCTGGGAGCGTTAGTGTGCAGTACAACAGAGGCAGCGTATGGGCAACAGCACAAAACCCAAGGGTACACACCTTCTGCACTTGCGCGTTCCATTTGCGGCCGCCAACACGCACTTTGACCGTCTTCGACATCAAACCCGCCGAAACGACCACGCCGTGCAGCTCGCGAAATGTCCGCTGAGCGGCGGCTACCATGTGGGTTGCCATCGTGGGGAAGCGCACTGGGGGTTCTCGTAGTAGCGCAAAAGAGTTCCCGGCACTGAGAATGGAGGCGGCGGAGCGAAGCCGTCCAATACGTGAGACGATAATTGCACACAAAGTTTCGTGGTGTGGCCTCGGATGCGACTGGTGAAAAAATACCATCCATACACGTTCGATTAGATAAGCATAAGTGCGGCTAGCGCAAATCTTACCGAGCTCGCCGATTGGTTAGTTTGATTGGCGGAGAGCACCCAGGCTACATAAGTGCATATCAAACAGCCCTTTGTGAGGAACAGCTGGCTGAAATATGCATCTGATCTGGTTGGTTAGAGTTTTTTACAGATAGTTGTTTTTGAGAGAAAGACAACGTGGGCCATAGAAAAGTACTACTTTGTAGATTGGAGATTTGGGCAAAGTTGCTTTGGCACGTTCGGTATCATTCTGCCATTGTATCATACTGTAAGTACTTTATATGAAGGTTTTACATAGCCTCTTTCAATCTAAACTTCAATTAGATTATATCCGAGCTAGAAATGTTACATTCTACGGCGCCACAAGGCCGGGGTGCGGCCTCCGCCACATGTGGCGCCGGCCACTGACCGTT
Organism: Graphilbum fragrans; assembly: GCA_001513895.1. Classification (NCBI taxonomy): domain Eukaryota; kingdom Fungi; phylum Ascomycota; class Sordariomycetes; order Ophiostomatales; family Ophiostomataceae; genus Graphilbum; species Graphilbum fragrans. Next base: position 111,174 of record LLKO01000017.1, read on the forward strand.
ATGTGCACGCGTTGCTTTTCTATGCCGCTGCACAGTTTACACTGATGGTGGCGCGTTCATACGCAACACTCCCGCTCTCTTATATAAAAATGGCCATTAAAGTGACGAGGTGGGGGGGGAGGAGAAGAATCTTTTAAAATAGAGATGGGACTACGAGAAGAGTGATAAAAGACACGGAGGCAATAGGGAGGAACGAAAGTAGAAAGAGCGAATGATACGAAACAGAAAAACGTGGGAAATGGTAACTTGCACTCTGTCCTCGACACGACCAGCTCTGCTCTGAGAGTGACCCCTTTTTCTTGTGAACTTTCACGATCTTGGTACGGAAGGAGCACGCAGGTGTCCTTTGTTCCTAGAGGAAGACGCAGTCCGTCTTCGCCTTTTTTGTGCCTTTCTTGCCAATAAAAAAGAATGACAACACCGCTTAGTTTTTCGAATTTGGACTTTTTTCCAGGAATGAACTAACTGCCAAAGATACAGAGCAGAAGTGGCAATGCCGTTGAAGAGAGAAGTTTTGGAAAATTTATCAACTATTAACAGCTGAGTCAATCCATTATTACACCCACAGTAAAGAAGATACAGACTCTAACCTGCCTCGAATTATGATAAAGTACGGATCCGAGAGCCCTCCTAAGGTATCCTCATGTACCCGGTATCAAGAGAATACAGGGCCGTGAGAGAAGGAGAGAAATCTAAAAAAAATCTAAAAAAATCAAACGTGCCTTCCTAAAATGAAATTGACAACTGAGTCCTGGTTCTTTCCTCCCAGCGTAGACAGAAACTGCCACCCGAGGCACTGGCTCCAATGGGAAAGAAGAAGAAGGTACTCTTCCCCAACAGCTTTTCAAGGAAAGAGCAGATGTTCCACGGAAGGAGCCAATGGTTCTCTGTATGGGGATAAAAGCGAATCTTGCCCACGTCGTTCTGAACTCATCTCATTTCCTCTCCATAAGTCGGCAAAACTACTCGCATGATTTTTGCTTTCACTGAAAGCCGCAATTTTTGATTGAGTCGACGATCATGGCTCCCAACCCTCACTTCACTTTCTGGTTTCCCACTGTCTGGACGGCAGTTGGGGCCATCTTCGGAGGCTTAGCCCTTCTCCTCTTTTTAGCATGGTATTGCTGCCCATGCAAATTTCCGACACCGAAGACTTCATCGGAAACCTTGACCGCCATAGAGGTTAGCCGGGATTATCTGGAGGAAATTTCGGAAAGAGTCCAAGGGTTGGTGATGGCGTCTTCCCCTCCTGCGGGGGGCGGCGCTGAGACACTTGGGGACACTCTCAATGGGTTGAGGACGGAAATCCGGGCAGTGGCTTCTGCACTTCAGGAGAATCGAGAGGCAACTCTTGGTTTGAGGAATGACGTAAGGTTGTTGGACGCTGGAATCCGCCAAAACTCGGCGAGATGTCCGGGACCTAGAGGCAGCTCTCCGAGCGAGTCTCGAAGTTTTACCAAAGCTGAGAAGCCGATGAAGGATGAGCCGAAGATCCAGAGAGGGGTTGGCTCCTTGTCTCTTGTCAACTCGTTTGGCAAGACTCCCGCCGAAGCCCTGGCACGAGAACGGATGCAGGCCATATTTTCCAGCCCATTCCAGGAGTTGGACTGATGACATCCTACCGTCCAGGGGTGGCGGTGAGTGGCGCAAGCCGCGAGCTGTCCCCAGCGATTAGCTCGCACCTTACCGTGGTGCTGGGGTCCAGTAGCCTCTGCTTTCAGAGGTGAAGCCAAGACGAGCTTGTTTATCTTCCTGTATGCAGCAACAGGCGTTGAGGAGATACATTATGCATTCTGCATTCTAGGTTGGTGGGTCATGTGCCGGGGTGCTGGGTGCCGAGGTGCCGGGGTGCTAGGAGTTTGCTTGGTCATTTGCCGATTCGTTGGGCTGTTTGTCGGGCCGTGTACAGGAACCTCTGCCGGACTGGCTATGGTGCGCTTGCTGGGCTGTTTCCCCAAACCCTACAGAGACCATCAATGCCCATAGAAATGGAACAAATTCCAACCAACCCAATCTCCTTCAGGCTCCCAGGACGCGGTGCCGCCGTCTTCTCTGCACCACATGTGTCGTATGGCACCCAGACCATAGTCGGGCGATTCGAAGCGCCGTGACTCTGCGCGGCTGCCGTGAAACGTCATGTTGAACCACTTCCAGTCGGACGGCGACCGCAGGCTGCCACAAAGCTTGTATATGACCAGCTCGATCGTCCAACCCCGCCTCGAACTGTCCCAGTGAATGGTGGTACAAAAGTCGGTCGGACAAATGCGGCAGGACCGGACGGACTGCTGGCAGGGGGCAAAGTATTTGTCCGGATAATCACGGGGCGACGCAGCTGAGCTGGCACTGGCGCTGGCGCAGGAGCCGGGGCGTGCCAGGTCGGACAGGGCGCGGTTTGGAGTCATCTGCACCGATGACATATTGTCTGCACCTGTATTCGTATGCGGGCAAAGATGGGTGTATGATCTGTCCATAAGCTGCCGCAGCCGCTTGCCGTTGCCACCCGAGTTCCGAAAGACCAGATGGCCCGACACGAGCAGTTGGTCGTCGACGATGCGGGCGCGCCATGTACAGTTTTTTTGCGTGCCGAGAAGGGCATTATCGTGGCGATGGTCCGTATAATCGGAGGAGTACAGCTTTTCGACCGGCACGCCGTGCGCAGCGCCATAGAAGTGGCGATTCATCACCAATCGGGCCAGATGGAACGGAAGCCGGTACGACAGCACCGACCAGTCATCCATATGTTTGCACCTCATGGCGCACCTCATGGCGATATCGTCGGCGGTGCCGTTGCGTCGAAGCCAAGAACAACGGCGGGACGACGAAGCCCGCCATCGGTGCAGCCTGACGCAGCTGTGGCAGAAGTAGTAGGACGCTAGGTCCCGTTCGAGGAGCAGCAGGAGGGCTTCCTTCTCAGCGGCATCCATGGCCGTGGCCATGGGCATTGTTGCCATGTTTATGGTGTTCAGATGCGGTGTAGCAGATATCGAGCATATCCGAAAGAGCGCGCGGCAGGTTAGGGACAGGGAGAAGGTGGAGACGCGGTCGAGGTGTGCTATGATAAGCAGGAGAAGTTCGGGCGGCAAGCCAAGACGGCCGAGCTGAGGAGTGCGGTCCCGGAAGAAACGGACAGCGGGCAAATGCGCACGGCATAAATTCAGGACGGACGAGATGATGGCGGTTGCCATTTTTGAAGTAGGGGCGGAAGCTTGTGTTCAGAGAGAAGGCTGTGACAGAGGGCCCAGCAGGCTTTGTGTTGGAGTGGAAGAAATAAGGGCAAAAGAGGTGTTGAGGGATGTCGTCACAATTACTGGACGGTGATGTTACGGCTAGCACAGTGCGCGTGATTGCGTTAGGTCTTCTAAAGTGTAAGCATTTTGGCCCCTTTTATTGCATCGCCATAACATCGCCAACAGCATCGCCAAAAGCCATGGCCTCCCCCTCTCCTGCCGCCCCTCTTGCACTTCCTCCCGAAGCCGTGTACGAGCCACGAGAAGCCCTCTTCCAGTCGACTAACGCTTGGGCAGTCTCCCACGGCTGCGCCTTTATTATTGGACGGTCCAAAAAGGAGCGCTCGTGTTACGTACTACGGCGCCACAAGGCCACACTGGCCGCATCACTGCTATATTAGCCGCACCTGCCCTCACCTTCCATAGTATTGCTAGAGAATCCAGTCAACCCATTAACCATTTATTATTTACATACAGTTTGAGGCTGTTTCGCCGCATTCCTCTCTATGACCGTTGTGCCTACGCGTTGCTTTCCTATGCCGCTGCACAGCTTACACTGACGGTGGCGCGTTCATACGCAACAGTGTGAGTTTCAAACTCTTCGAGATATAGTTGTGATTTTACATATGGCAGCGGCGTAGCCAGGCTTGTACTGCTTTGTGCTGTTGTGTAAAGGTGTTTAGCGCCTATATTGACGTGCTTAACGCGCATGCTCGCCTTAAAATACAAAGTCGGACTAGCAGAGTCAAAAGTGACAGGATTCGTCTTTTACAACAACTCAAATCTGACTGGCTCGAGAAGAGAATATGTGACCACACTGCCACTAGCTGGCTGGTTTCTTGCCACGCAGGTCTTTTGCCAACAAGCGGAACATGCCGTACAAATCGCCAAAACTCTCAGCCAGTGGCCATAGAATACAGGCAAAGGCACTGAAAAATACCCAGATCATACTAACGACCACCCAGCCAGTAAAAGCGGACTTCGTGAATATGTAACCAGTGCCGAAGAACGTAAAGGGAAACAACACCACGGCCACGACAAAAAAGACAGCGCACGACCAAATAGCTAGACGACGGACCCGAACATAAACCTCGACATCTAGGGCATAGATATGGTTGGTCGTGAGAAAGTCGACTACATCGTTGCCAATTGCCGCTGGACTGTCCACGACAGGAGTTTCGGCGGCAGCCGGCATAGCAGGTGTCTTCTCATCACTGGAGTGCTCTGTGCTGCCATCAGGAGGAGTGGCAGCTGAAACGGCAACAGCGCCAGAGATCTCGTGGCCCTCGAAGCTGGGTATACCACAGACCTTCTCGACACGTGCAATATGCTCCGGGTCATCTGAGGTATACTTGGAAGGGAAGAGACACGACAGCACCACGGCCGAGATGGCACCCACGCCCCATGTCGTGGCGCTGCCAGCTAGTGTATTTTTGAGGTCTCCAGTAGTGGCCACGGTGAGGACGCCGGAGCGCACATGGGTGGTCACCAGCCAGGCTGTGATGCCGAGCGGCATGGCCAGCAACGGCGCGCCGATAGCAGCTGGCGTCGACATGCGCTGGGGCCACAGCAGAATCAGGCCAAGAGGTACACCTCCTCCACCGACAATACAGCCAGCCTGCGTCAAAATCCAGGTGATGTCGACGCCGCTGGCACACAATCCGCAGCAGAACGCTGCCAGGACCAGAGAGTAGGTCACAATAGCGTAGTGCGCCTGGTAGACCAGCTGCGTCGACGAGGCGCGGCGGTTGATGTACAGCTTGTACACATCAAAGGTCCAGAGCGACGACACCGCGATAAGCTCAGCTGATGTGGCCGACGTGATGGCCATGAACAGCAGCAAAAGCATCAGCCCGGCGCCACCTTTGCCCATCAAGGCAATAGCCGTAGCCGGCGCAGAGAAGCCGCCGTTGACCTCGGCCGCGGACAGCGGGTTTGGATAGGTCGGGAAAGCTGGAGAGCCGGTTAGAGCCACACAACCGAGGCCCATAACGGTGGCAAAACCAAACGGAATGCCGTACCAGGCCAGCTGGAAGGGCCAGAGTGTCAGCATCTGTGTACCTGTAGGGACAAGATAGGAAGAGGGAGGCTGTATAGGCAATACGCCCAAGAGAAAAACGGGACAACAAAACATACGCCGCCAATTAGATACGCCTTCACACTGGTCTCAGGGCGCGACGCAATCGCTCGCTGCCAGTAGGCCTGGTCAAGCCAGACGAGCGAGAAGCTGCTGAGGAATAAGATGATGGCAAAGATCAGGCCGTTGGGCGACAAAAACGTCAGCCACGAGCCCTTGTGGTTGCCCGCCAGCGGCGTCTTGATCGAAGCCTCCACAAGTAGATCGTATAGCTTGGACGCACTGCCCACGTAGTCATCGGTGGCGTAGAGCGTAAATGCGAAGACGAAGATGGCCACAAATAGGATGACCGTGTGTAGGTAGTCGGCGACAAACGTGCTGCGGAGCCCGCCCTGCATCACATACACGGCCACAGAGAGAGGAATCTACATGCAGGTGAGCATGCGTACAGCTGGGGCAGAGAAGGACAAACCTACAATAAAACAAGCCGCATACACATTGACGCCAGTGAGCCCGGAAATCACTTGGGCACCGCCGAGGACGAGTGTAGCCCCAACAACTAGTCGGTTAGCAAAGCCGTATTTTTCTGTTTTCTTAGTTTTCTTGTTGAATTCGAGACGGCAGAAACAGAACAGAAGCAACATATAAAATACAAGAGACGCTGGTTCGCTCAAATCGCATCCACACAGGGAACATACAGAGGTTGGTTACCCAGCCGATAAAGAGGTAGACAGCATGGGCAATGGGCCCGTGGCGCGTGAGAACAATCTCGGGAAATGTATGGGCGCCCGGAACGTCGCGCTTGACGTTGAGAGATAGCATCGAGAACATGAGCACAAGCGTGGTGCCAGCAACGGCGTACCACATGGGCCCAGAGATGCCATAACCGTATGCAAAGGTTGAGCTCGTCAACAAGGTGGCCGACCAGGTCCACGAGCTGACAATACCGGCAACAATGAGGCCCGGTTTGACGCTGCGCGAGGCTGTGTTAAACTCCTCGGACTGTTTGCTGGAGTAGGGTGAGTAGCGGTTCTGGAACCACGTCGTGGCCATCATGATCAGTGTGAAGACGGCGCCGATGCCGACGAGGATGCCATAACCCACGCCGGGGCTAAGCACCTGCAGCCCGGGACCATGGGGGAAGGACATGTTTGTGTTACTGCTTCTTCCTGTTCAATTCTTAGCTTTGAGCTTCGTTCGGCAGCTTGGATCGTCGGCTTGAGGCGTCATAGTCTTGCACGTTTTCCATCGTCTCATCTACTATATATTTATAGCCGTCATCTTGTGGCTATGATGCCATTCTGTGTACATGATAACACGCCGAACCCCGTGTCGTTATCTCGAGCTTCACCGCACTCTATTCTCCATGGCCCCTGTTAGAGCTGTTCCCCAGAAACCCGCATGGCCCCCAAACCTATCCTCTCTTCCCGTGTGAGGCCTTGGCACCACTGAATTGGCTTCAAGCTCTTATCTGTGGATATCTTTCAACGGCGCCAACGGACAAGCCAGGCTACGTTGGCGCCGTTGTCTTCAAGGCTAGCCATTGACCGTGGTTGACTCAGCACTACGAAGACCAACCCGGAACTGGTTGATAGTTGAACAAAGGTCCACTTTGCACAGGCCGCCGCCATTCGGCAGTGTATGCTATCAATCAGATAAGGGCAGGACCACCATGGGGATGTAGCCATAGGCGCAGTTCAACGGCGCTATCGCTTCGTTGTAGCCGCCGTTGCGAAGGCGCCGCTGCTTCTACAAGCACTAGTTCACCAACGGCATTTGTCGCCGCGGTCGGGCCTTCGTTGCCGCCGTTTGGAATATTGAACTCTACTCGTAGACGGTGCCTTCCATTCCATGCTGCCGTTGAGAAGAATGCGTAGTGTCACCGCGAGCAAGATACGGTCGATACGGCTAATACGACTGATACGATATGATAAGGTAGAAGCATTGTCCTGGTTTCCGCTGTCCCCCACAATGCCACGGCCTGCTCTCAAGCCGTCTTGGGACAGGCCTTGCGGATAATTGATAGCTCAGCATGCGTGTGAGGTAGACTCCTAACATGATTGGTCGTGATAAACAGAGGGAGTAGAACACTTTTATCTTGCAGTTCCGGGTGTATAAAGCTGCGTTTCGTTCTCAAAGGAATAGTCTACTCATAGAAACCGTCTTCAACACCTTCCTATTACTCAAAGCACACCAGACCTTGCATCGTGCCATCTGCCCATAGACTGCCTCGAAACGGAAAATGGGTTCCGCCAGTCCAAGCCCAAGCTGGCAGCAACAGGCCGGTTTGAAGCGGCAGTCGGTCCTAGACCTGATTCCGGCCGAGTGGCAAATCCCAAAGCCACTGCCGTCACCCAAGGCCCAGAAAGACGTGACCGGCGCCTTCATCCACCAGTATCTCAGTGCACAAGAGGTTGAGATCACCGAGTCCCCTGCCCATGGTATTGTGGAAAAGACCGCCTCTGGGGCGTGGAAAGTGACGGATGTCGTTACTGCATTTTGCCACAGAGCTGCTCTCGCCCATCAGCTGGTAGGTATCTAGTATTGCTGCGCTTTAATTGCTTTCATCTCATTCTGGTAGCCAATATTTCCCCGGGGTGTTGTACAAAATCTCGGTCTCCTCACAAGACACTGACATCTCTAGACAAACTGCCTGCACGAAATCTTCTTTGACCAGGCCATCGCCGAGGCTAAGCGGCTCGACAGTGAGTTTGCAGCCGGCAAGGGGCCGACGGGGCCGCTCTTCGGACTGCCGGTCAGCTTCAAGGACCAGTTTCATGTACGTAGCGTAGAGACGACCATGGGATATGTCGGGTGGATAGGGACGTTTGAAGGCGAGAAGGGCACAGGCAAGGAAAAAGTGGCGGAGAGCGAGCTGGTACGCGAGATTCGAGTGCTCGGTGGTGTGCCGTTCTGCAAAACCAGTCTGCCGCACACTGTGATGAGCATTGAGACGTGGAACCATATCGTGGGCTTCACCCTCAACCCCAGCAACCGGCTGACCACATCGGGCGGCAGCTCGGGTGGCGAGGGGGCCCTGGTTTCGCTGCGAGGGAGCCCTATTGGCTTCGGCACTGACATTGGCGGAAGTATCAGGTAAGAGGTGAAAGCGAGATCACGGGAGAAAGAGAGAGGAGAGACAAACACGGGGGGAAGCTAACTCTGCAGAATTCCGTCTGCCTTCAATGGCCTCTACGGCTTGCGCCCTTCCTTTGGCCGTCTCCCGTATGTCGGAGCTGCCAACAGCATGGCCGGCCAGAACAGCATTCCTTCGGTCTGTGGCCCGCTGGCAACGAGCGCCGCGGATCTCAAGCTGATGGTGAAATCAGTGCTGGCACAGCGGCCGTGGCTGCATGATCCTGCCGTCGTGGAACTGCCGTGGCGCGAGGAGCAGGCGACTCTGTCGGACAAAGCACTCACATTTGGGCTCTACCGCTGCAGCGATTCAGCTCGGCCGCTTCCGCCAGTCAAGCGGGCCTATGCCATGGTGGAAAACGCGATCCGCCAGCTGGGGCATGAGACCATTGAGTGGTCGCCGCCGTCCCATGAAAAGGGATGCGATCTTGCGGTGAGTGAAGAGGTGGTGCGAGGGCAAAGGGGGAGGGGACAGGAGAGCGATTTCGGAGACGAGGGTGACGGCGTGGGAGCAACGACCAGAGACCGAAAGGAGAAAAGACTGACATCTCCAGGCCGAAGCATATGTCCTCGATGGCGGCATTGACGTGCACCATCATCTGGGCCTGTCTGGCGAACCGCTGCAAGACCGGATAGCCCTGTTGTACGGCCGCGAGCCGACGCGTCCCAAGACGGCGGACGAGATCTTCGACTTCAACCTGCGCCTGCGCCAGTACCAGAAAGACTACATGGACTACTGGAACAGCACAGCCGCGCTGACAAAATCCGGACGGCCTGTGGATGCCATATTGATGCCGGCTGCGTCGCAAGCGGCCCTCGAAATCGGCAAGGCCGGCCACTACAGCTACACGTCGGTCATCAACACGCTCGACTACACGGCCATTGTGTTTCCTGTGTCGCATGTCAGCCCACAACTGGACCCAGTCGAGGAAAATCCAGCGCCGCTGAGCGAGTTGGACGCGCAAATGTGGGCTGAGTGTAAGTCGTGTTGGCTAAACTTGATAGGGGGCCGATAGTCGTGGATGAGGCGCTGACATATTTCCTGCAGACAATCCGGACGCGCAGAGCGGCTCGCCGATTGGGCTGCAGCTCGTTGGGCGCAGGTTGCAGGAGGAGAAGCTAATTTCCTTGGTGGACATGCTAACAAAGGCTCTCGCTGATACCAAATGATGTTGAGGCGTAATTGATTCCCCAATCGCCACCCTGGGATGCCTTGGCATTTGTTGACTCTTGTTCGCTGTTCGATGAGACCTTTTCCATGATAATATTTAGGCCTACATTTCCATGCTTGAATCTCTTGGCTCCTGTTTTAAGTTTGTGATTTCTTGTGCGTATTCCGCGTCTCAGATCAGAAGCAGCCTGGTGCCCAGGCTATTCATGGCTGCCACCCAGTCGGAGGTCTCGTCGGCGTCTGTCTGACAGCACCGTAGCCGCCAGCACTCCTCAATGATGTCGAGACTCCATTTGGTCATGACCAGCGGGTGGGAGCCGGGTTTGTGGGGTGGCAACAGCCCCCGAAATCGCCCGTAGTCGGAATCGACGGCCAAACAACCGGCCACACAGTAAGGCCACGAGGGGATATTCACGCTATTGGCTGCCCGCATCACCTCAAGCGCGTCGAGTGTACTCAACACGGCCTGGCGGATCTCAGGAAGGTTGGGGTGAAAGCCGGAGACGACCACGTGAAGGTAGAGAAGCGCCCCGTGGATGTAGACGGACGTTTCGATGCGGCCGACCACCTTCTTGGTGCATGGTGACGGCACAAGCCTCTCTCTTTGGTCTCCTTGCTCTCTCGCATCATTTGCAGCCTTCTGGAGCACTTCTAGTCCGACCACGAGGCGCTGTTCGAGGCTGTTGGCTCGCCTGGCCAGTTCACGCAGACTCAACATCCCTACGGCCTGCATCTGCTGCTTCCACTCGCGCAGAACCGTGATCTCGAGAATCGTCGTCAACACCCAGTCCGCACAGCCAAACATGGTCTCCATGCGCGCCTGGCCCCGGTGGAAGAGCGCCATGGTTCGTGGCACCGACCCCGACGCTTGGCGGGAGAGCCCAAACGTGGCCGAGGATAACACGAGAAAGTATGTGAACTTGGTCAGATAGAATTCGAACGCCGATCGCTCGCAGTCCGATAGAAAAGCCACGGGGAAGAAGTCGGCGACGTCATGCCGTGAGGCAGACAATGTAGCAGGCGTCGAACTTGTGGAAGACGAAGACGGCGGCGAAGCTCTCGAGGCTGTCGAGGAGCCCCCGTATTGCCACATCTCCCCGAGTCCCCCCGAATCCCACGACCCTCCCTGATCCGATTTGGTCAAGTCCACCGACGACAGCAGCGTGCTGGCGGCATCCATGTGCATTAGCCAGTCGTTGTCCGCCACCCGCTGCGGAATCCACAGCTCAAACAGCACCAGGTGCATAATGCACGCCAACGCCTCCACGGCCACCGTCATTCGGCTGCCGACCCCCGTGTGTCCGGCCAGCTGCGTCAAGTGGTCGCGCAGATCAGCCACAATGTGGATGTGCTGCAGCTCCAGGTCTGCCAGGTCGTGCTTCGGGTGTGGCATGTCGCTCAGCGGCCCCCCGAGCACGTATTGCGCCCGGTCACAGGCACTGATGCAGACTGCGGCCGCACACAACGGCCTGGTCCGCAGAAACAAGCTCAGCATCCATCCACGTCCTCCGTCCCCTGCCGAGCTGTCAAAGAACGGGAACACCCGGTAGAAGATGTGGTCGAAGTAGTACATCAGAAGCACCAGCTCCATCTCGCTGTACGGAATGGCTGTCACCGTCCGGGCCAAAGCTGGAGACGCCGGAGACGCCAGAGGTGCCGGGGATCCCGGAGACACCTGTGACCCCTGTGCCGGAGACCCTGATGCCGCAGATGTGCTGGATACGACAGACATCTCCGTGCCCGCCGCTACTGTTCGCCGCTGTCGCCGTCGCTGACGGTAGCCCTCCTTCGTTTGCGCACGTAGCGTTTCCATCATGTGCTTCTCCTGCTGTCCGCCGTCCATCCACCCCGGCTTGCCTCCCCCATAGCCGTAGCATGTAATTCCACGTAGTATACATGCCGAGCACGCCGGCCGCCCCTCGTCACATTTCTTCTTGCGTGCCCGGCACGTCCAGCATCCCGCCGTCTTTCGAGGCATTGCTTCGGTCACGGCACGAGAGCCTCGTGAAAAGGTCTATTCTCACAACATGTATCTTAGTTCGTGCTTCTAGCAAGTAAGCACTGGAAGCTCCAGCGCTGTTGCGACCGTGGAGATCCGTGGCTTATGAGCTCCTAGGACTCTTATCTTGGAGACACTAGCTGGTCGCAATTACACTACAATCACACCGATAACGGCAATGGCCAACAGTCAATCTGCAAAGATAAGGATGTTAGTCGGCTTCTCCACCTCCAACACCTGGCACTGTCTGTCTCCGCCTCCGTCCGTCTAAATGAGCTATTGAAATTGGCGGCGGGAAGAGAGTCCAGCATACCAGGGGATAAGCCATAGTATCTGTGGCTGTTCCTGCACTAAACCTGCATAAGAAAGCATAATAAGTTGCTGGAATCAAAAGAAACCCAATCGTTGATTCAGCCCTATCGCTGTAATTCTGGTGGGGTGAATACCAGGAATTTTCTTCCATGACATGAATAAGAGCTCTTCTTCTAAGCACGTCTGCAGCCGCAAATTCTAGAACAAACCCATAAGCTCTGTTGCATGGCTCGCTCGAGATGTTTCAGGCTTACATGATACTACGTTTTTGGATGAGATACATAGAAGGTCTTGACGGCGCTACTAAAGGCAAGAATTAGCGACAGTCATGCAGAACTACTTGAAACGGCCAGCGCCAAACTGAAAAGGGCTGGAATTCAAACAGAATTGGCATTGGCACGGCTTTTTTCGGATTATATGTCACACCCATTCCATTAGCGCCAAGCCAACTACGTCTGAGACGACAAGTCTTCGCTGATCAGACAACGCCAAAACTTTCTCAGGCAGCTACTATAGTTGGTATTATGTATATTGCAACTGCCACATTTTGTGATATGCAGTCTGTTACGGTCCTTGGTCGAGTCAACTGTTTTCGGACGAAATTGGATGGGTGCTAATCAAGAAACAAAAAATACAATGCTTCGATGTCCGTGAGGACAAGTGTAGCGATTAAGGCATGATCTCCCGTACTCGTAAGTAGCAATCTGTCGTCGAAGACACAGACTAAGCATACATACCAGTAACTACGTGTCTGAAGAAGGAAGGTGCACTGATACGCTCATCTTATCGTCAGCTAGCCTCGCAAAGCAAGTTTGTTATGTTCTGTTATTTTCTAGGACTGTCAATAAATAATTCAGATAAGAGGAACAAAAACGACACCAAGTACGAAGAGAAGGAAATAGACCCAAAGACATGTATATCCATTTGTCTTCTTTTACACCATCAACCCTCCCCCGAATAAACCAATACCCACCCATCGCATACGTAATTGAGAGTATAGCTCAGGCATCAGCAACCCCCGACCACCAGGCTCCGAGAACATAGCACGGCCCAAAACGAAGCCAGCTTTATTTGCGTGTCACCATGGTCTCCGGTCACTTGTCTGCTCTAAGCAACAAAGGTGCGGCGAGACAGGCGAGCCAGGCGCCGTGCCTTGTTGTTCTGGCCCTGCTTATTGTCCTTGTTCTGGCCTTGTTGAGCGTTGTTGTTCTGTCCCTTTGCGTTGTTGGCGTTGTTGTCCGCAGCACCCGTAGCACTAGCCGCTGCAGCAGCGGTAGTCAAGGCACCAGCACCGAGGTCGACGGCAGATTGAGCCAGAGCAGCAGCAGCTTGGCCCCTGAGATAGTTAGCATGTAATCCAGATTTGGAGGATATGAATGAAGCCTTAGGGCTGTCTTACTTGTCACCGTTGTTCGCAGCCACGTTGGTAGCACCACCGCCGCCCTTCACAATAAACTTGGTGCAGTCGTCCTGGGAGCCACGCTGGGCAACAGGCATGATCACAGGCTGGTGGTTGGAGGCGGACGTCAGAGTGCAGACACGGAAGTTACCGGCAGGCAGACCACCGGCCACAACGGCAGCCAAGCCGCCCTTTCCGTTGCCGGCATCGTTGATACCCTTGAAGAAGGCAAACTGGGTTGGGTCAGGCGGAACAGACGGGTTCAGGCTATTGCCCAGATCCTGCACAGTAACGTGGGTGTGGCCGACCACCTGGCCGCCCTGCAGAGACTGAGGAGCAGCGTAGTACGTAGCATCAGCGTTGGTGAAGGATCCGGCAATCAGGTTGTTCACCTGAACCGTGATGTTGAAATCCTGGCCCGCCTGGATGGTCTGGCCCTCCTGGGGGAATGTGATGATGCTAGAGATCATCTGGGTCTTGGCAGGGATCTGGCCCATAACTGGAAATACTGGTTAGCATATGGCGTCTCCTTGTGTTTCTGAGAGCGGTTTATACGAACCAATGCCGTTGCAAGAGCCGCCAGTGATCTGGAGACCGTTCGTGAGGGTCTGGCCAGCGCAGAAGTTGATGAAGTTGTTCTGCGACGTCTGGGACAGAGCCTGGAAATCCTCAGCACCAAGACTGTCAGAGCCGTCGACGAAAGAGCCGCTCTGGATGGCGTTGGGCTGAAGGGTCGTGCTGTCGGCAGCGTTGCCACCCTGGGTGTTGGTGGCGGCGTTGTTGCCATTGTTGTTGTTCTTGGCAGCAGCTGTGGCAGCAGCTGTGGCAGCAGCTGTGGCAGCGGCAGCGCTGGCTGAAGCACTGGCAGAAGAAGCAGCGCCCGCCTTCGCGGCGTCCGCATTGTTGTTCTTGTTGTTGTTTGCGTTGCCCGCATTGGCGGCATCCGCACCCTTCGCCGCGTTGGCGTTGTTGCCCTGAGCATTGCCCTGAGCATTGGCCCCAGCGTTGGCCTTGGCTCCGTTTGCCTGGCCACCCTGAGCGTTGGCATTGGCTCCGGCGTTGGCTCCGGCATTGGCTCCGGCATTAGCTCCGGCATTGGCTCCGGCATTGGCTTTGCTCCCATTAGCACCCGCATTGGCCCCGGCGTTGGCGTTCGCCTTGCCGCCGTTGTTAGCCTGGGCGTTGCCACCCGCCTTTGCAACGTCGGCGTTCTGCCCGTTGTTGGCGTTGTCGTTCTGCGCTGCGAGAGCGAGAGACAACAACGTTGCCGCGTAGACCAGCTTCACAGAAACCATTTTGTCTGATTGTATCGATATAACACTGACGAGAAAGGTACAGAAGAGTCGTAAAAGAGAATCGAAAAAGGAGCGGCGGCCTGTCCTGTCCCAAATTAAAGAAAAACCTGTCCTTCAAAAAAAGAATGTATGTGAAATCAGATCCACGGTCAACGTGATCTTCTCCTCTTGACTGGCAAGGCTGGGCAGGAAGCAGATAAAAAAGGACAGAAATAAAATAAAAAGAAAGAAAAGAAGAGCGTCAAAAACAAACCGCACTTCGGAGATGTCTTTAGATATATCAAAGAGAGGACACTGGAAAAAAGAGAGAAGCAGGAACAGAGGACACAGCCATCGAACCGGCTGAGGCCGACTACTTATCATTACTTATCATTCTTGGCAGAGCGACATGGGCAGCATGATGGACGTGGGGATCGCCAACAAGACGCACACAGAGCGCCTGCGACTCTGCATTCAGTGCATGCCCCTCTGTGCGTTTCTGGCTCTGGGTGATTGTCTCCGTGACGACGTGGCCAGGGGGGAAGAAAGAAGGGGGGTGTCCATAGAGTGGTCTGCTGCACACTAGTAGAGAACGGCAGGCCTAGCAACGAGTGACAAGGGGGTGGTACTAGGAGAAAGTGGTGACAGCGAGAGAACTGGAAGCAGGTTTAGGGCATAGAGCCATGTCGATCGTGCAGCCGCATTGAGACGTTGAAACTGTATGTGAGGAAGTGCCCGTCGCAGAGCCAAGACAGGACGGAAGAAGGAGGAGGCGCTACGGTCATCATAGCCCCCCCTGCCGAGAGCTGCCGCCACTTTCTCGCGGCCCTCACCTCTGGTCATACCGGCTCACCCAGAAATCAAAGCGCACAGGCTCCACGGCGAAGCCTGCTAAAATCTAAGGTTAAGGAGGCCAAAGGAGGAGGAGTCTCCACCAAGCTGGTGCTGGGAGGCTCGACTCCCGAGAGGCCTTGCCGCTTGTTCCACACCGCTCCCTCGTCTCCGCTAAATGTCTGTTCTGTGTAGCCAGCCAGCCACGGACCTGCTGGTTGTCATCCAGTTTCCCCTACTCTGTCATAATCTGATCTCATAATCTGGTTGAGACGATGGCCTGCGCTTCTGGCAGAGGCAGCCTCAAAGGCTGTCTGTACGTTGGCGGCATGGCTGCTTGCTTCTCATACACTGGCTGTTCTCATTCTGTGAGATCTTGGCCGTTTCTTTGCAGGGTTTCTACTATGTGGCCAGAACGGCTTGACCAGATCCATCATCAATGGTACCTACTCCGTAAAAGAGAAATAGCAGAAAGCCCTGGCAATTGCTGCTTCTTGGCATTCGGAGGTGCCTGTACTTGTGCTCCGTAATCACGGGGAAAACGCTGCCTCCTCCAGAGAGAGAGAGTAGTTGCACGCTGAGCGGGCTTCTGAGCCCTGTCGTGTAGGAGGTGGAGGTCCAATGATTCGTGTTCAAGACGCTCTGATGTTGTTCACCCTGACTAAGATGGCCCTGTTCAGGTAGGCACGGGCTAGGGGCACCTTCCCTGAAAACAGGGGCTGCCAGCGAGTACCTGCACTAGCACCATAGCGCGCGGGCCGCCAAAGTACCGCCTCCCGGCATCGCAAATACATACTCCGTAGGCGTGTGGTCTCACGAAACAGTTTCTGTCAGAGATGGACACCGGACACAACATGCTCCAAAACACGCCAAATGCACCATGCTTGATGACGCTAGCCACCATGTTGCCCAGCTTACCATGCAGAGCCCCTCCCGACAAGCTTTTTTGGCCCCTTCGAGAATGCAATACGTGGGAGCTGCCTCCCACTCAACGCCTACGAATAGGTACATAGTATCTGCTGTTCGTGAGGCTCTGGCTCTTCTGTAGATGCGTTCCTTGGCAGTTGTGGACATTGGCAAGATGCACGCGGACTTGCTCCTCATCGTCCCGTAGCGGTCACCGAACCTTTGCGTGAACCGGATCCGGCACCTTGCGGATGTATAGAGATCATCTGCAAGTTTTTCCTTGCCGGCGAATCTTCATATACCCAAGCTACAAACACCGTGCCAACTGCACAAACTTTTGTGCATCTACATCTAGGCAACTTATGCTTGGTGGCCGGGCCAGGGTACTTAATGCAGAGCCTACTAGCGACGGGGGCCGCATTCACGTTTAGCATTTCGATCTGTAATCGTACCCCGTATATATTCGTACAGAAGATGGAGCAGCTAGAGAGGACAAGCTTTTGAGGGGCTTCTCCATGGTAACCCTGTCTGTTTCTTTTGTTTCTTTAGGCAGCGTCCTTGTCGGTGGACTCCGTTGGGCAAGGTCTCGACAGTCGGCAATGAGGAAAAAGAAACTCCGTACTAAAAGTTGCGCCGCCACCACTTTTCCTCAACTCACCACATTTGTACGGAGTATAGTACAACTACGAGTACACATTTAGGGTGGCACCAAGGGGAAGCCTATGTCAAAAGCCCCGGTGAAGATCTCCTTGGCGAAACATCCAAGAAACAGAATCAACGAGGAACGAGCAGACTCCGGCTTCGTACTAGCCGTACCCCCCCGAACACCGACACAGCTTCTTCGTCCTAACCAAACCATGGCCGGCGCTGGGTGGTTTGACAATTGTTAGCATTTTTTGCATGCTGCATTCATGTGGCCCACAAACCGTCGTAACTTGCTCCCAGAAAGTTTCGCTCGTCCTTCCGGCAAGAGAGTGTGTCTCTCAAGCGTGGATTTTGCACATCTCACGTCTTTGAAGCTCAGTCCGCTGTCTATTTCATGGCTAGAAGGTAGTATTCTAGCAAGCTGCATACTCCCAGCTGGTTTGGAAATGCTCTCATCATTCGTGCACTCTGCTGAATGTGTTTTCGAACAATCATGCCAAGCCGAATTGTTTTGAGCTGATTTTTTTGTTCTGCACATCGCCAAATTAGCCTATATATGGAACCTGCCAATCTTCACGTCCTAGAAACTCGGATGGCGGAAGAGATCTGTCTAATAGCCTCTACGTACACGTACTTGGCCTTCTTCTAGATCTATAATCCTTTCCGGGAGCTGTGTACTGGGCCTACTCCCTCGAGTTAGCATCTCCTTTCCACCTCTTAACTCCATTGGCTCTGTACTCTGTTTCCGTCCGGACTCTTTTTGTTTTTAACTCGCGTTGACGCAGTCTATTAGACATTTGGCACAAACAACAAACGCAAGCTGCGGCCCGTCTGTCCCAAAAGAACTTGCTCGTATGTACATACGTACAAGAGAAGGTCGTGCATACTTGAGATGCCCCGCTGTCAAAACTGCGACTGAAGAAACAGCCAACTTAACAAGGTAACAGTATTCCACACGTCACCGGACCGAAGACGAGCCGCGCATGTACGAGCACATACTCATATTCTGCCTCCGAAGCCCCATGCTAGCTCCTCAGAACAGAGTCCCGGAATGGCCAAGAGCCTGTCGGAAAGTGGGCTGACTTTTCTTCCCTGCCGCTCTTGGGGTGGCAGCTGCAGGGTTCTGGATGCAAAGCCCATTACGCTTTGTGTGTCCCACTTATGGCTACACTCTGTGACCCTCTTCGTGGGCAAACCTAGATGCGAAGACAAAAGGAGCTGGATGTCTCCTCAAAGCGCCAAAGCCGAATGGCTACGATGAATATCACGAATTTCCTCTTTTCACTTTTCCCGGATGATCTATGTGAATGAACTACTTCTGCATGTAATCCATACAGACCTTTTAGTTTCTATGAACATATATACAGCAGATGGGGACACGAGCTGCTCCATTTTACAGCGCCAGTTACTCCTTGCCATCCATACAGATGCAAATACGCGAAGCTGTGGGGCTGGCATGTATATTTTTAATCTGCCTTGAGCTATCCGTTCTCCGCCCAAAACTAGTTCGAAACGCCGATCAGAACGGCTATTGTTCGGCGCCCCTGTCCATCTTCTCCCACCTGACAGCACTTCGCTGTTCGGCCAAACAACATACAAAAAGGAATACGACTACTACTCCATCCTCCTACTGTACTCGGCTCTGGCGGCAAAAAAGGAGGCAGAACAAACACATGGCTCCTCCTTACCCACAGAAACTTTCAAACCCTTACTGATGGCTAATCATTGCTTCGTCTTGGCACCCTTTTCGTGCCATCTTTGCCTCCTTGACCGTCTCTTTGCTTGCTCATCCAGACTTGTTATTTCGGCGACTTCCAGTTGCTGTGCATCAAGTCGCAAAGCTGTAGGATATCGAGACCTGATACGATTAAATGCACCCCGTGCTCGTGGTCGTCCCCGTATGATGAGCGATCTTGCTTAGTGAACTTGGTGTGGGTTTGGATCTATGCACAAAGCAGCCCACCTTAATAGCCCAGGGCCCCAGAAAGCGGATAGAGTAAGCCAGAGATCTCTGATCCCCCCAAGCACTCGTAGTAGCCAAGATGAAGTAATCTACTTACTGTGTACGCTGTATGTACGTAACTTAGTGATGCTCATTCTCTAGTTTGTCTATTACCTAGCCGTTCCTATTGTAAATGATGGGAGCTTGACGATGCGTAAGCGAAAGCAAGCTAGAAGAGAATATTACAGAGAAACAAGAAGAACAGGAGAAAATGGTTACACGGTGAATCGAACAGAGGGCAGGAAATAGAGACAGTAGTCAACACAGACAAATACAGGAACGTCTACAGCACCCATGCCACCAGCACACACCAACTAAAGCCCTCTTCAGGTGCAAGCGCAACATCCTTCTCATATTTACAGCAGCATGCGCCGGGGGTCCTCAATGAACTCCTTCACCTTGACCAAGAACTGAACGGCCTCCCGTCCGTCCAGCAGCCGGTGATCGTACGTGAGCGCCAAGTACATCATCGGGCGTATCTCGATCTTGCCGTTGACCGCCACAGGCCGCTCCTTGATGGCGTGCAGGCCTAGCACGGCCGACTGCGGCAGGTTGATGATGGGCGTGCCCATAAGCGAGCCGAAGACGCCGCCGTTGCTGATGGTGAAAGTACCGCCGGCCATGTCCTCAATCGTGAGCTTGCCATCACGGGCCTATTTCAAAAAAACACGTGTTAGCAGACTGTCATCGCCTTTCCTGCAAGAACAAAGAAAACACTGGCGACTGCGTATCACAGCGCGTCACAAACCAGGAAAGGATAAAAATGCTGTCAACTTGCCTTCTTGCCTAGGTCGGCAATCGACTTTTCGATGGTGACCAGGTCCATGCTCTCGGTGTTGCGCACGACCGGCGTCACCAGGCCCTTCTCGGTGGCCACAGCCACGCTAACGTCGACGTAGTCGCGGTAGACAATGGTGTCGCCGCCGTTGGGGCCCTCGATCGAGGCATTAACGGCAGGCAGATCCCGCATGGCGAGCACGCAGGCACGGGTGAAGGCGCTCATGAAGCCAAGCTTGACGCCCGTCTTCTTCAAGACCTCCTCCTTGTAGAGCTTGCGGAACTCCATCAGTGATGACATGTCGACTTCGTTGAATGTGGTCAGCGACGCGGCCGTGTTCTGCGACTGCTTGAGGCGCTCGGCGATCCGGAGGCGCATGCGGTTCATTTTGACCTAGACACAGTGGCACGGACGTTAATAAACTCGCTCATTTCGGCACCTTCGAATGCCATCTCATCCAGAACACCTAGAACACACGCACCTTGCGCTCTTCGCGGCTACCCAGCACAGGGGTGGACACAGAGGCATCCTTGGGGCCGCTGGACGGTTTTGACGGCGCAGGCGTCGGGGCGGGAGCCGGTTTTGATGGAGCAGCAGCCTCTGGCTTGCTCTCAGTCGCAGCGGCGGGCTCGGGTTTCGACTCGGCGGCCGGGGCCTTCTCGGTAGTCTCGGCGGCCGGGGCGGCCGCCTTCTCGCTGCCCTCGGGGGGCGCAGCGCCAGCATCTAGAAGAATGAGGTCCTGACCCACGGTGACAGTGTCCTCCTCGTTGGCCAAGAGCTGCTTGATGACACCAGCTTGTGGCGCATTGACAGAAACATCGATCTAGAAAAGCCGGGCCGCAGTTAGCAACCGCCTTTTTCTGGTATTGCATTGACGCGGAACGCAAGGAAAATAAAAAACAGGGCCGCAGCAACAGCTCGTAAGAAGAGCCAAAAACAACGCACCTTGTCGGTCTCGATCGTGGCAATCTCTTCGTCCTGCTCAACGTGGTCGCCAACCTGCTTGCTGAACTGCTTCAGTGTACCCTCGCTGATGGACTCGGCCATCTGCGGCACCTTGACAACCAGGTCGGCGTAGGTGCGGACAGCCTGGAACATCATCGGAAGCTGCGTGTGGCGCAGTGGCTGCTGTGACCGGTACAGCCGTGCCGAACGAGCGGCCAGAATAACCCGTCTGGACAACATGTTGCAAAAAAATTAAGCTGCAAATCTCCAAGCCAATGATCACAATCGTAGGAAGAGAGGAGCTCGAAGATACCGAAACCGAATTGGCTCTGTCGGGACCAGTTACGTGACAAAAGAAAGCGAGGAAAAGAAAGCGAACGGAAATGTCGGACGAAGCAGGAAGAGATAAAAAGATGACACAGGTTGCCGAGCAAAAAAGGACCAGCAAACCAAAGCGCAGAAACGGGTGGAGCTTAGAAGCGGCAATAAAAACAAGAAAATCAAAAGGGGGAGGCTTCTGATTGGCTGCGCACTCCCAACTTCCGCTTAGACTTCGGGCGAGTGCGAGTCTTCCGTAATAAGTTACACCTGAACGGAGGACAGCTAGCGCCACAGGCTGAGCTATCCGTACGCGTAGGAATGTGGCTAGTAGGCACAGCCACCACCGCCACATATTGCTAGTCAACATCGTTCTTCCTCTGGCTTCGTGTTTATTATTTCGTATTATTTTTGCTGAAGAAGTAGTCTCAGGTGAGAAACCACCGTATGCAGAGTAACCGCTTCGCGATGACTCCGAGAGTATAATGAACAAGGCTTGTCATAATAGTCATTTTTGTACGGAGTACCAAAATGAGACAAGGAGGCTTACTGGTGAGAATGCCCTTCATTGCCCCAAAAGTCTTGTGAAATAGTGCGCCCTGTCGTCAGGGTGGTAAGGCTTATTAAAGGATCTATACGAGTAGCGTCCATTGTTGTCGGTCGCCTGACCATACAGTGCGCCGTATTTGATGCATCGATCTGGTTTCTAGAAGCCGTTGTAGTGTTGCATTGCCGCCTTGTTTTTGATCCCGATCTAGAATTGCGCTTTAATCTTGCAATCTATTGCAACCTATACAGGCGATTTCCAAAGTATTAAAATAAATGGCCACGATTCACTCTTGAACTCTATACTTCGACCAAAGGAAAAAAAGGCATGCGAGCAGGCTAGATAGGTCAAACGTAGAAGCTTAGAGAGCGGCGCTGCGGAGAGATATAAGAAAGCAAATCAAGTGAATGAGATAAAGAGAACAGGCAAACAGATATAATACGGAGTACGGATGTATTGCTTTGAGTACTTTAAGCTACTCACGCCTCATAATTACTCCGTATTAGTCGTGCAATGCCGGACTTAAGCCCCATATGTAGGAACAATATTACCCAACAAAAATTTTCAGCACCATATCTCAGTACCTGTGGGTAAATTTCTTCCCAACTTCCACTTCCACGTGCAATTGATCTACTGTCGTTTTTCGTCAATCCTTTTTCCGTCTTTCTTTCCCATACCATTGCATCCTCCCCCGAGCGCTTGCCGCCTCGGATTGAAGTCCTCATACATTTATTGCCTCTCCCCTAACACACGACAATGTCTTCTCCGGAACGCCGTGCTGGCAAGAGACAGCGTAAGTTTTAGAACCCTGGTGGAAGATCTTGCTTCCCCCTAATTTCAATGTTGCTGGTCTGCGTCTTCTGTCTGGCACCAAGATATTTCTGGACGAACCGAGGAACCATCTGCATATGATGTGCTTCTTGATGCATTAGAACTCTATGGTGCCCGGCTAGGGAGCGAGGTTTCTCGTAAACTCGGGCCAAAGTTGAGCACGCGCATAATGAGATGCAGGCATGCACTTGTGACAATGGACCGCCTTTTGCAACTTCTGTTGTTTATATCGAGTTCTGACATACCCTATTCACAATGACAGGGACGCAATCGCTGCCGCCTCCGACCCTCCCGCAGCTTGTCGCTGAGCAGCACCACCCAATTGCCGCCTCCGACAAGGACACCCGTCGCCTGATTGTGGTGTTGGCGAATGCGAGCCTGGAAACATACCGGGCTGCCTCCCAGGGCTCAGCCGGCCGCATGGGCGTGCACCGTGAGGAAAAGTACTCGCTTCTCAACAGCGACGAGCACATTGGCGTTATGAGGAAGATGAACCGGGACATTAGCGACGCCCGGCCGGACATCACACACCAGGTTTGCATCTATCTCTCTTTTCCCAGCCACTGTATATTTTCTTCCGGCGGCTGGACGACGCTGTACATGATTCACCATGATTCACCGCTGTCTGCTCCTCGCTTCCTCCTCCCTTTTCTGGTTTGACCCTCCTGCTAAAGATGCGGCTTTGCCATCTAGTGCCTTCTCACACTCCTGGACTCCCCTATCAACAAGGCCGGCCGGCTGCAGATCTACATTCTGACTGCCAAGCAAGTCTTGATCGAAGTGTCGCCAACGGTCCGCATTCCACGGACATTCAAGCGCTTCGCCGGTCTGATGGTGCAGCTGCTACATCGGCTCTCGATCCGGTCTACTAACTCGCAGGAAAAGCTCCTCCGTGTGATCAAGAATCCCATCACAGACCACCTGCCACCCAACTGCAGGAAGGTGACTCTGAGCTTCGACGCAGAGGTCATGCGTGTCCGGGACTACGTCGACAGCATAGACAACAACCAAAGCATCTGCGTCTTTGTCGGCGCGATGGCCAAGGGTCCAGACAACTTCGCCGACGAGTACGTGGACGACAAGATCTCCATCAGCAACTACAGTCTGTCGGCAAGTGTTGCATGCAGCAAGTTCTGCCATGCAGCGGAAGACGCTTGGGACATCATATAAATAATCCCGGATCCTCTCCCCTTCCCCCTTCATTCTGTCGCTCCCCGGAAGAAAGGGGATGGGGAGAGAAGACCAGTGGACGACGAACAAGATAACAATGACAAAACGGAATAGAAAAAGGCGGGTAGCTGGGTAGAAAGGGCATTGGGGCAGTTCAGTCTGCCTTCCGCGCCACTTTGGAACCGCTGCCTGCCTGTTCTATTCCGGTTTGGGAGTCGTGTGTGTCGCAGTTACTATCTGCTACGACAGCTAGGCGCAGTGCTGGGCGGTTTTGCGATACAACATCGCAGCAACTTCAGTCCAGTCAACGGCCTCGTCTGGAGTACTTGCGTTGATCTGTGCTTTGCGCTGTCTGCTGTTTTTGCAACCAAAACATGGGGCGTTCAACATTTGATCCAGGGACATGTTCTCAAACGTGCCTCCCTTCTATGGAACACTTCAACTTGTTCCATCTTTCTTGCTGTCTTTTTTTTAATCATTTTCAAAGGGGGAATGGGCTTAGTCGTCTTGCTTTATTGCTTCTAGTTTTCTGCCTACGCTCGGCGTGTGGACGGGTTGTCTTACTAACGGTATCACTGGGTAACGACCAGCTTTGGATGAAAAAAAGAAGTAACGACACAGACAAAAAGGGACAGAGGAGAGCGGGGGACAAGGACGCCAGCTCGGTAGGCGCGGCGTCCTTTCATTGACCCAGCACGATGTGGCCTACGATGTTCGTCGGCAGTAAACACACCGAAAGCATAGCATAGATTTGATAGCATGCTTCCGGTCTGGAGAGATGGTCGGTGAGAAGGCTCCTGGGGAAGTACCTCTTCCCTTGGAGATACAGGGACAGAGAATTACTGGATGAAGAACAAAGAGAGACGGCCTTCGCCAAATATTGTGTTGGATATGTTCCGTGGGCGAAAACCAATCAAACGAAAATAGGCGAGTAGTCGTACATACAATAAAACATGAGAGTGGCTATGCCACAAACAGTTCATTTAGAGACAAACCACGAAGAGCGATCCTCACAGGCGTGGCCGATGCATGGGGCTAAAACGGGAAACGAGGCAATTTTAGATGTCGTACCTGAACGACGAAAGGCCCCCAAAAGGCGGCAAGTGCTAGGAGGTTGTATTCTGAGCAGCTACCCCGTACAGCGTTGAAAAAGCAAACGGTTGGCAGCCTGTCAAGAATGGATGTAGCCACGGCTGACTCGAAACAGAGGCGGAGAGGCATGGCGACAGCACACGTGAACAGCAGATGCCGGATCGCATTGCCAGCCATCCACAAGGCAACTTTGAATGTAAGGCGGCGGAGGCCGGAAATCGGACCCTTTGATATGCCAACACAAATATGCGGTGAGGGCCATGGACGCTATGCCACGTCGCCTGTGCACGTAGCACTCTTTCAAGTACCCCGTAACCATGCACGCATAGTATTTACACAATCTCCAAGGGGCCGCTACGCTGTTACGATCTTTGTTGGCGTTTTTGAGTGGCCGCTGTGGACCCAAAACAAGAGCTGTTTGCGGCCCAAATGAAGGCCAGAATGGTTCGTATTGCCTCGTTTTCACTTTTCACCACTTTGTAGACAGCTGCCTGGCCATCGTTACGGGTTATTGTTACTCTATGCTACAGTGGAGTAAGTGGCTATGTTCACCGCATCGTGTGTTGGGGGCAAGGGCTTTTCTCATAGCAACGAGCAAACGCAGGCCTTGTTGGATATCGTTGGCACAGCCCGCCCTGTTTTCAAAGCAGCCAACCAAAAGGGCCCCCAAAAACTATCGACTGGCCAATGGCGATGGCTGTTTCATAGGAACCGGAAACGAAAGGGCGCCGCCTTGCCCCAGACAAGAAATAGGAGTTGGGTGAGATGTCGGGCGGGGTGCATTGGAGCAAAGAGCTGCGAGGGCAAAAGTGCCGTTACCTGTGCTCAGTCCGCGTGCGCAGCCGCAGTTTGTAACGGCTGCGTATAGTATAAATGGTGAAGGTGCAGGTACCGGTTCGCGCAGATACGACGATGGAGTACATAAAGCTGCACAAGAGGCCGAAGAGCAATAGGAGAGGCCAAGCGTCACATCCGGTTCTCTTGGTGGACCCACCCACATCCGAGCCAGAGAAGGAGCTTCGACAGATATGAGTGGTGATGGAGGTGCCCTACTATGGATCGAGAGAGGGGCTATTTGAGGGCTGGCGAGCACCGATTGGCCAAGGGGTGCCGGGCGTTGGCCGTGGTCGTCCCTTTTTGGCGCTCAGTGAGTGTGGGAAAAGAGGGGAGAATCCTCCGATGATGCAGGATTGATAAACTAGCGATAGAAGATGGGGAGTTAGCTCGTCGTGCTTGCAGTTCCGGAATACTGTGAGGGGTTAGAGCGGCTATACTCCTTTGGCACCAGCAGCCCGCAGCTTGCACGCATTCGTCTGCGAGTTCTCGGCCGTTTCGCCTCAGGTCGGCTGGGAGAAGGTGGCCAGTGTCGAAGAGACAGCGGATCAGGATGACCCGTCCTCGTCCTTGCTCTCGCCTCATGTGTCCCCCTTTGGAGCTCATACTTCCCCGGGCCTCCGTTCAGGCCTTCACGACTCTTGTTTGCCCCTCACTAATACGAGCTACGCGACACTTCACATCCACCACGGCCGTTGGATTGGGTCACAACAAATAGCACGTAAATACAGGAGCTGTGGAGAAGGCCCAGTGGCCAGGCCCGATGGAGTTGCAGAAGATCGCTGCTGGCCGCTCGTGGATGTGTTGCACTGGCCTCTGGAAAGTTGTTATGGCTGCAGGCAAAATCATATAGCTGGATGCATGGGCAAGCCGATTCCGAGGACGACGGGAGTAGTGTGCCACAGCGGCAAGAGTGCTCGCCAGGTCCCAAGCGTCCAAGAGAGCTGTGGCAAAGTACGAGTGGACAAGCAAACAGGTGCTGGGACCCGACTGGGTGAATTGGCGGCGCTACGCAAGTATCTTTTAGGTGGCGCACGCAGGGCGCTGTACACGTACGCTGCTCCATAGTTGCACTACTCTGCACTCAGGCCTCCAGCGGGAATGCAGCTGCTGGTGGGGGCACCCGAGGACTGGCTTTCCCGCCAGCGGCCTAGCGCCAACTCAGAGCCAGTAGTGTCAGGTGGCCAGCGTTTGAGGCCACTGAGACAGAGCTCATGGGAGACAGACAGCAGACAGCAGAGGATACAGAAGACACAGAAGACACAGAGGACGCAGAGTACACGGAGGACACGGCCCAAACGGCCTAAAACCAGAAGCCGACAAAAAAGACCCAAAACAGGAATCTGACGCGCGGGCAGTGCCTCGTTCTGATGCGGAATAGAACGACTTGAGCCCAAAGGTCTTGCGATTTTTGACTAGTGACGGAGTACGGAGTACGACAAAACGAGGAGCCCGTCAGCTTCCATCGACGGAGCAATGACAGCCACAGCGGTGCTGGAGCCCCCCCTGTCTGCCTACACTAACGACGCACATTGCAGAAAGTGTGCCGCGGCTTCCCACTTCTTTTCCTGCTTCTGGGCTCTCTTCACCAACCACGCCCCCTCAATCAATCAACCACCCACACCCTCACACCCACAGTTCTGGCGGTGCCCGAATCGGGTGGAGCGACGAGGCCAATGGATTTGCGGCAGGATGCATGCTTTGTAGTTGTCGTACACACTCGCACTCGCACTTCATACGGCGCACAAGTACCATGTTGGGGTGTGTACAAGGCGGTACACGGACGATGCACAAATGTGGGCGAAGGGACCTCGGAGCAGATGGATCGCCCTGTTCTGTCTGCGGACGTGCATGGGAAGGACGGATGGCCGTAGCTTGTGCGCTCTGATGTGAGTCGGGTGGAATGCACAGTCTATGATGGAAGGGCCGGCTGCGATGCAGTCATCGTGGATGTCGGGAGCGGCGAGTGGCTGCCTGAGATGTCAGATTTCCCGAACAAGCAGGCCGTAAGGCCGTCCTCGTATTGCAGGCGTTGGGTGCTGAGCGTGTGCTGCCGGAGGATCTGACCAGGAACAAAGCACAGTCCACAGACCGCAGGACATGTGTCGTTTGCTGTCTGCTATTTTGGCGGTCACGGCCGTTGGGCCTCGCAAGACCCATGAGACCCGCTGCGCCTGACGAGGGCGTCCTGTACTCCGTACGTCGTAGGTCGCCTGTGCCATACGCGTAGGCACGGTAGGTACGGCAGCATGGCATGTAGGATACGGTGCTTTTGTGGGCATGCGACGTCCATTTTCGGAGGCCAGTTGGCAGCGGCAGATATAAGATCGGGCCAGGACAACAGGAGAAACAGGAGACAAAACTTGACACCCGACCCCAAGGAAAGACAGAGGCAAACGACCAAGTCTGCAGACCAGGAGACGCAAGGACGGAAAAGACGGACGTCCAAACGACTGCCTCTCGTCACACTCACCAGGGCTCTATCACACATTTGTGGTGACATCGGTGCACCCTTCTGTTGGCAACTTTGCCTCTTTGCCTCTTCGCAAGCGCTTCGAGAAGACCGATTCTGACAGGACTACACTCTACTCGTACATACGGAGGACGGGCACACCAAGTCAAGGCCATCGGCGGCTTACTCTTGTTGTAACTGACGTGTAAGTGTACTGCGTGAATACATATCGCATCTCCATACGGAGTAACGCGCATTCCATCACCGTTCAGCACATGGACACACTCACTGACGGCCAGATCCACCCCCCCTGGTGGCTTTATCCCTCTTCCACACGCGTACGCAGTGCTCATACTTGGCGCCAATGCCCCCCTCCCCTGCTGAATAGGGCCCTGGCATACTACGTACACTACACTAAACTCCACCACCTGTCCCTCCCCCTAACCCTGCTCACCCACACCCTCCCGGCGACACCAAGCGCGTGAGGTCAGAAGACTCTGTGTCACTGTACGAGTACTGTACTGGGTGTGTGCTGCATCTGGGGCTGGCCCTGTTTCCATTTCCTTCTTATATTCAATGGTCGTCCCCATCATCGAGGTGCGCCGCCTCTCGCCAGCGACGTCCTTTTATGCTGCCATCACCCAATCCCTTGGCATTGGCTATCTCCCCGGCCTTCTCAGTCTTCCGTCTCCTTCCTCGTCCACCTCATCCCATTCTTCCGCGTCTTCGTCCACTCCCGCCTCCCACTTGCCACCGGTGGCTACATTCGGCCTTGTTGCAACCCGAGAACCCCTATTCCAAGTCCGCCAGGCCGATGTTTCGTCCTCTTCTTCTTCTCTACACAAACCGCCCCATCTCTCGCCCTGCCACATTGTGCTCTCGGCCTCGTCGGTAGACGCAGTCAACGACTTTCACGCAGCAGCGCTCCAAGCATTTCCTCGGTGTGGTGCAGTGATTGGCACCAGTGCAAGCCTGCAACTTCTCGACAAAACTGGCCCAGGCGACGCTGAATCCAAAGCAGCGGCGGCAGCAGCAGCAGCAGCGGCATCTTCTCTGGACTCCCCGGACAGCAGCGGAGTCTGTGCCCGTGTGCACGATTTCGACGGCAATACCATGGCGGTGGCCTTTCGACCCTCGGTCAGCTATATAGCGCCGTATATTGGCGGCGATTTGGGCGGTTTCGGCGGCTTTGGCGGCAGCGCCAGCAGCGCCAGCAAGATGGAACCACACAGCCGCGTTCTGAGTTATTCGCGCGGCCGCAGTCCGCGCAGCGATGCATACCAGGACTCGATGCCGGCGAGCCGGTACTACAGCACCGGCGGCACAATCACAGGCACAGGCATAGGCCCAGGCGGCAGCTCCACCAGAGCTCACAGCTCGACCCGTCGCGGCTCCAACGGCCTCACCACCACCACCGTGACCAGCATGTTTGGCGCCATGGCCGTGGGGGCGGCGGCGGGAGCGGCGCTGACCTATGGCATCATGAGCAGCGGCAGCGACGACAGCGAGCGACTGCGTGCGTCGTCGTCGTCGTTGTCGTCGCGGTCCGCCCGAGAGGCGCCGTCAGAACATCGCGGCCGCCTCCCGAGCCGGTCGCATGCGCTGGGCTACGATGGCGATGGCCCGACTGCTGCTTCGCCGCCCAAGTTCACACGCCACAAGACGTACCCAGAAACGTACTCGGCGTACGGCGGGGGCGGCGACAGCGGCTATGACGGCGGCATGCGGGCGTCGCGCAAAGGCAGCAGCGGCGAGCTCGGCGCCGCCACCCGGGCCACCTACTACATTGAAGACAGCCGCAGCCGGCACACGGCTGCGGTGCCGTCGTCGTCGCCGGCCGGCCGCCACCGCTCGTCGCAGCGCAGCAGCGGTGGCAGCACTCGCAGCCGCAGTGCTGCTCCGGTGTCCCGGTCGCCGTCCCGGCTGTACGACTCCCGCGACAGCCGCGATGACGCCTACAGCGGCTACCACGCGGCTGCGCCGAGCTACACGCGCAGCAGCACCATCCACGGGTCGCCGGCCGATATGCCGGTGTCGCTGTCGCGCCGCGGCAGCATCTCGGGCGCCGCGCCGCCGCCGCTTCCGGGCATGCGCCGCAGCTCGACGCTGGACTCGGGCCTCGGCATGGCCGAACACGACGGCGGCAGCTACCTGTCGCACCGCAGCCACCGCAGTGCTGTGACGATGCGGGCTGCCGAACGAGGCGGTGCCGGCGCCAGCACGTCCGGCGGCCGTCTGGGCACAACGCCGCCGAATGCTAGCCGCAGCAGCTATGTGACGGCGCGCAATGTGCCGCTGCCCAAGAGCCTGGCCGGCAGCAGCCAGGCCCGCTGGGACATGCCCGACGTCGACTACGTGTACGGCGGCGGCCATGGCAATAGCAGCAGCCGCATCGACAGCGGATTCACGGCCGGCCACGGCAGCGAGCGGCGCCGCGGGCCGTCGCGGCGTGCCGCATGGCCAGAGCAGCCAGTCTATACTGCCGAGCCCGACGGCTACGCCTCTGACGGCAGCCTGGGCCCCAACGACAGCATCAGCTGCGTTGGCCTGCGCAGGTGATGAGATACGAATTAGATCGGACACGTTCCGGCATGTTGTTTTTGACTTTGATTTTCGGAATTGTTTTGAACCGCTTTTGATCAGGATTGGGGCTATTGGGTATTTGGATTGATCTGTTTCGTTGTATTTTCTGTGATGCACCCAGACTTGCTTCTCCCCGGGGATCACGACGACCATGAGGTTTGTATTCGTATTCGTTTGTGTTTTTGTTTCGCAGATTGTCCTAATTTCACGTTGCCTTTTTTCTCTCGCTGTCTTTTCTCTTGTTGTCTTTCTCTTGCTGTCTTTTTACTTTCTGTTTGGTTTCTCGTTCCTTCTACACGGTTACAGAGCAATCTGGCACGCCACCTGGCCATCATCGGACACATGTAGGAAGCGCCTCGAACGGCATTCCTTGTTTATTTTCCTTTCTGTCCTGTTTTACTCCAGAGACGGGCCCAGACTCAGTCCAGCAGGTCGGCCTCTGTTGCAGAGCCAGCCTGTCACAGAGCCTGTCACAAACGAGGCCGCTGGACACATCTGCGCTCCCGCCTCGCTTAGTCGCTATTGATAGTTTCAAAATGAAGACATGATATACTCCATAAACGAGTGCTCGTACTCTGGTTTGCGTTTTCGAGACCTAAATGCGTGTATTTGCGTCGCAGCGGCGGCTGTCCTATTATAGAAGGCGCCTCCGATGGTCGGCCGCCGCCACTCGCTAGCTCCCGCTGCTCTTTGCTTTTTGCTGCTTGTCAAAGTGGGATATGGAAGGTGGGACGCCAATGAGCAACCGCTTGGATTAATCCAATCCAAAAGGCCCGAAAAAGGGCCCCGAGCGCGAAAAAAAAACCCGAGTCCGCTGACTCACAAGAAGACCTCAGAGACACTATTGCTCAGAGCAAAGACGCGCATTGACACATCGTGCTTGTCGGTGGACCGTGATACGCACTACAAGCACACAGCCTTGTCGCACGAATCCTTTTCCCGCATCCGTCTTCTGGGCCAATCCGCCATTCGGGCTGCTTACTCCTCTTTTCAGTGTCTCCATTGGCGCCGCTCATTCGTTGTCGAATATCCCACTTTGGCATTTCTTTTCACCCCTCCACATCCAGCATCTAATCTAGCATCTGCATCACTACAATGCCGTCCATCACCCTCGGGGAGTCTATCCCCCCCTACACAGCTCATGTGAGTTTGATTCTTGCTCTTCTGCGCTCCCCTCTCCCAATCCCCATACTAACCCACACAGGCTGTCAGTGTCTCGCTGCCAACATGGAAGTCCAACGTGGGCTATGAAGAGGGCGAGGCCTGGGTTATCTCGCGCCTGACTACGGGCTATCCAAGGTACGACCTCACAGGGAAGCTGCTTTTCCAACCGGCCAATATCCGCTAACGGGCCGTGTCTACAGATTCTTCATCCACAAGAGCATCCAGGAGTTTGCCGCAGCCGTTGCCGAGCGCCATGGCCTACCCGGTCAGCAGGCGATGCTGTTTCCCAGCCGCAAAGCCGCCGCTCGCTGTGTGGCCTTTATACGCCAATACGCAACGCCAGCGTCTGTGCTCGACCAGCTGGCGATCGTGCATCTGGCCCTCGATCTCGCCAACCCCGAATCCACCCCCTTCCGCCCTCTTGCTCCCACCGTGTCCGCCGTGCTCTTCCACCCCGACGTGTTTCCTTTTGCCAAGCAGTACTGGCAGCACGCCGGCGAGGGTGTGTCCAGCCGTCGCGGCGAATACTGCCTCAAGCTTTTCTCCGAGGGCCTCCTCGTTCCCTCGCCGGAAGACGGCCCGGCTAGCAGCACCGCCGCCGAGGCCAAGACAGCCACGTCCGGCATTGTCCCGACGGCCTCAGCTCCGCCGTGCTCCTCGCCGCCGCCTTCATCAGCCGCTATGAAGCCGTTCCGCGGCCCTAAACGCTACCGTCGCCCCATGTCCCCCCCAAATGCCCTCGACGGCCACGAGCACACGCCTCCGACCCCGCTCTCTCCCGGGCGGACCACGCCGGCGACCAGCAGCAGCACGGCCGTCGCCAGCGGCAAGGTCGACGACGACGAGTCGGCTCGCTTCCTCGAGGAGCGCTTCGGCCGCAACCTGGACCTGTCGTTTGTGGAGAGGGCCAAGTCGGCCATCAAACGCCGCATCACGGGCGCTCTAACTTCGGACGCCGAGGCCGATGCGCATTCGCCTTCGTCCAATACCGGTGCTGCCAACAACATCCGCGGCACCACCAACGTGCACGAGGAGGACGTGTACCTGATGCCCTGTGGCATGAACGCCATCTACAATGCCCACCGCTTCCTGCTGGCTGCGCGTCCCGCGTCCCGCCAGCTGAAGAGCATCAACTTCGGCTTCCCCTACGTCGACACGCTCAAGATCCTGCAGAAATTCGGCGCCGGCTGCATCTTCTACGGCCACGCCTCGGAGGCCGACCTCGACGACCTCGAGGCGCGTCTGGTTGCTGGCGAGCGCTTCCTTAGCCTCTTCTGCGAGTTTCCCGGCAACCCGCTGCTGACCTGCCCCAACCTTCCGCGCATCCGCCAGCTCGCCGACACCTACGACTTTGCCGTTGTCGTCGACGAGACCGTCGGCACCTTTGCCAACATCAACGTCATGCCCTACGCCGACATTGTCGTCAGCAGCCTGACCAAGATCTTCTCCGGCGACTGCAACGTCATGGGCGGCAGCCTCGTCCTCAACAACTGTCCGCGCCGCAAATACTACGCAGCTCTGCGCGCTGCTGCTGCTGCTGGGCATGACCCCAACGCCTACTGGCCCGAGGACGTCATCTTCATGGAGCGCAACAGCCGCGACTTTGCTGCGCGCGTCCACCGCATCAACACCAACGCCGAGGCCATCTCCGACGTTCTGCGGGCCAGTCCGCTGGTGCGTGACCTCTACTATCCCAAG
Organism: Graphilbum fragrans; assembly: GCA_001513895.1. NCBI lineage: Eukaryota > Fungi > Ascomycota > Sordariomycetes > Ophiostomatales > Ophiostomataceae > Graphilbum > Graphilbum fragrans. The sequence continues at coordinate 144,564 of LLKO01000017.1, forward strand.
TACTGTGCTTCCAAGGAGCACTACGAAGAGTGCCGCATTGGTGCTAGCGGAGCCGCAGCCGCTCCTGGAGCCCATGTTGGCGGCTACGGCGGTCTTCTGTCCTTTGTCTTCCACCACACCGCCCAGGCCATTGCCTTTTTCGACGCCGTCGAGACTGCCAAAGGACCCAGTCTCGGCACCAACTTCACCCTGACCTCCCCCTACATCATACTGGCCCACTACCAGGAACTGCCCTGGTGTCGCGAGATGGGCGTGGATCCTGATTTGCTTCGCGTCAGTGTCGGCCTCGAAGACACCGCCGAGCTGCGGGCCATCTTTGAGGCTGGCCTGGCTGCGGCTGCCGCTGTTGCGGCAGACCCGGTGGCATCGAGCTAGACTGAACATACCGTGACATGTGTGATAAAAGCAATTGATTTCGTTCACTCGTGCGGCTGCAGCGTCCGCGTCTAAATGTATTTCCATATGTATGAATCGTTGAGTTACGTGAAACGGCATCAAGGGTATAAAACGCGCCTGAAAACACCAAACCAATGCAGTGGCCCTCCTTGTCTCCCACATTACCCTTCTCGCGCTCCTCATTCCTCCTACTCACATCACCGCGCACGACGACTCCTTGTAGTTCTCGCCAAAAAGCTCGACCCCGCGCTCCATCTCGTTGGCCCTTTGCTTCTCCTTGGCCTCCTCCCGGAAGTACAGCTTCAGGAACTTTTCGAGATCCGTGTCCAGGCTGTCGAGGTCCGCCTCCATCACCACCTCGCCGCGACACAGCGGACAGAACTTCTGCGAGTCCCGCTGCATCTTGATCACGCACCGCACGCAAAATACGTGGCGGCAGCGCAGCCGCACCGGCAACCACGCCAGGCTCAGACACACGGGACACGTGTAGTCCTCCAGCCGCGGCACCACCGCCACCACGTCCTCGGCAATCCGCGCACACACGTCGCGCGCCATGCTCTCCACCAGCACGTCGTGCGCAGACGCCGTCGCCGCATCCGCAAACGTCCGCGACACGCCGAGCGCCGTCACCTTGTCGAATTTTTTGAGGATCTTGGCCTGGGCCGTCTGGTTGAGCTCGCGGAACCGCAGATTCAGGTACAGCCGCTTGTTCAGCAGCATGAATCGCTGGTACGCCCGCAGGCTCTGCCCCGGCAGCTGAAACTGCTGCAGCAGCCCCCGCTGCCGCACCTGCTCCTGGAACCAGTCCAGCTGCCGCGATGCCTGCGCCGCCGTTCGTGCCTTGCCGTGGTCCCGCTCCCGCGTAGAGAAAAACACCTGTGCCTCCAGGTACAGCTCGAACAGCTCGCGCCACCGCGGCAGGTCGCTCGCGTACTTGCTGGGCTTCGCTGCCACCACCACCGCTGTCCCAGGCTCGCCGCTGCCGCTCTTCTTGTCGTGTCCGTGTCCGTGTCCGCTTCCAAAGAACTTGTGCCGTTTGCGCTCCGGCTGGGCTACCTGCGTCACCTCCTTGCCCAGCTCCACCACGTCCGCTGTGATGGCCACCTGCTCGGCCTGTCCGATCCGCTCTAGCTCTGCCATATCGTCGTACATGATCTGGAAGAACTCGCCGTCGGCCGTCATCGCCACCTCGACGCGCTGCATGCTCTTATTGCCGTTGCCCGTGGCCGCGGCAGGAACAGAATCAAGATAGCTGGAGGCCAGGCCGCCAGTCAGGCTGTCAACTGCGTCCTTGGCGTTAGATGAGGTTGGCGTCGGTTCTTCCGTGATTAAGTGGCGGCGCAGGTCCGCCTGCTTCTGCAAAAACGCCCTCGAGGCTGGCGACAGAGACGCGTCGACAACAATGCCGTCTTCGAGGTCCACAAAGATGCTGAAATGCGGCCGCACATCAGATGCACTCACTAACCAGCCAGATGTCAGTATTAGAGCGCTTGGCCAAGCCCGTCACACCCACGGAAATCCAGTCCCTCCATCCACATACCATCGAGGTCGTAGCTGGCCAAAGGAACCTGATCCCCTTGCGACGAGACCACCTGAGCCTGAAGCAACTGCCGCAAGTCGTCGGTGTCGAGGCCCATGGCCTGCAGTTCGGCACGGATCTTATTCAGACATTTCTTCAGCGTCGGGTAGGGAATGGCTGCCTTGCACCACTCCTCGGGATAGTCTGAGCCGCGGTGATTAGTTCCGGAAATCTCTTTTTTGTTGTGTTCGCGAATTACGACGTACCTCCACTCTGGAGAGCAGCCTTGAACGCTCTGGCGAACTTCATGCTCTTGCGACGTGACAAGGAAAAAAAGTAACGGCTCTTTCGAGAATCTGGGGTACGTTCTGGGTCATGGCGAATCAGAACAGACGAGGCAAAACAGCCGACAGTAAGCGAGCAGCTGATGCTAGCAAAGGCAGCTGAGCGCGTTCCACACAGGGCCAAAAGACCAGTGATTGGACACCGTGTAGAGAGCGAAACAACAAAACAAAAAAAGGAGACGAAAATGGGTTACAACGATGGTAAAAGGTCCTCGAAGAAAATGCAAACTAGAAAAATATGATGCGAATAGCGCCAAGCCGTCGTCTTTTTGTACTTTGGCCAAATAGCCTGGTAGGCAGCGTCGACGTCGAAGTGGATATGTTGGAGGGGAAGTTTCCGGGGGTGGCAATCCCTGCCTGCGATGCTTTCCGTCTAAGATTTTCTATCGCGTTTTCTAGGCGGCGCGAATGTGGAAAGGCTCGTCGCGCCGTCAGCAGATCACAGACCCAAAGACTTGCCCCAATGAAGTCTTCGGTCAGCTGCAACGTGCCCGCTAAGCGCAAGCGAAGCATGCAGTACGTAAGGTGCGACGTACGTTAGGTGTTGCCGCCGCCTGTGTCAACTATGCTATGACATATGTCAGAATCGCTCCAGAGGTTCTAGAAGCTCCGTCGCCATAAGAGCCAGTGCGAGTTACGGAGTAGTCAACTATGGGTAAAACTTTACTGGGAAAAAGTACACTAAAAAATGCATAGCAGAAATTGAAAATCCCTGTCATCTAGCGATTAGTCATAATGACTCTTCGGTGATAGAGTCTAGAGATGGCTTCTCAGTACGTACACCCACAAGTTCACGAGTTCAAAACTCAATATTCTGGCCCATGAAAGTGTGGTGTGCACACAATAATAGAGCACAGGAAGGTCACAAGGGGCCGTCATTACGACAGGGAGGGCCCTTTGCCTACATAAAGCAAGACCTTGTCCCTCCTAGAAGGTAGCATTTCCATTTCCATCCTGGACTTCCAAAGATTTTTCGAAGTGCTTTTCCAACCTCAAATCAGCCACCTCTTTGACGCTGAAGCAACCTCACAACTGCTTGCAACCCAAACATCCAATACCACCCTAGCTGTTGTGGCTATTCCTGTTGAGACCATTTTCTTTTCTTTCTTGAGAGACGTACGGGAAAAATGGGAGCTGAACAATCCACTCCCCGCGGGGCTGGCTCAGCTCCAGCTCCCATCAAAACTTGCTACTACGAGCTCGTTGGCGTCGAGCGATCAGCCACCGACGAAGAGTAAGCAAGGCTGTGCCCCTCTCACCGTACCACTTGACCATCATTATCGACGCGTACTAATGCAGACAGGATCAAGAAGGCTTACCGCCGCAAAGCATTGGAGCTGCATCCGGATCGTAACTTTGACGATGTAGCCAATGCCACCAAGAAGTTTGCAGAGGTGCAGGCGGCCTATGATGTCCTTTCGGACCCCCAGGAGCGTGCCTGGTATGACTCCCACCGCGATGCCATCCTACGCGGCGACAGTGGTGTCCCCGATGGCGATGATGCCGACAACGAACCAGGCTTCGTCAACAATGTCCGCCTCACATCGGCCGAAGAGCTCTCGGCCCTGATGGGCCGCTTCAGCTTCACTGTGCCTTTTGATGACTCAGCCAAGGGCTTCTTCGGCATCCTCAAGACCACCTTTGCACACTTAGCCCTAGAAGAGGAAGCCGCCTGCAACTGGGATGGCCTCGACCAGAAGGTTCTCTACCCCACATTTGGCACCGCACAAGACAACTACGACCTGGTGGTTCGCCCTTTCTACCGCGACTGGGCCAACTTCTCTACCCAAAAGTCCTTTGGCTGGAAAGACAAATACCGCCTGTCAGATGCTCCCGAACGAGCCGTGCGCCGTCTGATGGAGAAGGAGAACAAGAAAGCACGTGAACAGGGCGTCCGCGAATTCAATGACGCTGTCCGCCTCCTTGTTTCCTTTGTCAGAAAGCGTGACCCCCGGTATATCCCCAACACCCAGACCGACGAAGACCGCCAGCGTCTTCTGCGTGATTCTGCCGCCGCACAAGCCACCCGTCAGCGTGCGGCAAATCAGCAGCGCCTGGCGGCTGCTTATGTCGTCCCTGGCTCCGAGCAGAAAGCCCATTTCGACGAGTTCGAAGGTAACTTCTCCTCCTCTGGCGAAGAAGAGATTGTTGAAGAGATTGAGTGCGTCGCTTGTGACAAGTCCTTCAAGAGCGAGAAGCAATTTGAAGCACATCAGAAAAGCAAAAAACACATCAAGACCGTCAACTACATCAGACGCCAGATGGCGAAGGAAAACAAGGAGCTCAAGCTAGACGCACAGAAGCCGGCACAGAAGCCAGGAGCCAAGACCCAAGCAACGGCTGCCATGGAGCCGTCTTCGTATTCCTCAGAGGATGAGGTTGCGCAAGTCAGCCAGTCCGAAACTGAAGAGCAGCAGCCCGCAGAGCCCACGAAGGCTACCACTGCGGCTGACTCTAACGCTGCCGACAAGGCCACCAGTATAGCCATCCACACTGATGAAGAAGACAGCAGTGATGACCAATACGCACCCAAGGCTGCGGTCCAGAAGAGATTCGGCGCTGCTTCTCCTGCTGATGATAGTGCCGAAAGCATTGACGAGGCTGCCAAGCAAGTCGAAAATCTCGACATTAGCGATGCGCCGGCCCCCAAGAAGATTGGCAAGGCCAAGCTCAAGAAGCAGAAAAAGGCCGCAGCCAAAGAAAGTGGTGCCGCTGCCAGTAACAGTTTCACTTGCAAGCTCTGCCGTGCCGATTTCACCTCCAACACAAAACTGCACAACCATGTCCGCAAGATCCACCTAAGCACTAGCGATTTTACTGTGGATTCCGCCAACCTTGCCGATACGGTCTACGTTCCCGACCTCAAACCAAAAATGTACGAGCATGCTGATCTCTCCGTCGATGAGAGAAAGCAGGTGTTCTTGGATAGAAACAAGAAGCCCAGGCGCAGAAAACAGGTAATGTCCACTCGTTTTGCCAACGAAGACAAGCAAGACTACAGACGCCTTACTCGCTTCCAACGCTCTCTCGAAGTGAGAGCCCTTGTGTCTAACCTTGGCATTTAAAGCCACATCGTGACGGCGACGGCGACGGCGACGGCGACGACCGGTGATGGTGATAGGCAAAGAGTGCGAGCCGAAGAAGACCAGTGATGGTGAATACCCATTTCCCCGACGAAGATACGATTTTTTGACAGGTTCGTCAAGGTAGACGCAGTCTACAACAAAACAGCCTGCTATGTTGAGCACGGCCCGGTTAGCTGATCCGAGATCGTAAGCACAGCTTATGAGGACGATGCTTCGCATCTACATGACACTTTTCTACGGCGACCTAAAACACCAGACACTCCGTACACTCCTACCCAACTTCGCTCGAGAGGTTTGATGGCACAAGATATACCTTGCAGCCTGCCAAACTCCCAAAGCGGCACTAACACTACGGTAAAGATGAAGTTTGGGCATCAAGGTATTTCACCAGATCTCACTACGCAGATAGCTTGTGGCTTGGGGGGTCCCTGATCCGATTTGGGTTTTTTTAGTAGATATCAGGCTCTAGCAAAAGCACGGATTCCAAGGAATAGATAACTAATAAATAGCCAATAGCAAAAAGAAACACTGAAATATCTGCATATGAAAATGTGACTTCAACAAGCGTAAACAATCTAATTAGCTATTTATATTAAAGATCTTCTCAGTATGACAAGTCTGCATGTAAATCCAAATCTATATGGTCCTCCATCTATTGTAAACGCCCGAAAAATGCGAATCTGCAACCCCTCCTTTTATTTTCGCTCCACGCACAAAACGCAAATGAAAACAAAAACGTAATGTGTAAGGAACAACGTTACGCCACCACATCTATCGCTTTTAATCTCTCCTTCTTTTCGCACCCCCAGATACATGTGTTTCTGCACTCACGTGTGATTCAAGCACTGTTTGAAGCCGAGGCTTGCACTGTAGCCGCTTCTTTTTCCACGTCTTTCTCGTAGCCTTTGGGGACTTCGCCATTACCATGCTCTGAGCCGCCGGCGTCCTTGTCGTCCTTCTCGACCTTTCCACGGGCAGCTAGGCTTTCTTTTGCCCTTCGTGCTTCTAGTCGGGCCAGCTGTTTGGCGCGCTTCGCCTCCGCCTTGGCCGCATCTTCACGCATTTGGCGGATAACACGGCTCTTGCTGCGAATCTTGGCGCCGTACTTGAGGAACGTCAGGGGAATGACAATCATGAGCGCTTCCAGGATTCCCAAAAATGTGCCTGCCCATTGAGGCGTCATTTTTTCGTACATGCTGGGGCCCGCCAAAGGAAGCGTGCCGCCAAAAAAGGACCGCATCACCATGTTGCCGGCAAGAGCCGAGGCTGCGTAGATGCCGTACGACCCAGCCAGGTAGTTGGAGCTGTAGATGAATGTGAGCGTGTTGCCCGCACCAAATGGAATGCCAAAGGCAATGGGTATGGCCCAGTGAATCTTGGCTGGAAGGCATGTCCACGCAAACACCAGCTGGCCGATCGGAGTCAGAATAGCACCAATGAGCATCACTCGCGCAGACGCTTCTGGCGGTGCTCGTCCGGTTTCTGGGTCTTTGGGATAGCTGTTAATCAGTCTCCGGCACAGAGGCTCGCTGAAAACAGCCATCATGGTGCCAATGCCGATACCGGAAAACGCCAGACCAGACAGGCCGGGTTGCCAGCCGCGATGCTGGGAGAAGACAATTGGGTATGCCACGAAGCACAAGTACCTGGTGAATTGTTAGCATAAAACTGACCTGTGACTGTTTTTGAACAAGGGTAGACATACAGAATTCCGTAAACGATTGAGATCCTGTTGGGAGGAAAGTGTCAGTATTTCAGGCCCAGGAAAAACCCAATATTGAAGCATATTGCAGAAACAAACGCACCAGATATTGAAGAACCAAAGAATAGGCTCGGTGGCACTGAGAATGAACGGCCGGCTCAGATTGACTTTAAGAAGCTGCAAGATGGACACTCGCTGGTCATAACGGCACCAGTACCGGTCATCGCCAGTTTCCTTGCGAATGCGAGCGGCTTTTGCCTTGAGAATGGCCGGGGCATATGTTTCCTTGACCGTAAATAGCAGCAGAATAGCCACACCGGTCAGGATCAGAGGCAGCCAGCTATCCCAACGCCATCCCAGATATTGGTAGACAAAACCGCCTAAGACATTGTTAGCAACTTCAGGCCACCCTAGAGGAGTAGAATCACGGCCGTCAAGCATACCAATAAGCGGACCACTAAGCAGACACTGTTAGCATCAATGTTTTACTGTTATTGGTGTAGGAGAACGTACGTCACAGGACCGTTAAGAGGTGCAATCGCTATCAAAGACATGTAGATGACACGGTTTGTCTCCGTAGACACATCAACCGCGGTGGCTGGGCTGTTGGAAACCAAAGACGATCCGAAAACAGCACTGAAATATGTTAGTGCTCTCGTTGGAGATGATTACGGGCGAGGCTGAATAGACTTACCCAAAGAATCGGACAACGATGATTTCTACCATGGACGTTGCCTTTCCGGTGGGAATAATAAGAAGTGCGTAGCAGATTGTGCAGACGATGTAAACTGGCCGGCGGCCGACCACCTCACTCATCGGCGCCACTAACACACACCCAGCCGCCAGACCTAGCAGGTAGGTTGTCACGCCTAGCGTCGCAATGGGCTCGCTTGTCTCATGGAAGTAGTTCATGAAGCCCGGAATGGCAGACGTATAGCTCGTGCTATACACGACAACCGTCCATGTCGCATATGACAGGGCAATCAACACCCACATACGATACCACAAGGGCCAGTTGCGTGGGTTTTCCGGGTCATTTTCAGAAAACGTAACCTCATATTCGATCGGCCGCGAGGCCGCGCTGGCCATGCTCGTTGCTGTGTAGGCATGTGTGATGGGTTCGGTAATGACATGCTCTGAAGGTATGCGTAGGTCGGGAGTCAGAGCAAGCCCGAGAGGCTCCAACGGGTCCGAGTCATCGGAGCCGCCACTGTACCGGCGGCCGGTGATGCGACTGAAGCGAGTGGGAATCCTCTCCATCGGCGACGGCTCGGGAGAGGATTCGTTGTCAGAGGAAGAGGCATGGTCATGGTCACTGGTGTAAGTCGAATGGACATCATCGCCATGGTCCTTTTCAGGACTTGAAGGGTTGATATTAGACATGTTCTAATACAGGTCTCCGAGGTCTCCTAGGATTCGGCGTAGCTTCTCTCCAAACGCCTGCTTGCTTCTCACAGCTGATAAAGGTAACCCATGCAATACACAAAGCGTACAGGTCACCACGAAGGACAAAATATGATAAGAACACAATGAATAGCAAAATTTCAAACCAAGAAAATGAAGTACCACAACAAGTCAGAGCTGGAACAGCAAGACTGAACAGAAAAAAACCACCACTGTTTTGGTCTCTTATAGACCTCTATAAGAGTCAGTAAGGCAAAAAGGAAGGGGCTTGCAGGGGATGAGAAAATTTAAACAGAAACCTGATGCCGGGGGGCAAACCGGCCTAAAAAAAGAAAGAAAAAAACGACGGAAACGGAGAAGCGTTGCTGTGGACCCGGCGCCGAACACTGGGGGTGGGCCATCCTCCCTCCTGCGTATTCCTACTCATGACAGGAGGAGGGAAGGGGGGAGGGAGGGGGGTGTGCATGCATGCCACTGCCGGAAAGGGAGCGAAAACTCTAGAAAAGATTAGAACGAAGGGAAGTTATTAGTGCGGTGGGTGAAGCTACCCACAGAGAAGAGCAGCTTCCATGACGCTGGCAGACACTCAAAATACGCAATCTTTCTGTTGCTTCGCTAGGAGAAGCACACCATACTCCGTAACGCGTAGTCTTCACCAGCGTCAGTTCAAGCCATGAAAGAAGCCCTCTGTTCGTACGACGACGAATGCTTGTTTGAAAACACTGGTCCGGGGCAGCTCCGTCGTACTCGGGCGCCTGGACAATCGAATTTCTAGAGACTCGCCCTAAGAAAATTTCGGAGCCAGGGGTGCCAGGGGAGCGACGCCGGAAGCCATTGATGGGCACGCCATGCGGAATTAGCTGGACATAACTATGTACACAGCGGCAAAGCCACTGGAGCATTGCTCGCTAGGCCAGCAGTCCGGGCTGCTTTTTCCAGCTAGTGGCTGCCATCCGCTAGACAGGTACGCCGTGGGTTGCCAAATTGGCCAATTTCATGGGAAATGCACAACACACACCCCCAGAAATGCGGAGAAGAATACGGAGTCTCGAACGGCCAGAGAGGCCCCGTGGACGTTGAGAGGAGCTCCCGAGAAGGAGAGAGGCCGCAAGTGAGAAACAACGGCCAAGAAATGCTAACAAACGGTATCGGAGCCGGTAAAAGGGGGAAGAAGGAAGCCAGTTGGTGAGCACCGAGATGTACGGCCTGCATCCCTTTCCCCGCCTCTATGATCACGATGACTCGCAGGGGCTATACGAGAACCCAATGAACAGTCACGCCAACGCAAGTCCGATGTGCATCACTGCCTCCGACAGCGTCAACTGGCACGGCGGTGGCCTCCCCTGTGATTAGGGGTGGGTCAAGACCTCCGTGACCGATTAGCCGATGTGGGTCGAGTCCATGGCCGAACAGCTTGAGTGCTGGGCTTTTCGTTGTCTAGGTGCGCCTACAAGTGTCATGAGGCACAGGTCGTGTTGACAGCGCCGCTACCGGTGAGATAGCAACCCCAACACCGCTGTGATAACTAGTGTATGAACGGATAAACTGGCGAGCACGCACCCCTTTGTTAACGGCCCAAACACGAAATAGCTAATCCGTACTCGTGCTCGTACCAATGTACGAGTAGTCGTAGCGTACTTTGATGGGGTGCGTACTCGTATGTACGACTGCGTGTTCTCCCTGTGACCAACGTTGCTATAGACTGAAGCATAGCGCCGTCTTGAACCGAGTTGACGGTTTGTTAAGTGATCGGAGTCACACCTGCATGACGAAGAGCTCGCCCGTTTCGGAAGCGTCTTTGCGAAGCAGGTTTTATACCAAGAAACGCTTTAGACAGTTGAAGAGAAACACGTATTATGAGTCAGAAGATACTCGTGGGAGTGTAATAGACACGATACACTAAAAAAGCAGCAAGACGCATTTCCACCTCCATTGACGACCGCCGGCCGACCACCGGCCCCCTTTGCATAAGCCGATACGAATACGTGCCCTCGAGTTCACTGTGCGGAGCTCCACACGGACGCAAGTCGAAAGACGGCGGCAGCAAGCGGGGCCTGGATAGGGAAGACCGGTTTTCGGAAGCGAAAACCGGCGACCGCCCCCCCAGCCGGCGAGACGATAGTACGCACCATATGTATGGAGCGGGGAAAGCACAATGGGACTGCCAAGGACCAGGAACTGACCGCTACTAAGTCAGGTGCTGATCAGGTCACATACGGAGCCGAACTTGGCTCTGGTGATGGGTCTGGTTTCGCTAGGACTATGCCGAAAGAGGTGATCTTACCCTGGGGCAATACGCGGCCAGCGGAGGTTTATTTCCAAGCCAATTACATGCCTCCCGTTGACTATGGGCTGCCGACAGTGAATAGGAAGTATGTGTAAGTCATCTGGATTACGACTATTCTGAGATACCATCGCCTGGTCGACACAAAGTCGACGTTCCTAGTTGGCTCAGGTTCCATGGACCAAGAGCTTATTGGCGTATTCTTTCATAAGGGACCAGGCACATGCTTGGTGCTGTCATTTGTAGAGTCGACGTCCCGTGGCATGCTTAATGATATATAATTCAGTTGAAGCACACACCGTAAACACATTTCCAAGACTATCGACTAGAAATGTTATCACAGCACGTAGAAGACACCAAATTACCGGCAGCAAAATCCTAGACTGCGTCACCAACAAGGATAAATCACGTTATCGTTTCAGCTATGTCTTCTCCAAGGTGTTTGAGGGAAACCTGAGAAGGCGTTTTGTCTATGTTTTTGGCACAGCACTGACCAAATCCGTGTAGACAGTCCAGAGTCTATCACACGTCAGAGAATTGAGCGGACATTTTTCATTGAACAATGCTTCTGGGAACTGACCGTTTCGGAAATCTTGGCACCGCCGACAAACGCTGAGATGGAAAAGAGAAATACAGTGAAACAAATAATTCTTGCTTCAAGGCGCCTTGGCACCGGCATTGCTACAAGTATTTAAACATGCACACGGTGTCCGCAAGGTGCGTATTGAACCTGTCCAAATATCGTGCGTATCCCTGTTCTCTTTCTGTGCCCAAACGATGCCCCAAATTGTACTGTGCATGAAAGACTTGTTGATCTCAGAGGGGTGTACTACGTCAAAATCAGACACAGTGTCTAGGCACTCATACCGTGTCCATCCTGGCCTTTTTAACATGTAGGCGCATCCATGGTAGCCATTATGCGGAAATGCAAAGTTCTCGAAGAATACTACAACTGAATCAAGGACATGGGGCTGGTGAAAGAAGCATAGGACTGGCCGAAGAAGGGTGCATAGCGGTCGATCAAGAAGGGAGAGGATATGCCACCCATAAAGTCTTGGCTGAGCGGGCCGCCTTGCACTACCGTTTTTAAGTTTGCTGCCTGCCACAGCGGATGTAGGGATAGTGGCAAACATGAGGCCCCGATCGAATAGACAAAGTGAAAGTGCAAAACCTCTTAGGAAAGACTCAAAACTAAGTTTGGTTGAGATTTGATGTAGAAATGACTCTGAGGTGAACAGAGGCGCTTCGTGACCTATACCCACTGCATAATACTGATACGGTTACGAAAACAGGTGTCCGGAGAAACAAGGCAAAAACAGCTTATGATTAGCAAGGCTGTTACTGGCTGTGCCGTTGGTTGTGGTGCATGGATTGTCAGAGCTGAGTGGGGCTGACTGGCTGAAGGAGCTTGGGGGAAACACAAAAACGATGCCAAGGAGGAAGGACCAAGTGCCGGCTGGGTGCATTAACGAAATTGTTTCCGAAGAGAAATATATGGGGAATGGAATACGGAGTACTAGTTGGGCAAAGTAGAGGCCTTCTGATATGCCTTTGTATGCGTGCAAGGAAGTACAAGAAAACGGAGACCCAAAGGCAAAGCGCACAGAAGATTGACACATCTTCATACACAGTACCCACGAATTGGATCATTTTACAGCAGTAAGGTCCAGGCTGGACTTGTTCAATGTACTCTTGGGCCTCCTACTCAACTAGGCACAGATTTAGCTGCTTGTACAGCTTCTATTAGACATTAAATTCTCTGGATGCCAAGACTTATGCCAAACCCGGCAGGCCCGCAAGGTTGAAGAAGGACGTGTTAGAGAGGCTGGATGATCGACCAAAGTACGACCCAGACGACCAACCAGCGTTGAGGAGACAATTAGCCAAAATGCCCGCACACTCGACATGCCGAAGAACATCAGAGCGTTCGAAGGAGCAGAGCTGGTACTTTTGACCGAAGGGGGAGAATCTGAGCCGGACGACAACGAAGGAAACTGCGGGAAGAAGGAAAATATACCCGCTCGCTCTAGGAGAATAAAATCTCTCCGACATTAAGGTTCCCGAAATGAGCTTGAGAAAGGCTAGGCGAGAGCCGTAGCTGGACCAAAACTTGAAGTTGAGTGCTTTCTGCGGACCTAAGGAGTACGAAATTGAGATGCGGCTCTTTTTGTGCCGCTGCTTAGCTTCTCAATATTCCCAATTCTGTCTTAAGGCCATATGAAAATGGTCGAAGTAGCGACCTTCTCTCACTCAATCTCCACTTTGTAGCTGCTCTACCCGCCGTCTGTTCTGTTCCACAACTGTCCCTTCATGTATTGTCTTAACGTTTCGAGCTCCTGCATATCTTCGTTTTTGCCAATGTCTTGTCAAGGCTTATCTAGGCTTGTCGTTGAGCTTATTTTGGCCAAGACGAGCAGCGACATTGGCACCTGTCAATCCGTTGCTCCAGGCATTTCTACCCGAATCCTGCATCTAAATCCCATTCAAGTTTCGTGTTTCAACGAATATTCTACCCATCCCAAGACCCAAAAAAAGGAGACTGCTGACGAAATGCCCATTGGAGTAGACAGAGTGGCTTGACTTCCTTTTGCTCACCTAGTAGGCAGGCTAGAAATAAAAAACGAACATACCACGTCTGGCTTGTATCCCTGCCAGTATGAGCATCATCAGCGGCATCATCGACAAACAAGACTGGGTCTCGTCTCCAGCCGGGGTGCCTAGATAGGCTTAGGCCAATTAACCACTCCGATGGCATAGCCCATCTTGCCTGGCAGGTGCAAGCTCTTCAGTTTCTTGCGCCGTTCTTGGAAAGCATTGCCGACATCTGAGGTGTCCGGAAGATCCAACCTAGCCTACTGTTTCCAATTTTGCAGCTCGTATACTTGCTGTGGGCCTCGATCTATCTTGCTCTGTCTGACACACTGTGTTTTCCTATCTGGCCTGATGCTTGTGTTTGCGTTTGTTGTATGTACTATGGCAGGAAGGGGACAAATAAAAACCCTAGCTAAATTGGTGACTCGCTACACGCTCGTTATTCTCTGCTAAGTGGAATCTGGCACCATATAAAACTAGGGGTCGAGGCTTGAGGGCGTGGGTATCTTTTCTCGAGATGAAGATCGACCTACTGCAAAAAGTGGCAAGAGGAAGAGAGACACGAACAGGGTGAACAGTTCTGATCGACGGACAGAAGTGTGTCCTGATTGTCTTAAATGTTTCTTCCCAAGAACAGTCCGCTCACACACACTAGCCCGCCTCCTTACCCACTCGTAGTACACACATCGAGAAAGGGGGGAGAGGCACGGCTGGGTAGTCTGCCACACTTTGGCGTTTTGATTCCAGGCCACTGTCTTCAACCATTTCCCTACCACATATTGCCCTCGCTTCCCCTTTCTATATTTGATTCTCGTTTGTTTCCTTCTCTTTTACTTTCTTTGGGTGCGTTGTTGAATTGTTAGATGTTTTTATAATCTGTTTTTCATTGCTTTCTTTCTGGTTTATTTTGTGACGCCGCTGGAGAACAGTATCCCATTCTGGTCTAGAATGAGCCTGCTGTTCTGCTTCAAGTTTTAGTCTGTCGCTGGTCGTCTACTTTTGCTTTGAGGCTCGGCTGTCTTTCTCTTCTTCTTTCTTTCTTTTCTTCTTCCATTCATTTCTTGTCGTTATTAGTCTTCAGTTTTCACCCTGGTGGTGATAATATTCTTTCTAATAATTCTTGGTATCTGTGGTTTCCCTGGATCCTGATTTCCCCCCTGACTCGACAAACTGCCCGACAAGATGCCGAATCCCTTCAGAGCCGTTGGGAGCTACTTCCAGAACCTGAAATCAGCTCCGGCTGCCAGGTACATTACGCACACGGCGGCGGAGTCTGTGATCCCAAGCACGACATCACTGCCACCCCCGGTGTATCAGCCCAAGGATAGCCGCCCCTCATCGCAATGGAGCATGGACGAGATAGATATTGAGAAAGAGCGCCTCAAGACTGTAGCAGCGCTGACATCTGGGCCAGTCCCGCTGCCAAGCGCTGCCAAGAAGAAAAAGAAGGGCGGGGCGTTTGACTTCGTGGTCAAGATGGCCGGGTCTCGCTGGACGTTTCTTGTGACGCTGCTTCTGCTGGCTGGATGGGCTGTTCTTGGCGGCGTGTATGGCCCAACAGACACTTGGCAAGTGATCTTCCAGGATGTGTCTTCCATCCAGTGCTACATCTCGGCCACACTGCTGATGCGGCAGCAGCAGAACTCGACCACGTCGCTGCTGAGCACCATCTGCGGCATGACTTCTCGAGCCCAGGGTAACGAACGGATGCTGAAGAAGCTCTCGGACAAGCAACTGACCAAGCTGAAGCGCTCACGGCGTCCCATACGCGCCGATCTGACCAGCGCTCTGGATGCGAAGGAGGGACTCTTTGATAGAATGGCCAATGTGGTGTCGAAGTTCCTCGGATCGCTCGCAGCACTGGGCATCTACTGGTCGGGCATTCTCGTATGGGTGTTTTTTGGCATCCCCCTCCAGTTCTCGAACACGTGGCAGCTGTACGTCAACACTGCGACAGCTCTGGAGCTGACGTTTACGACAATGTTCCTGCAAAACGTGCGTCGCCAACACGAAGAGTACCTGGACCGCTGTCTGCGGTCGATCGACATTGTGGACCGCGATCTGGAGCTGGACCTGCGCCGCATGACAGGGGACATGGAGCCGAACCCAGTCGTCTCGTCGCAGCCGCCGCACCTTGGCAAGGTGGAGAAGGCTATTGATTTCTGGGCGTTTATTGTGGGAGGCTCAATCGGTGTCGTGCTGTCGTGCTCTGTGGGCGTGGCTTGGCTCAGCGTGGGCGACTTTATGCATTTCGACGACAACTGGTGGCTCATCATCGGCACCTACACCGGCCTCATGGGCTTTATCGATGGGTTCGTGCTACGCAATGTGCATCATCGCGAGACGATCATGGCCGACAAGCACTTTTCCATGTTGTCTCAACACGACTTGCGGATGTTCTACATACTGGACATTCCCTTCCCAGAGGAGATGCGCGGCGAGAGTGTTCCGGGAAAGAAGATGCCGCTGGAAACACGGATTTCGCGGTGGATTGGCCATATGTGTGAGGTTCCTGGCGCATCAGTTGGCAGTGTTGTCATTGTTATTGCCCTGTTGATTGTGGCGTCGGCGATGCAGTGGACAGAGACCGGCCAGCTGCTGTGCAACACGCCCACAATGATTGTGGAGGGTTTCCTGTTGTTGATGCTGATCCAAGGCCACAACGGGGCCGAGAACAAACGACGTGAACAGTACACGGACATTCTGGAGCGGCGGCTGATGTTGGAGCGGCGTATCGGTGCCTGGGACGACCGTGACTACGAGCTGGAGGTGAATCTCTTGGAGGACAAGGGCATGAGCGATGTGTTGTGGGTGAGCGAGAAGTACATGTGAAGGGGTGTGGGAGAAACGCGGGGAGAAAGGGACGTAAGAGTAAAGAATGAGAGAGAGAAGA
Source organism: Graphilbum fragrans (assembly GCA_001513895.1). Classification (NCBI taxonomy): domain Eukaryota; kingdom Fungi; phylum Ascomycota; class Sordariomycetes; order Ophiostomatales; family Ophiostomataceae; genus Graphilbum; species Graphilbum fragrans. The sequence continues at coordinate 160,784 of LLKO01000017.1, forward strand.
GGGAAGGGGAGAGCAGGAGAGAGAAGGAGAAGGAAGAAGAGAGGAAAGGAAAGAGATGGACAACAGACACAGGTTGGTATTTTGATCTGTCTCTCTTCTATATCTTTTTGAGTTTGTCCACCACTTAGGAGGCCTGTCGTTACCGTTGATTGACTACAAATTCGCAGACATCTTTCCCATCCCCAATGTATATAAGCATGAACGCAAGGAAAAAGAAAATACCAAAAAAAAATTGAATAAAAGAAAATCCAGAGGCCAACCTCAACTAAGCCACTCTGCACACAGAACGATCTTACTTATTGATATTATATGCACATTGAATTTCTTGGAAATGTCTCCCGCTGCTCATTATTCTACGGGGAATGGCTGAACCATAGAAATAAAAATAAAAAAACAAAACAAACACAAAAAACAACAGATGCTTTTAAGAACTAAAGGGATAGGGGGCCGTCTCAAATATTAGTATTCATAAATGTCACGTTGACTGTCTGCTCCGTGCTCCTGTTGCCAATGCGAAGGCTCCAAATGGGCTCGCCGTCGAAGCGCATGGTCAAAAACATGTTGTCAATAACGCGCATGTTGGTATTGCGGTCGACGACCCTGAGCTGCTGGGTGTCATATTCGCACTCGATGTCGGCTATGTGTTTACAGGTAGAGTCGTGACGTATTGGCGGCTCAGAGGCAGAGCTGGTGTAAATGTAAAAGGTTGTGCGAGTGCGTTCTGGGCTTTCGATGGGCTCGAAGAATCCGTGGGTGACTGGGTCCTTGTTGTTGATGGGCTCGCCCTGTTTCAGATACCACTGCATGCGCCAGACACGCAATTTTCCGTAGGCGTCTTTTATGATTTTGTCCAGCCGGCTATCGACCGGAGGCTGGGCATTCTCAACGGGAACGCCACAGCGAACGCCATAGCTCACGCGGGCAATACGAGTACTGATGATGGGGAGGTTGCTGAGAACCCGCTGCTCCTGCGGATCCAAGTCGACGGCGGCACCCGATTCGCTTTGGAGGACGGTGTTGCGCAGCAGCTTGATGACGGCACCTCGAGCAACAGCGGACCAGGCATCTTCGTGTTGGTAGACATAGGGGAACGTGTCGCTAAGGCATCTGTAAAGGTAGAGAGACTTGCCGAGACCACCGACGAGGATGATTTTCTACGGATCAAAGGTTAGCGATGCCATGGAAGTAGGACGAGGGAACAGCCGCATAAAGCAAACGTGGGAAGCGAGGAGAGACGGCGAGAAAGAGGGAAAAAGAGGGACAAATATATGCTTACTGACGGATCCTTGTTCTCCTTTTCCTTGATCTTCTGGACCTGGCCCCGGACAAGTTCAAGAGTGCCTTGCAGGGTCTCCTCGAAGAACTCAGCGACATGTTGCCTAGAGGCTAGGTTAGCATGTTGTCCCCAGATCCATAGCGTCGGCACAGACACTCACTTTTGGAGGTAGTAGCTGGTCTGGCCTCGGAAGCGCGCAAATCGGCCGACTGCTTTGTGAGGAGGCTCAACGTAAAAGGTCGCGTCGAGGTCCTGGCCGTTGAAGCGGCGCTTGATGGTACGCTCCCACTCGCTGTCGCAGAATTTATTGAACTGGGCCTCGGTGCAGTTTCCGAAGTCGAGGCCGGACTTTTCGCGCATAAAGACGGAAAACTTCTCGTCGACTTTGAAGGCGCCGCACAGCTTGCCGTCGCCGCGCACAGCTTCCTCAAGCGTCAGCGGTTCCGTGGCCACAACCTTGTAGCTGATAATGTCAATGGTGCCGCCGCCACAGTCGACAACGACGATGGTGTCGTCTTTGGCGGTGTCGGGCAGCTCACACTCGTCGTAGAGGGCAGACAGCGCGGCCGCTTCGGGCTCTTCGACCAGGATCAACGTGGTGTCGCCAATATCGCGGCGGTCGCAGATGCCAGCCAAATGGGCTGCCTCGTGCATCTTGCTGCGGGCATATTGGGGCCAGATAGCCGGCACGGTCAGCGCCACCTTGAACGGCAGGATCTCAATGGTGCCGCGGAAGCGCCGCGTGAGTTCGCCCATCGCGTGGGCCCAGAGACAGCGCAGAAAATTGGCAACCAGCTGGACGACGCCGCTTTCGCCGAGTTCGCTGGCCTGGCGCCGCGCCCGCTCTAGATACGGCGAGCCGCGGATGTCCTCCTTGATGTCCTCATCCCGCAGCAGCAGCAGCTTGAACCACTTGATGGGCGTGTGCTCCGGAACCAGCAAGTAGCCCCAGGCCTGCGTGCGCTGGTCGTACTGCGTTGGCACCTGCGCATCGTCTTGGGTGGCGTTTTCGCTCCGGGGATATCGGCGCACGTTGTTGATGTCCTTGGGGTTGCTGGACAGGGCCCAGGAGACGCCGGAGTAGCTGGGATATTAGAACGAGAACGGAGGGGAAGGAAAGATGAGGACCAGAAAGGACAACTACTCACGTTGTGCCAAAGTCGATGCCGATGGCAATGAAGCGTGCCGGAGTCCGCCCTGAAACTGGAGCCTGGGCCCGGGGGTTTATCCAGGACCGTTGTACATTGGAGGGACCCCAGCCTCCGGGACGACCTCCACGGGGGCTTAATGGAGGACCAGGGTTTGCAGAAGGGCCAGCTGGGGGCACGCCGTCGCGGTGGTGAGGTATATCGGAGAGAACCGCCTGGCCATCCGCCGGGAGGGGGATCCTACCAGGTCGTGGCGGCGGCTGTGCTTGGTATGGCCGCTGAGAAAGCCTGGCATCAACATTGTCCGCCGCCATTACCGGCCGAACGATGTGATCTGGCGGCACTGGTCTCCGGTTGATGGCAGCCTGTGATAGTCCGTTAGGGGCTGGAGGGAGGGGGACGTGCGATCCATAAGCATCTCTGTCGGTGATGTTGTCCCTGGGGTTGAGGTCATTGAGACCATTGCGACCACTGCGATCGTCGAGGCCGTTGACGCCGCCGTAGGCAGGGCCCATGAAGTGTGGGTGAGGAAGGCGACCGTTGTGGGAGAATTGACCCTGGTCCTGTCGCTCGGGCTCTTCCGCTAGGCTAAGGGGGGCGAGGGGTTGGGCCTGCGATCGGGCAGGGTCGACACCTCTTGGATGCCGCGGCAGTCCTCCCAATGGATTCGGCGATGCACGTGCTCCGGAGCTGCTTTCGGTGCCGTCGGATAGAGTCGACGGTCGTCGATACATGGTGTCCGAGGTTGATGGATAGCCCCGGCTGCTGTCAGAGTCGTTGGAGCTCCGCAGTTCGCTGTTGAGCGAGTGCGGGTGCGGATAGAACAGCGGCACCGTTGAACCAAAGTGGGATAGGGAGTGGTTCTGGCGGTGGTGGCCGTTGTTGCCCCCGTTGGCGAATCCAAAATGGGCCATTGTGTTTTGAGGGGGTGGCCGCGCGCCCGGCTGGAAGTAAGAGACCGGCCGGCTTTGCACCGATTGCGCTGCCTCGGCAGGCAACGCCTGTACCAATGCCAGAGTCTCCTGCCACTCCGCGGTTCGTGAAAGCGGCGCCGTCTGCGAGTCCATTTCGTACGCCTGCGTCGGGTAGTTGGCCGGCGGCCTTGTGTGCTCTGGACGCCGAAGCACATTGGGTTGGCGCTGCTGGGGCTGGCCGTGTGCCAGAGGATAGCCTTGTAGCCCTACTGGATGCTGATTCTGCAGGGGCATGCGGAAGCTGTCTGTGGCTTCTTGTGGCCCCTGAGACACATCGTTGGGACTGTGAGGAAACGAAGGGGGGGGGTTCATGAACAGGTCCTCCGTGGGACTGCTGTCCTCAGTGCTCCAGCCTCTGTTTTGAAGGGCCATGGTGGGAGCTGGTAGCGATTCCCAGTCGCTGCTGTGTCTATGTATTTGTTGCTGGCTTGCGATCGCACTCTCGACGCTCAAATGCAGTCATGTGCAATGAACGCTTCGGGATGCAGGATGCTGGACAATGGTCTCAGGTCTGAAATGTAAGAAAAGACAACGAAGAATGCCACAAATTGCTCGCAGGATAGATATACAACGCTGGCCTTGCGAAGGATACGCGGAATCCGGAGCTCGAGCCTTCCGCACCCCCAACCGCTAGCTGGTATTATAAGGGCAGCGACCAAAGACACCATTAAGACCCCAGACGGAGCCGCCAGCTGCCCAGGGAAAAGCCACCTTTGACTGTCTACCCCACCCTGATATTAGCAACGACAATGCCTTTCTCTCTACTAGCCATCGCTGCGTTTCTCGCCTCTATTGGTACGCACAGCGGGGCATAATCGTCGAGGGGAGGGGGCCAAAGCTATCCAGGTTTCCAGCCCGCAAGCTTGTCAGAGCTGCGTATCTGCTAATCTACGCCGGGCACAACCAGGTAGGACCATGGCCCCCAGCAGATATAAAGCCTCGTGCCATCTGCCAGGCGACAGTGTTGCGCTAGGTGCAGACAGGCAAGGCGGACACCGGGGAGAACGACACTGAGGACCCGATTCCCTCCGCCACCGTGACAGGCACTGGCAGAACTCATAACTACCAGACGAGTACTCCGTACAACGACATCCAAGCCATGCTGCTCTGGATGCGCAGCCCCTCTTCGATGGCTAGGCGACTGGTGGCTGAGCTCTAGAGGTGCATGAAGCGGCCCCGCTTTAGCCAATAGGAGGCCGTGTACGCCAAAGTAGCCAATCACTTCGCAGCCTTGCGCAAGCCACATTGCAACCCATCCCCTTCGCCCAGCATGACGACGGCCACTGCTAGGCTACCCACCCATTAGGCAGACTGCAAGTCGTCCGCCGAAGAGGCCTAGAGTTTCAGAACAGCACAGCACCTGCAGGCTTGCTGGCACAATGGGCACCTGATCAGCTACGCACGATGCAGTGACGGAGCAGTATGCACAGATGGCAGCTTATCTCGTTCTTTGCTGGCACGACTTCGGGTGCCTAGCTACAGCTGCTGTTCAGGGTTCTTATAGACTTCAGAGTAGTTGTACAGACTCAGAACGCGCGCCGTTCCTGGCATATCGACGGAATAGAGACAAATGAAGGATGCCGAAACTGCCCTTTCAGGCCGCTCTTCCTCGTCTCCCTCGTGCTCTGCCGGGCTGCAAGTGGCTACAAGTGACGTGGTGCCTGCCACCGGTGGCCGAAGTATCTTCATTGACGACTCGTGTGTCGTGCTCTGCTCCCACAGCGGCATTTGCGCCCATTTGTACCACTTTCTTCGTCACGTCAACCCCCCTGCGCCACGTCGGTGCCCGCCGCCTCTCGCTCTTGTGGCAGAGCCTGTCCTGTCTGGCGACCGTCTGTTGTCCCTCTCTATTCTGCCTGAAGATAAGGAGGAGAGGGGCTGCCCAGTCCTAGAGCCGCGTGGTCATTCTACTTTTAGACTTTTTAGCTCATCGTGGTGCTCTCTCGCTCTTCTTGTCCTGCTCCCCTACCTAGGCTGCCGCCTTTACATATTGCATGTCCTCGCCTCTGCTGTCCGAGGATAGGTTGGTCAGTCTCTGACCTCTACTGCACGCGATCTGCTCGAGAGAATGGACATTGGATCGCAGGTGGAGACCAGCCGCGGCCGCCAACGGCCGCCGCCGACCCATCATGGGAGAGAATTTGGCTTGCTTCCCGGAGCCTCCTCGTCCAACCGCCGGCGGTCATCGTCAGCGGTATCAAACGCCAGCCGCAATGTCGTGTCGCCAGCGAGCCAGCTCGACGAAAGAGGCATTGTCGGCCACGGCGTGCTGGTTACTTCCCATTCGAACCCTGAGAGGTCCAGGAAGTTTTGGCCAGGAAGCAACTTCAAAGCCAAGCTCGCGGGCAAGAGAGTCTCCAAAGAGCCGCCTGCAGCCGACAGAGACATTCTCGAATCTCGGCCCATGTCCGGGAGCACACTCAGCCTCGCCCTCCACCAAAGCCGGATAAGCTTGAGCATGCCCATGTCCATGGACTCGCGGCCCGGAAGCGCCACCGGCGATCGACCAGGCACGCCGGTGTCCCCCAGGTCACCGGAACCACCCGGGTCGCCAAGGAACAATATTCTGATGCCGTCGCCACTGGCACGCCAGCTTTCCACCTCGAAAAAGACCCATCCAACCCAGCACCGCTCCGCTCCGCTAGTGAGCAGCCTTTTGGCCCCCATCATGGCCTCATCTCCAATAGGAGAACAGGCACCCTATTTGTCTCCAAACAGAGGCCCCTTCAGGGATCTGCCGCAGGTGGAGGCCATGCCCGTGCCGTCTGCGCGCAACGGCAGCCAGAGCAATGGCTTCCAGGATATGGCACCACCGTTTGCCTCCCACCCGCCCGCGCCCATGAGTCCAACACTATTACCACAGCCGCCGTCGAAGCCGCCTAAGAGTTCTAGAAGCTTTGGACTGGGATTCATGCGCAGCAACAGCAGGCGAGAGCCACCAGCCCCGTCCACCGATGACAAAAAGCCACGACGGGCCTCGGCGATCCGCATCAAGCCATCCTCTGAGCCAAGGCCACCAGTCGGGGTCTATGGCGACGCACCTGCTGTGGCTCTTGGTGTTCGTGGCCCGGCGGAAATGGCTCCCCAGTACCCGTCGCAACCGCGGATGAGCACCGTACAGCCAGAAACAACCAGACAGGGAAAGCGGCAGCCGCAGCAAGACCAGGAGCTGGAGAAGCAGAATATAGGCTACCAGCAAAGCCAACTGGAACTCCAAAATGAGCGGGAGATGCAGCTGCGCCGGGAGCACCAGCAGACACTGCAACTGCTGAACCAGCAGCACTATAACGATCTACACGAGCAGGCGCAGCGACACCAGGACACCATGTTCCGTTTTCAGCAGCAGCACCAGACGGATATCGACATGATGAACCACCAACGTCTAGCCCACCAACAGGAAGTCAGCAACTGCAGCGTACTGCTGTACAAAAAAGACGACGAGATCCAGGACCTCAGCGACATGGTCGGCCGGCTGCGCAAGCGCATCGAAGACCTAGTGCTGCAGATGGAGCAGGAGCCGGCCGCTTTTCGCGGACTCGACGGCCTGCGGACCGCCGGGGCGGTTGGCTCGCTGCCGGACGACCAGATTCGCATTCGCTGGACAGAGCTGCAGTGGAGCGTGCGCCAGCTGGTCGAGCAGCGGTTCGGCAACAAGTCGACGGGCCTCATCAAGGTCATCATGGCGTCTGCGTTTTCCTCCATGCAGTTGTCGCTGCCCCCCGACGCCGAAAGAAGCGGACGAAGCCGCAATCCTGGGAGCAGTCGAGGCGAGAACAACGGTGGCAGCAACAGCAACAACAGCAACAGCAACAGCCACAGCGGGAGCAACCGCGTCTCCCTGCTCCACCGCATGACCGTCGACTACAGCAAGATGCTGCACACACGCACAGGCTGCGTCTACCTCGGCCAAGCCGCCATCTGGACGGTGCTAGCCGACAGCGTCTTCAGCAGCGAGCGTCGTTCCAGCCCCATGTTCTGGGCAGCTGCTTGGGCTCCGATGCTGGCCGAGTTCAGTGCGTTTTCTCTTCTTTTTTTTGGTTTCTTTACTCATCTTCTAGCCTGCTTGCTGTATTTCCTCCCCCTCAGCGCCGTGCTGACCTATAGACAACAAAATGTTAAAGACATACGCCAACGACACCGTCAGCATTGCCCAGTTCCATCAATGGAGGGCACAGACAGCCATGTTCCTCCGTAATCTACAAAACCCAGCGTCAGGGTCATCAGCAGCAGCTGCCCCTACCACTAGCAGCGCTGAAACCAGCCCGACTACATCGTCTACTCCGGGTGCTCCCCCAGAGTCCGCTCTGACGCCCGCTCGCACCATTATTCTGGACTACGCCGAGCACATTGTGCGCCGCATTGAGATCGAGGCCAGCAGTCTGCTCTCTGTGCGCCAGACGTCACCAGCCTCGCCGCCATCTCATTCGTCCTCGCAAACGTCCGTCTTGCCCCCGACCATCCAGACCAGCGACGCCGCTCCCGTCGACAGCAGTCTGCATCAGGGTCTGCTGCAGATCGTTCTCAACGCCATCCAGCTAGACGCCGAGCTGTGCCAGCAACGCGCCTGGTTTTTTGTGCGCTATCCGACCACTTTCAGTGGCCTGCGTTACGGCATGCCCTTTGATCCACGCGAGATGCAGCCCGATTCGGGGTGGGAGGCCAGTAAATCAGGCGACAACAGCGAGACAGGAGCCAACGGAAACGGTGGGAACGGTGGAAGCAACGGGGGAAGCGGAGACACCGGCGGCCCCGGGGGGGGGGAGAGCGCGGATCCAAACGACGGAGGCGACAGCGTCACAGAAGTGTCGCTCGTGATGCGGCCGGGACTCTTCAAAACAGGCGACTCCCACGGCGAGAACTACGGGCCGACAGAGTGCATTGTGCCAAGCATTGTGTGCCGGGCCAAAACGCGCTCGCGGCTTTTCATGCGTGTGCGTGGCCACAGCCGCGATCGGGGACACAGTCGCGATCGGGGACAGAGCCGGGAACGAGCCCAGAGTCGAGAGCGTGGCCCAGGCCGCGAGCAGTGAAGGGTGTAGTGCAGAAAGTATGGGGGATACAGTGGAAGAGAATGCACGGGGACACCGGACACCGGACACCGGACACAGGATACAGGCCACAAGGACATAATACTATGCGTCGATTCCCTTTGCTTATAGACATGTAACTCTTCATTCTGGGCCCAGGCTCGCACAATCATTATGGTTGAATTTTTTATTTGCTCATGCTTTAGACCACCCTGTCTTGAACGGAACTCTCTGCCAACGCCATGCTCGAATGATAGAAGGAAAGACGGAAACAGCAGTGAAAAAAAGCAGCCAGCCGTAACCACGCAAACGAAGACGACGGAAAGATCAAAATATAAGTGAGCAAGCAGAAACAAAAAGAAGAAAAAAAAGGACAGAAATAGAACGACGCTCCAACGAAATTTTCAAAATATGTCCCAGCCCAAAAAGACGTTTCATCCACAACGCAAAGACAGACAAGCCCTGCGCCTCCATCTGGTGTCTGCCGCGGTATCCATAAAGTAGCCGGCCCGTATCCACTTCTCTTTTTCTTCTCCTCTCCCACCGCGCTGGTATTAACACCCCTAGCTCTTCCATTCATTTGGCTCCACGGCCGCAGCCGCATGCAGGTTGGCCGTGGATGCTGTCTGTTTCAGCCGTCCCAGCCGTCGTGGTGGTGGTGCCTTTGGCGGCAGTTTCTTAGCTGGTACTGGCGCAGATGTCGGTGCTCGCCCGTCTGGCCCAGATCCTACTCCCACTGTGCCCGTTGCTGCCGCTACATCCGGCTTCATAAGGACTCCATGTCGGTGCACGGGAACAGCTGGAAGTGCCCGTTTTGGCCGCATCCTCCGCTCGCCTCCCGTGCCATTATGAGCTGTTACGGGCGCAACGTAAGCATGTGTAGAAACATGGGCCAAGACATGCGCATGTCCGTGTAGATGGCTGTGGCCGTTACTGCTGTGCATCGTACCGGCCGATCGGGGACGGCGTGGAGGTGATGGTGGGGCTAAGCCGGACACTGTGGCCGTCGGCGATGGAGTCTGGTCCTCCCACCCGCTGTCTGATGTGTGAACGCTGTCGGCAAGGCTACTTTGCCGTGGTAGTCGCACTGGTGACTGGTTCCATTCTGCACTATCGTCGTCAGAGGATTCCAACAGCTCCTCAGCAGCGAGCTCGGCGCGCCGGCTCGGCGTCTTCACGCCTGGCTTTTCCTTCACTGCGGCCACGTGCATCACGCTAATCGCACTGTTGCTATCCACGGTCGACAAGCTGATACCCAGGAATTTGTTCGTCACCTTGCGGCTGCTGTCATCTTCGGAGCCGTCGCTGTCGCCACCGATGTGATCCAGATATCGACCCCGATCTCCGAGTGTGGCCACACTTGTTGCAGCCGAGTCTGTAGTGTCTGTAGTGGCTGTTGTAGCGCTCGTGGTCGTTGTGCCAGCTGTCCCGGTAGGACTCGACGGAGATGTGGGTGCTGACGGCGGAGGAGTAGCCGCTAGCCATTCCACCCGTGATACACGATCCACAAGCCGCAGCGTGGTCTCGTCGGCCGGCGCAAAATGAGCATTGCCAACGCCGCCCAGAATGTCCAACACTCGCAGGATCTCGTCCTGCTTGTAATGTGGATGCTGGTTAAGCTGCGTGTGCGCGAGCAGCGGGTAGAGCACGCGGAGGTAGGTGTGGCGTAATGAAGCGGACTCGTTCGGCAGGTCGAGCAGATTGCGAATAATGACGTCGACCAGAACGCGCAGGTCGTTGGTATAAAAGTACTCGTATGTCGGCTTTGTTGTGAAAAGCAGGTACATGAGCTTGAGGATCAGTAGCTGTAGCGACGTCTCGGTCTCACGGTTGAGCAGCAGGATAATGTTTTCGCCGAAGGTGCGGTACAGCGGTCCGTTGAGGCTCAGCACCTTGATCACGCGATTCGTTAACGGGGCCATAGGCGACATCGGGTCGACTGCTGCTCTGGTTGCTGCCACCATGTACTGCTCGTTGAGGACAAGCTGCCAAGTTAGCGTCTGCTGTCCATCTCGTTTGCTTCGTCCCCCAATTCCTCTTCCTCTTCCCCTTCCTCTTCCTCTTCCCCTTCCTCTTCCCCTTCCTCTTCCTCTTCCTCTTCCTCTTCCTCTTCCCCTTCCTCTTCCTCCTTCCACCTCAAGCACGTACCAACACACGGATTACCGGATAGTGATATGGGTCGTCGATGTCGTCGGCAATGTCCTCGATGATCTGGAACAGGTAAATGATGAAAGCGTCGTCGACATGCAGCAGGTCTGAGACCCGGATGTGTTCAATGCGCGCCATCTCGTACATGAGCTCCAGCAGAAGCCGATGCAGCCGGCGGTCGTCGTCGCGGCGGCTCTTGATCAATTCCACGAGCCGCCCAAAGCACCCGGCTTCCACCATGCTCTGGAACACCGATTCGTCGCAGCGGCCGGCCAGAAGCAGGAAGTTGGCGATCGCGTGGAGCGGCCGCACCTCGTCCTCCTGCAGCATGCTGTAGACAATCTGCGTGCGCACGTAGTCGCCATGGTCTGCAAAGATCGCGCTGTCCAGCAGTTTCTTCGAGCAGAGCGCCAGGTCCTCCTCGTTCTGCAGGTAGGCATCGCGGCATTCGGATACCAATTCGAGCCATGTTCGCAGAGCGTCGTCGATCAAGCTGTGGGATTGGCCAGGAAGGCAAACCGCGCGGTCGAGTTCTGTTTCACGATTGTGCCTGTTAGCCCACGAAACTCGCCTCTCTCACGCCGGCACTCGAAGCTGCTCACCCTCCCAGAAGCGGCTCTGGTCTGGCCTGCCGTCGTCGACAGAATGACTGGCCTCCATGGCTCGGAGGTCTCCCACACTTCCAGCGGCGGCACAAATGGCATCACGGGAGGAAACGATAGCGGAAGACAGATTGTGTGCGTATGGCAGGCGAACAGGCGAGGCTGGCAAATGACCACCGGCGCGAGTGATTGCGAAATGAGAAACAGTGCCTGGCCACCTCCCCAAGAAGACGAAAGCAGCGATTCAACGAGCAACAACTTGTCCAGCAGGCGCAGCCCGCGAAAACGCAGAATACAATGAAATAAAAACAAGGTAAGGGAATAAGCACACGCAGTACGAATAGAGAGCGAGATCGCCCCCAGGTCCGTGGATGGCGCAGCCCGAAGAGAGGGACAAAAAAAGCGGGTGTGGTGCCTGGCTGCTCGATGCACGATTGGCGGTGGTTGTGTTGGATGGAGTGCTCAGTGTGTGGCTTCTGGCGATGACAAAAAACAATCTCTTGGTTACTGGGCTGCTTGGCTGCTGAGCATTACGCAGTGCATACATAGCCTGCCCCGCGCGCCGCACGGGCCACTAACTAGCATGCGCATCTGCGATACGTCGTACTGTACAAGTTACTATCGTTCGTAGGATTTAGTGCAGCCTGGTAAGAGCTGCAGTCGCCTACTGGGCTGACTAACCATCTGCCTGGACGACACGAGGCCCAAACGACAGCGACGACAGCGACGACAGCGATGTCGGTGGAAACGACAGCACCAGTCGCGGCCATGCGGCCTGCTGCGGATCGTGTTGCTGCAGCATTCTGCGCAGCGGAAACATGGCACCCAAACTATGCCGTCCTTCGTCTTCTGCGGCTGATCGTCCATGAGCTGCGTTTCAGTGCAAAGGACCTCAAAGAGGTAAAACATCGCCGTTCTAAAGGAAACGCCTTGGAGCCTCTCGCTGTTTTTTTTTACTTTCTGTCCACAATTAAAGTGATTCTGAGACACAACTTACCTACACTGACATCACTCCGTTGGTTGCTACACCCGGATCTCAGAGACCCTTCTAGTAGAAAACCGGAAGACAGTCCCGGAAGTAATATCAAAATATAAACAAGCCATAGTTACACACGCAACAAAGATACAGATGAATTATATAGATCTAAATATTTTAATATCAAGGACGGCAAAATACAACCATTTCAATTCCCCTCCACAATGTGGTCATTTATTTATTGTGAATGATGGTAAAAATGAGGCTCCCTTTTTAGGATTTGTTTTTGACTTCCCAAAGATCACAAGTATTGTGCATTTTAATATACAGCGCCAACCACAGTCATGCCTCTATTGCGGTGGTGGTCAGTCGGCATCCTCCTGGCACTTGATGCTGTTGTTTTGCCGGGCGTTCATGCCACGCTGCAGATCGTGCCGGGAGCAACCTGGACAGCAGTAAACCACCCAGTCTCGTTCTCCCTGCCCCCTTAGCTAGATCCAAAGGGCAGACGCTAATCTTATAGTCCAATGGAGCCCACATGCAGGCACACGGCGGCGGCATAATCGAGGTCAACGGCACGTTCTACCTCGTGGGCGAGGACAAGACCGACGGCACCGCCTTTCAAAACGTCAACTGCTACTCATCAAAGGACCTGGTACAGTGGCACTATGAGGGAGCGGTGCTGTCGCGCACCGGCAGCGGTGACCTGGGGCCCGGCCGCGTGATTGAACGGCCCAAAGTCATATACAACGACAAGACGCACAAGTATGTATTGTGGATGCACGTTGACAGCAGCGACTACGGCGAGGCCAAGGTCGGCGTGGCCACGGGCGACTCTGTCTGTGGCAAGTACAGTAAGTAAAAGGTCTGTCCGTTTGGAACATTTTCTCGGAGTCGAACTGATCCTTCTGCCAGCGTACCTCCGGAGCTTTCGGCCGCTTTCCTACCAGAGCCGGGATATGGGGCTCTTCAAGGATGACGACGGCTCGGCGTACCTGTTGTCAGAAGATGTGAGTGATGCCAATTTGCCAATTTGCCATGAAGGTACCGATCTGCGAGATCTCTGACTTTGCTGACGTGCCAGCGCCAAAATGGTCTTCGCATCAACAAACTCACGGACGACTATCTCGATGTCAGCGGCCCCACGTACCTGTGGAAGGACCACATCGAAGCGCCGGCGATGCTCAAGCACAATGGCCGATACTACATGTTCGGCAGCCATCTTTCTGGCTGGGACCCCAACGACAACGTGGTCAGCTCGTCGAAGTCGCTCACGTCGGGCTGGACGGCCTGGACTACGTTTGCCGATAAGGACTCCAAAACCTACTCGTCACAGACCAACTACATCCTCGACTACAGTCCCAATGCCAACAGCAGCAGCAGTAGCAGCAGCAGTATCATGTACCTTGGCGACCGCTGGGTGTCCAAAAACCTGCAGGCTAGCACCTACGTGTGGCTTCCGCTAACCATCTCGGGCACCACGGCCACGATGAAGAACTACGAGGCCTGGGTGCCGAATGCCGACGCCAATGTTGCTGCAGGCCAGTTGAGGGCCTGGCAGCCTGCACCAGACGAGACCAGCTATGCCGGCTCTAAGGGCAGCTACGCCGGCGGTGCGCGCGATGTGGACTGCGGTAGCTGTTCTGGGGGCAAGGCAGCTGGATATATCGGGGGATCTAGCCACGGAGCTGTGGCAATTGGCGGTGTGGCCGCCGGCAGCAGCGGACTCAGTGGTAGTAGCAGCACCACACTGATCGTGCGCTATTCGGTGTCGGAAGCAAAGGGTCGCTTGGCCGATGTGCGTATCAACGGCGGGCCTCCCGTGCGCATGGCCTTTCTCCCGGGCACCGGCAGCGGCAACATGGGCAGCAGCGTGCTGACGGTTGCGCTGGTGAGCGGCAGTCGGAACAATACGGTGGAAATTGGCGGCGCGGACGGCGGATGGGGGCCAGACGTGGACCGGCTGCTGGTGCCAGCGTAGTTTGGACATGGACTCCGTATGGGCTCTGCTAACCGAATTAAGAGTACTCGTATGGCTTATGCGTGCAAGGCCTATCGAAGACGTGGATGGCGGCGCCGGAAGCTACGCCGTTCGTGGCATAAGCTGCGAGGGCCCTGTTTCTCGGAAACGATCTGTGAGGACCTGTGGGTTGCCCTAAAGCACGAGCCACTGCTTGTTGCGCACCAGCCGCCGGAGGAAAGTAAGATGAGCAGCCGCTAGCTGTATTTGTGTCGTCGTATGTACGAGCATGGAGTGCGAATACGCGTAGTCGTGGTGACGAAAGATGAGAAGTCAGGCAGACGAGTCCCGTGTGGTCGTGTTTGGGAAAGGCACTATGGGGTCAACCGGTTGCGGTCTATGCTGATCCCTTGGGCCGTAACCCCCACGGAATGGTAGACGGGAGATGGAGATGGCAAGACCGGAAGCAGGAGTATTGTGTGCCTCCGAAAAGGGCATGTTTTGATACCAGTCGATGGCAGCACCATCAGACGCCGTGCCATCCGCTGGCTCGGTGCCCCTTTGATTTCGCAGCACAGACAGTGCACGGCCCAAAAATGGCGGAGCGTGCTATCCAGAGCAACACACACGTACGAGCACTTCGTCGAGTGAAGTACTACAATATGTATGTACTTGTACGAGGACGACGGAGTGAATGCACACATGCCCTTACCGAGGCTGCCAAGAAACCTCTGACATCCTTTCTGGCCCACTGCTCGAACTGTGCCGTATTACCATCAGCGCACGCCATTATTGGCTGCATTTCACATACATAGCAAACTGCCAATACGGTATAGCATGACAAAACAGGCTCGGCCCTGTTGGTTCCCCAGCGCTGCCCCCCGGCCGTCCAAACAAGCTTACCCCGTATCTCAACGTTGCCGAAGGAAGCACTGTGGCTAGAAGGGGGCTCACAGAACTGGCGTTGTCGCTGGTGCTACGATACGAGTAGTCGCACATACACAGTACTCGTATGCTGTTCGCAGACCTGTTTATTGCCACTCCGCCCGTTTCGTTCTCGTTTGGCTCTGTACATCACTGGGAAACATCGGCCTGCAGAACCATGGTGCAGCATTCGGAGGGCTATTAATGGCGCATCGATCAACGGTGCGTTTCGTGCATACGAGGTACATAATATGAGCATGTATACGAGTCCTTCGTGTAATCACTCCGTATGAGTGCTCATACATACATACGCAAATACACATCATGTACTTATTATGCCATAGTATTCGTAGTACTCCGTACTCCACGTCGAAACAGCCTCCATGGGCGACAGGATGGACCCATCTGTTTGAAGTCGGCCCCTGTGGGCATTCGCAGTAGTGCATTCTCCTGCAAGACATTGCACATGCAACGCTCCCGCGGTCCTTACTTTCCCTCACTTCTCCAATGAATGTGGGCCCATTTCTTTGCGCAGAAGATCGCCACGAGAAAACGCCATGATGGCATTTTGCAGATGATTGCTTATTGTGGATTGCCTCGTACTTTCTGCTTCCTATTTCTCTCTTCCTGCATTGTTTCCCGCTTCCTGCTGCTTTAGGACTCCAACGGTCCCACGAGGCACAACGTTAGCCAGGCAGAGCCAATTTAGCTACCCCCTGCCAGTTCGCCTGTTGTGCCCAAAACTCTAGTGCCGTAAAAACTACAGCATGACTTGTGCGAGCACGGAGAACACGATCGGCTCGCCCACACATGATCTTAGACAGCCCCGGCCGAATTCGCTTCCCAGGCCGGCAATGTACTCGTAGTTGTGTGAGTTGCCTCTGTCCATCCCGCCCAGTCATCGTATCCGGGCTGCCTCTCTCTCATTTTTATTATTGGCTAATTTTCACCGCGCCACACTCTACTCCGCACACACGCTTCTGGTGTTCAATATACGCCATGGCCATTCCGCCACGCTCACGCCTGGTTTAACGCGACTTCCGCAGACCTCCGTGCGCCTGTGTTTTGTGTCTTGCATTTTGTCAGAATGCAGAGCTCGTGACCCGTTGGCCTAGGCCAAATATCGAACGTCTAAGACAGACCACCCTGGGCTGACTCCGGCCCTGATTCGGCAGCACCTACGAGTACTCGTTTCGCCGGTGCTGGCCCTCTGTCTCCATTCTATCTGTTCCTTCTATGCCTCTTTTTCTTGCCTTTCCCCTTTCCCTTTTTTTGTGCTGTTTCCGCAGGGATCTTTATGAAGCGGTTATTCTGGACCCCGGCCCCGCTGTAGAAGGCTGGCAGAAGCGCAGAACACGGCATGATGTAATGGGAGTTACACGTAGGCTATGGAAGGCGGCGATGCGAACTTACAGTATTTAGCATGCCTTGGATGCTTGTTGTGTATGGAGTAGAAGGCATGCTTCGTACGGGAAGGCACACGAGTTTTCGGTGTGGTTTACGTAGCGAGCGGTATTTCGTAGCTGAGCGCTATAAACGGCGCCTGGCACTAGCCCTGCTAACGAGCGTCCTCCGGGCGCCAAACGAGTGCCCTGATCCAGGCGCAACAGCGCCGTCGCTGCACCCTGCCCACATTGCTGGTCACGGTACTTGCTGCCCGCGCGCTATTGCCCAGCCGGCGCCCGGGCCAATGTGCAGTAGCGGCTTTGAAAAGTGCAATTTAGGAGGGCCCCCTGTCTGCGATTTCCTGTTTCGGCCAGCCTACTTGACCAACGCCCGTGCCAGTACGAGCAAGTACGAGTCAGATATGTACATTCGGCTGCACCGTACGATACCGCAGAAGCACAAACGATGCATTTTGGCAGAGAATGGGATTTCATCGATACGCTCATCGCACCTTCCTTGCGTCTTGCTCACATGTCTGGCCGGCCTTTTGGGGTCGCCCTTTGAAGAAGAGTGGCATCATGATGTGCAAACACTAGTCCCACACCTGGATCAGGCCTTCTTGCCATGTTAGCACGGTACGAGTAGAAGTACGTATCCAAACCCGCACGCCGATTCATGCCCATGTTTCTTCTGCAATCACCGCCCTGGCGTCAGCTCTTCTAGTGCACCAGGAAGTCAATTTGCAGCCATGAAAGGGACTCGTATGTAGTCGTACACACATTTGCTCCGTAAGACTACCATCGTCGTACTCGTAGACGAGTATTCGTACATCCGGAGGATTTCAAAGCAGGCGCAAGTGGCGCTAGCTGTACTCCGTATGTACGTACACGATAACAGATGGTTGCATGTACTCTACGCTACTCGTACTCCGTACCATGCTTTTGTACCTCACCCCTGGTTCTGAGACACACAGGGAGCGTCCCACTCCGACTTCTCACTATCGCCCATTTTCGTTCGTTGCCTTCTGCCCGCCTCCACTTTCTTCTCTCTTTGTTCTTGTTCCTGATCTGTCCTGGCCCTGACCCTGCTGTGCCTGCTCTGCCAATCTACGCTTGCCCCAGAACGGCCTATCTGGAAGCAACCCCTCGCGGCGCACCTTGTTTCTTCGATTCTACGAGTAGCTAGTAGCTAGTTCACGAAAGGGCGGATGGGCAGATTGCGAGCGCATCTTTTTCCTCGTAAGGTACGAGTCCGTTCGTTGCTAGAGACGCCCTGCGCCCAGCTTAACATTCCTGCCGCCCTGGCCACATTCTGGCCCTATTTTTTCTTCAACGTGGCCCAACAGATAACATTCAGGTACCTGCGCCCTTGCTCATTGCTCGTACTCAGGTACGGGGATTGACAGCTGCACCCATTTTCGCCCACTGTCTCACGGAGGCCCCATCAGCTAAATTCGGCTGCCCATCGTCCTTTTTCCATCGCTGCATTGGATCTCCATCGCTGGCGTCACTCTTACCGTTAGTATATATTTAACGCAGTTTACCTGCGGCATTCTGGAAATTTGCTAGCCACGATGCGAACCCTCCGCGACCGCCTTCTCCCGGCTTAAGCGGCCTGCAGGCGGTCTCATTTATTTACAGCGTAGCGACTCCGTAGCGACTCCCAAATTACATAGCGACCCAGGTGCCCGTGCTTGTCGCCTTTCCTACCCCTTGCGCATACTCCACACGCTATGCTCTCTATGCCTACGGAGTACGATCTCTGGTGCACACCTATAGCACCACTACCTATTTCTCACTTACCCCCCTTCTTGCCTGTCGTTGGCGCTCGCTGGCCGAACATCCAATTGCGCTGAAACCGTCCCTGACCACAAACCCCCGTCTATCTCTGCCCCCTCGCTTTCTTTTTGTCTTTCTCTCTGGCCTCCCCCCCTTCTCTCTTTCTGCTCGTCCCCACTCACGCGCGCACATCTTTTCTCTTCTTATCGAGGCTTTTGCTTTGCTTTGTCTCGATCTTCACTCTTTCCTTTCTTCTTCCTCAATTTTCCTCGGCCCTTTGCCACCATATAACACCGATCTGACCACAGCCAATTACCTGCGACTCGACCGACAGCCACCGCCGATAATCTTTTTCGTCGACCGTTGCCCCTTTTGACCAGCCCTTGTCTCTCGTCGCTCTTCCTGACGGTTGCCTGCCTGTTGTCTCGACCGAAACCTCCGCCTGCTCGTCTTTAAATCACTGGTATCCCTCCCCTCGCCGTCTCCAGATTTCCGTCGCTTTTGGCCATCGCTCTACGGCAGACGCCATCACCTTTAGCGCGACGCGCAACTCTGTGTGCCCCCTTTTCTCTTTCCCTCTCGAATACTGCTCGAGTGCGATCACGAACAACCAAAAAGTGCCATATCGAACACTACATACAACAACACAAACATACACACAGGCACTCACAATCGAGTCCACTAGCTGCGCAGCCGTTGTGCGTCGCTGAGCGGTACTGGGCTTGACTGCCTAAACCACTCATTTTTACTGCGCCGGAGTGACGCTATTTTCGCCATTGCCGCCGAAATCAAAACATCTATTACCCACCAGCTCGTTGCGTCGCACGGCTGTTCTTGCACTCTGACACTGGGAAATAGCCATGTCAGTCATGCTGCAGACGCCCTCGCGAGCTTCCAGCGCTTCATCCACCTCCTTTCAACCGATTTCTAGACAGAACACCATGTCGTCCTACGATGGATCGCGGTCCGCCCGCCAATCCAAGCGGTACTCTATGTCCGCGCTTTACATGTCCATCTCTGCCAACGAGACCGATCTCGAGATTGAAGATGAGCTTGCCAAGGGTATGCTAGCTGTCTGCGCCTCTATGCCTGCTTGTCTGCTTTTTGCTCTTCCGCTAACACTCGCGAACAGCCCAGAAGAAGCTCCGAGATCTCAAAGCCAAGATCTCCTCGCAGTCCAAACAGAACTTCGTCCTCGAAAAAGACGTGCGCTATCTCGACTCGCGCATTGCCCTGCTGATCCAGAACCGCATGGCGTTGGAAGAGGTGTGTGCTGCGCGGACGTATGTGTGTGTGCACCTAGCTGCTGTCGTACTGACTACCAACTCTTTCAGCAAAATGACTTCGCCAGCCATCTCGAAGAAGCATCTGAGCTCGAAGTGGGCGCATTCCCAAACGACGACAAGACTCAGAAGTACGGCAATCTGCTGTTCCTGCTGCAGTCCGAGCCACGCCACATCGCCCATCTTTGCCGTCTGGTGTCCATGACGGAGATCGACTCGCTGCTCCAGACGGTCATGTTCACCATTTACGGAAACCAGTACGAGAGCCGTGAGGAGCACTTGCTCCTGACCATGTTCCAGTCCGTCCTGACCTACCAATTCGACAACACCCCCGAATACTCGTCGCTTCTGCGCGCCAACACGCCTGTCTCACGCATGATGACCACATACACTCGCCGCGGCCCTGGCCAGAGCTTCCTTAAAGCTATCCTGGCCGATCGCATCAACAGCCTGATCGAGCTGGAGGAACTGGACCTCGAGATCAACCCCCTCAAGGTGTACGAGCGCATGGTTGACCAGATCGAGAAAGACACCGGCAGCGTCCCTCCGTCGCTGCCCAGGGGCATCACAGCCGAGCAGGCCTCGGAGAACGAGCAGGTCCAGGCCATCATTGAGCCGCGCCTCAAGATGCTCAACGATATTGCCAACGGGTTCCTGACCACCATCATTAACGGCCTGGATGAGGCGCCGTATGGCATCCGGTGGATCTGCAAGCAGATTCGTAGCCTGACAAAGCGCAAGTATCCCGACGCCAACGACCAGGTGATCTGCACGCTCATCGGTGGCTTCTTCTTCCTGCGTTTCATCAACCCAGCCATTGTCACGCCGCGCTCATACATGTTGATCAATGAAATGCCTGCTGAGCGACCGCGGCGGACGCTGACGCTGATTGCCAAGATGCTGCAGAACCTGGCCAACAAGCCGTCGTACGCCAAGGAGCCGTACATGGCCAAGCTGCAGCCGTTTATCCACGACAACAAGGACCGGGTCAACAAGTTCATGCTGGAGCTGTGCGAGGTGCAAGACTTTTACGAGAGCCTGGAGATGGACAACTACGTGGCGCTGTCGAAGAAAGACCTGGAGCTGTCGATCACGCTCAACGAAATCTACGGCATGCACTCGCTGATCGACAAGCACAACGACGACCTGTGCAAGGACCCGAACTCGCACCTGGCCATCATCATGAACGAGCTGGGCAAGTCGCTGCCCCAGCTTCCGAGAAAGGAGAACCGCGTGATCAACCTGCCGCTATTCAGCCGATGGGAAGCGGCGCTGGACGACCTGACGGCGGCGCTGGACATCACGCAGGAGGAGGTGTACTTTATGGAAGCCAAGTCCATCTTTGTGCAGGTGATGCGGTCGATTCCGGCGACGTCGTCTGTGGCACGCCGGCCGCTGCGGCTGGAGCGGATTGCGGATGCGGCGGCGACGTCGAAGAACGACGCGGTGATGGTGCGCAAGGGCATCCGGGCGATGGAGCTGCTGAGCCAGCTGCAGGAGATGAAGGTGACGGACAAGTCGGACGGCTTCTCGCTGCTGCGCGATGAGGTGGAGCAGGAGCTGCAGCACCTGGGCTCGCTGAAGGAGGTGGTGATGGCCGAGACGAAGAAGCTGCAGGAGGTGTTTGCGTCGATCACGGGCCACAACACGTACCTCAACGGGCAGCTGGAGACGTACAAGAGCTACTTGCACAACGTGCGGAGCCAGAGCGAGGGCGTGCGGCGCAAGCCGCAGAAGCAGCAGGTACTTGGCCCGTACAAGTTCACGCACCAGCAGCTGGAGAAGGAGGGCGTGATCCAGAAGAGCAACGTGCCTGACAACCGGAGAGCCAACATTTACTTCAACTTCACCAGCCCGCTGCCGGGGACGTTTGTCATTTCGCTCCACTACAAGGGTGAGTTTTCACGCCGTTTCTTCTTGGCTGTTTCTTCTTTGCTAACCGTGTAGGCCGCAACCGTGGTTTGTTGGAGCTGGATCTCAAGCTGGACGATCTGCTGGAAATGCAAAAGGAAAACGTCGACGAGTTGGACTTGGAGTACGTCCAGTTCAACGTGACCAAGGTGCTGGCCTTGCTCAACAAGCGGTTTGCGAGAAAGAAGGGCTGGTAGAGCAAGCCAACAACCCATGACTTGGCACGCCTGCCTCTCTTGTCCTGTAACACTATATGATCGACGGCCGCAACTACATGACCCGGATTTCCCTTTTTACATGTTCCCTTTACTGTTTTGTTTCCCTCGCTCTCTTTATTTCGGTTTCTATATGGCGATGATTTCCTGGTTCTTGTTTTCGATATCCCCTGCCCACTTCCCCTATCCGCCACTGTTCTCTTTGGACTGGCGTTATGATACCACTTGCTGCAAACAGCACTGTTCTTGTCGTCATACCTATTCCATCGCCTTGGCCTGACCAGCCTGTTCGTGGCTGCATCGGATCAAGTCTATCCGTGCGGTTGCTGTTTGTATGTTGGATGTCTTTTTGTCTCAAATGCCTTGTCTCGTTTTGTTTTGTCTCGTTTTGTTTTGTCTCGTTCTGTTTGTGTCTCTGGAAAGTCAGAACTGGAAAGGACGCTCTTTTGCCGCCTTTTGTTCATTGTCTGTTTTGCCCGTTTGCCTTTGCACGAAATCGAACGACGCACGGAGACGGCGGTGCGCATATACACACCTCTTAATATCTAGCCGGACGGGATGGCGTGAGGAGGAACCGTGCTCTGGTTTGTTTTGTATTTTGGCCGACAGTCTTGTCTTTTGCTCCTGTTTGGTTTTGGTGGGTTCTTTTGGCGATGCTAAGCTAGGAAGACGGTGGAAGAGGATACTGCGCAATAGCGAATGGAGGAGGCGGATGCGGTGCTATGGGAGGCGGCTTGCGCGTATCGGCTGGTCCGGCAACGACGGCAATCCCGTGTGCTTCCATATGTACAGTCTGAGGCAGATGGGACCCGGTGCCATAGGAAGTTTGGAAGATTCTTGGCATTTGAGTTATATGGTCCTTTTTGATTCTGTGTTTGTTGTGTCGGAGGGGTTTGGGAGATTGGTGCTAGTCTATCTAAATACAACGCTTTTGCTATACATGTGCTCTTGTGAGGTTTTGTGTGATACGTGAATGCAAGAATGTGAGCAAATGACAAAGACAAGGACAAATGATTCTATGCTATTCTGAACTCTTTTGGTACTACAACAATGCCAACACCAAAACACAACAAACGCCCCAAGGAGGCCTATCTATCTACGCGTCCTGTACCTGCACCTCGATATGGGCAATCGCAGCGCCTCCGATACGGGACATCTCGGCCAGAATAGCCTCGCGGTTCACCTCGACGACCTGCTTTGAAGCGGCCTCGGCGCCTTCGCCTCCATCGCTCTCGCCATTGTCTATGCTCTTGCGCTTGCCCTGCTTCCCGTTCTTAGACTTGCTTGCCGTTGGCTGGAAAGACGTGGGCATGTTCACGCGGAAGGCCCGGCGATGCATCTGGGGGTTCCAGGTGGCGGCAATGACGGCGTCGCCGGCCTGCGGTTCGCCGTAGAAGAACACCAGGGGGCCTGTGCCGCCGCTGCCGGTGCCACTGGCACTGCCAAAGAGCGCATCGAGGCGGGCCAGCAGCATCGCAGCCGGGTGAGCAGGCAGGGGCTGCAGATCGACGCGGGCGCGGCCGGTGCGGCCGTCGAGGTTCTTGTAGACGGAGCGGCGACGGGGATCCTCTTCGTCGGGGGCCGCCGTGCCGAGAGCGATGTGTCGAAGAATGCGCGGCGAAAGATGTAGAAGAACATCGTAGTCGCGCAAAGACGGCTTGAAGAGCAGTTTGGGGTCGAGATCCGAGACAGATCCGGATTCAGCACCAAGCGTGGCCACGCGGCCATCGACAGCGACCGTGGCCGAGGGACGCACATTGTGCTCGCGGACAAGGCGACAGGCAGCGCGAGCGAGGCTGGTCATGCGAGCGGCGACCACCTTGGACGGCAGCGGGCGGGCAGCCAAATCAGCGGCGGCAGCGGCGGCAGCGACAGCCGTGGTAAAGGCAGTGCCAGACGCAGCATGGGTGGCCGCAACGAAGAGCACGGTGTGGTTCATGTTGGGGTCGATCTTGCGCCAGGCTTCGAGACGCGTGCGGCCATGGGCTTCGGTGACGTCCGGAGCATCGGCGTTTTCGGTGCCGGAAGCTCCGGCTGCACCGGAGGCCGCTGTGGCCGCGGCCACGACCGACGACGCCGACGTGTCGACTACCAGCGGCTCGCTGCGCCAGTCCCAGCGGGCCAGAAACTGCAGCGTGCGCAAAAGACCGGCCGTGGCGCTCTCGGGGGTCTGCCAAGGAAAGGGGCGCAGGAAGACGTGCAGAACGACGAGCTCGACAAACTCGGGCGAAAAGTGGCATGATAGCTTGTGGCGGTTAAACCAGTGCTTGGCCAGACGCACAGTGTCCGACAGCGCCGGGAAGCGCGTGGCAAAGGTGGTCATGACCTGGTTGTGCAGCGGCAGCTGGGCGAAGAGGCGGCGGTGGAGAGCCAACAGCTGCGCGCTGGTGGTGCGCGCCCGCGAGTCCAGTGTTGGGTCTTTGGACCGCCGCTCCAGCAGGATTTCCTCGAGGTCGCTGTGGATGCGAAGCCGGAATGCCGCTGCCACACCTGCACCACCGATGCTGTCGTCATCGTCGTCGTCGTCGTCTTCAGCTTCGTGGTCGTCCTCCTCCTCGTGGTACACAATATCGAGAAACGCGGCATTGGCCAAGTCGCTCGGCGCATCCTCAAGACCGATCCGGGCCACCACTCGCTTGCCCTCTGCGGCCTTGGCAGCTTCCAGCGACTCGCCGATGCGCAGCAGAAACGCCATCTTGGCCCGCTGGATGGCTACGAGGTTGTCGGGCCAGCGTCCGGACGCCTCGAAGAACAGCACCACCTCCATCGGCAAAAGCGCCGCTTCGGCCGCTCCGACCGCCGGCACGCCAAGGCTCGCCGACCGCAGCTCCGGGCTGATGGCCGCCAGCTGCCGGATGTGCAGCGGCACGTCGTCGAGGCCGCGGATGTCTTGCTCCAGCGTCTCAAAGGCTTGCCGTGCCCGTGCAAAACGTGCTTTGTCGCCGAGTGCCTCCAGCGGCACCAAAGGCGCAAAGCCCCCCCCCAACACCTCGATATCGGCTGCTCCGTCTAGAGGCAGCCGATGAGCCAAGATGTACCGCAGAATCTCCTCACACAGTGCTGCCGGTGCCCGCTCACTCCACACGAGCGTCTCGAGGATGCTGCCGTCGCGGAACCGACGCAGTTCGGCCCGGTCGCCCCAGAATTGGTGGAACTTGCGCGCCTCCTTTTTGTCTTCGGCTGCTGGACCGTGATCGACGTGCCGCGCCATATTGACGGCGTCAAACATCACCCCCAGACATAGCGTCGGGGGTGCGTCGGCATCGACATCGCCAGCTGGGCTCGCGGCGTCCACAGCCCACGCCGGCCATCCCGGAAGCTGCACGCTGATCAGCGGCGCCCGGTCGCCCAACGCCCGTTTTGCCACGCGGTAGATGCTGCTGCCAAAATCCCACAGTGCGCCGCGGCGGCTTGTCGCCGACACCGTCTTGGCCACGGCTTCTGGCTGGCAGCGCACCCGGGCGACTAGGTCGAACGCCTCGAGGGCCACGTCGACCTTGGTGATGAAGGTGTGCGTAAAGGGATTCGTCGTCGCCTCCTGCTTCAGCAGCTCGTGTGTGCGCTTCGCATAGTGCCGCAGAAGCGCTGCTGACCACGGGCTCATTTTGTAGCCAATGTTCACGCCGCGTCCTGCATCGTAGAGCACGGGGGTGTCCTCGCGAATCGAATCGAGGCTGCCTTCGGGAGCTGCCCCTCCTACCACACATGGCCTGCCATTGAAGTCGGTGGCTGCGAGGAACTGCAACACCGCCTTGAAGATTTGCGTGCTGCTGAGCGACGGCGAGAGCACCGGCGCTGTCGACGAGACCGACTTTTTGCTTTTCTTGTGTGTCTGCAGTAACAGCGCCACCAGAACCGCCCACTCAAATGCGCCAAAGCCTCCTCTGGCTATCGACCCTCCGAGTCCACGCTGCTGCAGCCACACTCGTCCCAGCATGCACGCATCGCCGAACGCCGCGCACGCCTTTTTCGTCTGGTACAGCAGCTTCAGGTGGCCCATGTAGCATCCATCTGCACGCACCGTCGTGTTGTAAAACGGTGTTGGCACTGCCGGCGCATCTGAAGCCTCGGATCCATTGTCCGCCCGGAGGCTGCTCTTGCTGGCTAGCAGCTTCTTTTGCGGAAACACATCGGCGCCGGTGCACGGAATAATGCGGACTTGGCAGCTGCTGCTTTCGTTGTTCTCTGCGTTGTCGTCCTCATCGCTGTCGGACGCGCCGCCCTTGTTTTGCTTCACTGTTGCGACCAGCACCGGCAGCAGCGGGTTGTCGTGCAGGTACTCGTACGCCAGGCTCAGCGAGTCTGCCAGCGATGAGGCGTTCACCGACACCGCCACCTGCGCCAGGTAGTACGCCCGCTTGTAAAAGTACCGCAGGTGCTGGTAGTCCTTGTCCTGGAACAGCGTGCGCGGCATTTCCACGATCATGTCCACCGCAAATTCGCGCTGCGACCGCACCATCGTCCGACTGACAAAGCTGCCCACCACATTGCACTGCGCCGGCTTTTCCATCGACAGCTTCAGCTGCGAGTCCTCCGCCGGCCGCGGTTCCGGGTACGGAATCCGGATCGAGTACTTTTCTTCAAACGTCGACGTTGCTTCGCCAATCTGCATCACGCGCACATTGCGTTAGCTAAAACCACACCACGCCTCTTGCATTTTGCTGTCTTCTTAGGACTCACCAGCACTGGCCCGTGCGGCTGGATACCCTCGACGGCAGCCTTGAGCTTCCGCAGAAGCTCGTCCGACTCGGGAAGAAGTTTGCCATAGTCGACTCTGCTCTGTTCGAGGAGCTCTGCCGTTTCTAAGATGAACACACTGGGCCGAAATAGTCCTGCTGACGCTGCCGCCGCTGTTTCCACCCCCGAATGATCCGTCTTGCGCCGTTTGGCTGGATTCGCATTCATGTTGACTATGGCTACTGGCGGTGCTGCGCGAACAATGCGTTGTGTGAAATCCAAACCGTCGCACTCGAATTTCAGCAGTGTTCGCCAGCCATAGTTGATTGAGGCTTGTTCGCAAAGAGAAAGAACGTCTGGCGCAAAGGAAAAATTGCTAGTAGCCAGGGAAAAAAAAAAGGCTTATCAAATCTTATCGCGATAAGGCTGGCTCTCCTGTACCTTGTTGACGGGAAAATTGTTGATCAGGTCCGGCGGGGCCAGTCGCCTTTAGCGCCAGAGCTCAGCATTTGACAGCTTTTAAGTTCAGGTAACCAGCTCCTTCGTCGAGCTCTCAGCTCGCACCTTTTCACTGCATCATCGCAACCCCCGGCTCGGTGATGACGTCTGCATAGCCATGGCCGGTGCAAAAAAGCCTGGCAGCGGCACTCAGGGCGCTAAAGCTCAGCTGAAAGTTATTGCTGAAGCTGTCAAACTCCAAAATTTCGACGATGCCATCCAGCAAGCTCGAGATGTTCTTGAAAAGGACCCCCAGAGCTACCAAGCGTATGTTGACGTCGTGCTTTGCTGGTGGTGGAATGCTAGCTAACTCGTTCCTAGGCTGATCTTCCTGGGCTTTTGCCTCGACAAGCAGAACAAGGCCGACGATGCTATCTCCGCCTACGAACAGGCTGCCAATGTGAAGCCAACAGACGCCCAGGCCTGGCAAGGCTTGGCCAAGGTATATGACAAGCAAGGCATCCAGGTGCTTCCCAAATACAAAGCCGCAACCATCCAGCTAGCCGAGATCTTCCGCGACGCCGACGACATGTACCGCTGCCAGGAGGCCGTCGACCGGTTTACCGATTTTGCCCGCGCCAAAGCAGACGGCACAAATCTGGCTGATGCCTTGGCCATCATCCTCCCTGATTCGCCCATATACCCAGCCCTCGAAGGCCGCGTACCCCGCCCCGCCACCACCTACGAGACCGTTGCCAAGGCTCTCGAGGCCGACGAGAAAAAGAGGATCAATACCCTGGTCGGCGAGCGCAGAACGAGGCTCGGCGCAAAGCTGGTCGAAGTCACCGCCGAGGTCAAGCGAGAGGTTTTTGCCGAGAGCCGCCTGGCGCACATATACTCGGAGATCATCAACTGGACCAGCGACGACGAGTTGCGCCGGTCGTACGAGGAGAGGCTGCTGGCCTACCGTGTCGACCGTCTGTCTGCCTTTGTCGGCGAAGAACAGGCTCAGGAACGCGGCCAAGTTCTCGAGCTGGCAAAAGGCATGGTCATCATCAAGCAGCCATACCAGCTAGCTTGGGACATCACTATCGACTGGGACGACCACCCCGAAATCGGCGACTGGGACCCGGCTCTATTATGGGCGTACCGAACCCACTTCCCCCTGAGCGGGCTGGGGAAGGCCTTAGCTGGCTTTTTGACCAGCAAACTCTCTCCCTTTCCTCCTCCACCGAAAGAAGAAGAAGAAGACGAAGGAGACAGCGAAGAGGCTTCTGAGACTGTCGGGGGACCTACCGGGGGTCAGGAAAAGGAGGATGAGAATGGTGGCGATGAGGAGGACGGCCCGAACAAAGAAACCAAGAAACCACGCAAAGCACCTCTTCCGAGCTTGCCGACGATCGATGAAGATCGATTGACGTTGCTTCTGGAGGGAGTGGCATCCTCTACATCAAACTTGGCCCAGCGCATGCTAGCCGAGTGGTACCAGAAAGCCGAAAATCACATCGAGGTCGTTGACCTGACGCGCAAGGCGCTGAAGCAGCTAGAAGAGCTACGCACCAATACTGGACTGGATTTCCAGAACACGGCAGATGCTTTTACGGTGTACCTGGCAACAGCACTGATCTACTACCAGCGGCCGAAAAACCATGCTGAGTCTAAGCACTTGTTTGAAAAGGTCCTCGCACACAGTCCAACATGCGCGTCGGCTCTGTACGGCGTTGGCCTAATCTGTGAAGAAGACCTGGACTACAGCCTTGCGGTCTCCTTTCTTGAGCGGGCTCTTGCTCGCGACAGAAATGACCTGCGCGTCCGCAGCGAGACAGCCTGGGTGTACACACTGCAGGGCGAGTATGAGCGCGCTCTCCATGAGCTAGAAGGCTGTGTTGCCCTGTTGCACGAGCAAGGGCCGCCAGCCAAGAGGCTTCTGGCCTTGACCGAGTACCGCCTCGGCGTCTGCCTCTGGAACCTCGACCCGTCTCGAGCGGCTAGACGAGACCGAAATGGCGCCTACCGCCAATTCTTGAGTGCCTTGAAGAACGACCTCCATTTGGCTCCGGCCTACACCAGCCTCGGCATCTACTACGCAGACTACACCAAAGACCGCAAGAGGGCCTACAAGTGCTTCATGAAGGCCGTTGAGCTGTCGGATGCTGAGCTCGAGGCCGGCCGGCGTCTCGTGCAATCGTTTGCCGACAAGAAGGATTGGGACAGCATCGAGCTGGTGGCCCAGCGCGTCATTGACTCGGGCCAGGCCACGCCGCCGTGGGGATCCAAAAAGAAGGCCCACAGCTGGCCCTTTGCAGCGCTGGGGACGGCGCAGCTGCAGAAAAAGGAATACAATAAGGCTATGATGTCGTTCCGCATGGCCACACGCATGCAGCAGAGCGACCACAACTCGTTCATCGCTCTCGCCGAGACCTACCTGCGAGCCAAGATGCACTACTCTGCTGTCCGGGCCATCGAACAGGCACGCCGCATTGAGGAGGAAAAAGGCGTGGCCGAGGGCTACCAGTCGTGGTTCACCGACTACCTCCTGGGCAACATATACCGCGGCGTCGGCGACTACGACAAAGCAGTGGAGTTGTATAGAAGCATCCTGGAGAGCCGACCTAGCGAGGAGGGCGTTTTGATTGCGCTGATGCATGCCATGGTCGAGAGCGCCGAGGCCTGTATCAAGACGGGCCTCTTTGGCGAGGCCACCAGCAAGGCGGCCGACACGCTGTCCTTTGCTACGAACGTACCCGTGGCTACGGCTGATACGCTCGGCTTCTGGACCGCTGTTGCTTTCGCCTGCTCTACGTTTACCGTTGTGCAGAACCAATCGTCCAAGTTTCCCGCGGCGGAAGCGACAAGCTTGCTCCAGGCCAGCGAGGCATACAGCTATCTCCAGGAGATCGACGACGTCGAGGCCGATATCTCTGTGCTCAACACCAGCTCCGCCCACAACAAGGTCGACGACGACAATGTCGCGGGGCCCTTGGTGCAAAGCGCTCACGCAGCCATCCTAGCTTACAAGAGAGCGCTCCACGTCGCCCCTGACGATGTCCAGATGCAGGCCACAGCACACTACAACCTCGGATGGGCCGAGCACCAGGCCTACTCTTGCCTGTCGGCCAAGACACGCGGCGCACGCTTTGGTTATCTACGAGCCGCAATTCGCTGCTTCAAGCGGGCCATTGAGCTGCAGGCAGGCAACCGCAAGTTCTGGAACGCGCTCGGCGTGGCGACCAGCTCGGTACACCCGCCCATTTCCCAGCATGCTTTTGCGCGCAGTCTGTTTCTGGGCCGCCAGAGAGCCGTGGTGTGGGCCAATCTCGGCACGTTAGCCCTGGCACACGGCGACAGTGAGCTGGCCAACAAGGCCTTTGCCGAGGGCCAGTCGGGCGACCCGGACTACGCTGGTAGCTGGCTCGGCCAGGGCTTTGTGGCCCAGCAGTATGGCGAAGCTGGCGAATCCCGCAGCCTGTTTATGCACGCCATGGATTTGTCGGACGCGTCGTCGCTTCTTGCTCGGCAGCAGTATGCCATCTCCGTGTTCGACCAGGCCGTGGCTGCAGATGCGGCCCCGTTGTCGTCGACAGATCTTGTGCGTCCCCTGTCTGGGCTGGAGCAGACATACCGTTTACGTGCACACGAGCTGCCCTACAGCCACTTGTATGCTCTGTTCTGCGAACGCATTCAAGACACCGAGGGCATGGTGAGGATCCTGGAAAGGGTGCTCTTGTCTGAAGAGAAATCGGAGACACGGATGGGAGAGGGAGGCAAAGAAGAAGAGCAGCCATCGGCGCGCTGGCAGCGCATTCTGACCAAGTCAGACCTGTCTCGGGCCTACGTGGCTGTCGGCCGCTACGACGAGGCGGTGCAGCAGGGCCAGGACGTCGTACGGCTCCTCGACACAGATATCGACGGCAGCACACCAACGCCAGCTGAGCGCACCAATGTCTTGCTGTCTGTGCACCTCGCCATGGGCCTGGCGTGTTTTTTCACCGAGGACTTTGCCAGCGCCCTGGCTTATTTCGAGGCCATTCTCACCGGCCCGGACGGCGAGAAGAACCCAGACGTCGTGTGCTTGTTTGCCCAGGTTCTGTGGGCGACGGAAGACAGCAATTCGCGACAACGGGCGACAGAAGAGCTGTTCGAGGCCATCGAAGCCCACCCAGAACATCTCCAGGCAGTGCTGCTGCTCGGCGTGATTGCGCTGCTCGAGGCCGACGAAGAAAGCGCCGAGGCCGTGCAGGCGGAGCTGCTGGTGATGCAGGGCAAGGATGACAAGAAGGTCGGTGCGGCCGATCAAGCCAGCATTGGCCGCGTTCTCTTTGCCATGGCCAACGACCAAGACCAGGGCCGCCGCTTCCAGGCGCAGAGAGACATTATGATGCATCCCCATCTGCCTCAGGGATGGACGAATCTGGCCCAGAGTGGCACGGCCGAAGAGGAGGAGGAAGAGGCAGAGGGTGCCGACCAGGATGACGGCGAGTACCACGACGAGTACGGTTTTGCAAGCGACATGGCCCTCAGGCTAACCCTCAGTCTGGTACCGCCGCGAGGTGAGCTGGGGCCAGAAGACGTAGCGAGAGCGTGTGTTGGCACCGGACGACCAGCTGATGCCCAAGTGGGCATCATGATGGCGCCGTGGCTCGCGGATTCATGGCAGGGATTTGCGGAATCGATCGCCTGAGGGCGAGCAGCATCTAGGATTGGGCACGGAAAAGCGCATTGGCTAGCGCAAAGGGGCTATAGATAGTTTATGTCAGGATATAAGAAGGCGGTTTAATGAAGCACGATGTTTTGCATTCATCTAACGGTGATGGCGAGGCAATACGCGACTATGTGCAGAAGATACGACATGCTGCGGTGAACCACTTGTCGTAGGTCGCAGAGCAACGAGCAAGCAGTAAGAGCCATACAGAGAGCCAGAGCCGGGTACAGTGTCTGACATTGGGCCATGCGGCGGTGGCTTACTTAGTTAGCGACTAGCGCATTTCTAGCACTGTGCTCCCACCTCGAGAGCTATGAAGCTCCTGCTCCGCATCCCACATCCAGCCATTGTCCATCTTCCCCCAAAGCCAAAAACAAGCCAGAAACATACGAAAGTCGCCCGGCCTCAGACGGCCCACCCAATGCGCCTACACAGAACCAGGTTGTTCTCCGTCGGCCACAGCAGCCTTTCGCCTCTGGCCGCCTCCCTTCAGGCTTTTGCTCCGGTTTCGAGGCATTCCAGACAGCATTCTCAACAGCTCCTCGCCCAGCGCTCCCAGTCGCTGCCGGGCCCGACATCCCTGAAGCCCGTTGCCTTTGGTCCCAGTGATCGACTGCCTTCTCCTATCTGCCGCCGCCTGTCCAGCTCTGTCAGGATGACGAGCTTCGCAAAAACTGTGGTGGAGGCGATGCGGAACCTGTAAGCCTCTCCCTCCCTTTGACCTACTTTGAGGCACGCGGCTCATTCTCTTCATAGGTACCCCGAGGAGTATGCCGACAGGACGTGGGACAATGTGGGCGTCCTGGTCGACAGCCTCGACAGTCTCGACAACGGCTCCACGCCGGCTCGCAAGCGGGTGCTGTTGACGATCGACTTGACGCCCGATGTGGTGGAAGAGGCTATCAAACAGAATGTGGCCGTCATTGTGGCCTACCGTAAGCTGCCATCAACGCGAGCAGGCTCTCCTGCGCTGGTGCTCTCTTGCTGCACTGCTGACTCTTCTTGCCAGACCCCATCATCTTCAAGGGCATCAAGGCCGTCGACAGCCGCAACGCGCAGCACGTGTCCATCATGAAGTGCATCCAGGCCAACATCACGGTCTACTCGCCGCACACGGCATTGGATGCACAGAATGGCGGCATCAACGACTGGCTGATTGGCAAGATCGCGGCCGCTTCCTCCGAGGACCTCCGTGTCGCCGGCGCGTCGACCACCGGCGTCATCATGCCGGGAGCAGCCGGCGCACCCAAGAACGTCGGCATGGGCCGCTACATCGAGCTAGCGCAGCCTGTGGACGCTGCAGCACTGATTCGCGGTGTTGTCCAGCGGCTGCACGGCGAAGGCCGCGGCGGCGGGCAGACGAGCCTGCGGCATGTCAGCGTAGCTCGGCCGCGAGTGCACTCGACGACGGCGACGACCGGATCGACGGCTGGCACTTTGCTGGTTCAGTCTGTGGCCGTGTGTGCTGGCTCGGGCTACGACATTCTTGCTGGGCGTCCAAACGCCGGCATGTACATCACAGGCGAAGTGAGCCACCACGCAGCGCTCGAGGCCACAACGCGCGGCACCTGGGTGGTCAGCGTGCAGCACAGCAACTCGGAGCGGCTGTTTCTGCGGCAAGTGCTGCAGCCTCAGCTGGCCAAAGCACTCGGCACCGAGGCCACCGTCGTCGTTAGCGAGTGTGACCGTGATCCGTTCACCGTCTGGGACACGAACGAAGAGCCGCCGTGGCAGGGTGCGTGATGATGTAGGGCGAGTTCTAGTCGAGCACGGCTCTAGACACCTGTGTTCAGACCTCGGGCAAATATGGACATATATATATGTATATATGTATACTAACAAAAACACACAATAATAAGCCTCATTTGATGTCATTCTGTCGTAATATGCTGGCTACCGTGACCCAGTCTTCCCCCCACCCGTCGCTACGGCCAGTGAGGCTGCCGATGACGATGACGATGACGATGCCGGCAGCGATGCCGACGATGTCAATGGCAGCGAGGCAGGCGTCGTCCTCTCTGAATTCCAACCGTCAGGTCCTGCTTCCCCTCGCAGCGCTGCCTCGCCGTCTGCCAAACACGCCGCCACGTCTTCGCCGCCCAGCCCAGCCGCCCGCCATGCGTCCAGCAGTTTCCTCGGCCGCTCCCACACGCGCTGTGCCTCCTCCTGCTGCCCGTCGCGCACCAATTGCCGTAGCCGCTCCGGCGTCTGGAGCACCGCTGCGGCCAGCTGTCGCGTCCGCACGCGAGCGGCCGCTGTCTTTGCTTCGTCGCTGTCGGGCGGCGGCACCGCCTGGCGCATTGAGTCGCGCACTGTAGACGCCTGTGAGTAGACGTGGGCAATGGCCGGATCGAGAGTCGCGGCCATGGGGTTGAGGGGGTCCATCGTAGCACGCATCTGTCGTTGGTTAGTGAGGCTGCCAAAACAGACCGCAGAGCCGCACAACCGCACCACCACAACCCTACCTTGCGGATCGTTTCTGTCGCTGTAATCAGCCGGCTGTAGTTGTCGTACACGAGCCCCTTTTTCTCGGCGTCCAGCGCCCGGATCTCGCCCAACACTCGCGTGTATGTGCGCAACAGCTCCTCGAGCCCGTTGTTCTCCATCGCGTTGCGCACAAACTCGGCCGCGTCGAATCCCGGCCGATCCATCTCGGACGGTGCCACCTCCGAGTTCAATAGCATGCTATTCGTCTGGAGCTGCTGTTGTTGCTGCCATTCGTCGTCCAGGGGCTCGGTCACCTCCAGCGACGGCGCATCCGCCTTTTTGAGGTTGTAGTACTCCCTTAGGGCAGCCCGGTTTCGCCGCGCTGCTCCCGTTCCTGTGCCCGTCCCTGTGCCTGTGCCTGTGCCTGCACCCCCCGATCCCCCAACAGTCGCCGCGCCCGCCCCCCCTGCTGTCGAAGACGATGCATTGGGATTTGGCGATCCCGTGGCCGAACGGCTCGACTCGAGACTCTGGCGGCTCGACGATGTCGGCGTCTGTGAAGACGACGCTGCCCGCCGTGTTGGTAACGGAGTGTCTCGTGGCGTCGCTATGGTCGACATGATCCAGAGATCAGCTCCCAGGGTGCGGATGGTGCGAAAGAGGGAGTCGAGTCGTCGGGGTGGGAATCTTGGAGATCTAGCAGGTGGAAGCTCTTTAGCTCCTTTTGACCACTGCAGCATAGTTGGAGAGCATCAGGTCCCGCTTACTGCTGACTCAGCATATTCTTACAGCTATCGAAACACCGTTCGCCAGCTAGAGCACCTTTGTCACTTCTTTACCCTGTCATAAACAAATCGTTCTTTGTTTTCTTCCCCGTCTAAGCCAACGTGTGCACCGCGTTCGGCTCACCAATGAAACAGCCAGAGGCAAATGCGGCAACAGCAAGACCCCAGCGTGCCATCAGTAGCGCCTGACGCCCTCTGAAGTTATAGCGCTCTTTGGCGGCACTGGCGCGTTTTCTGTGGTTCTGTGTCGACTCACCAAAAACGGACAAGCCAAGTCGACTCGCCATCCTCGACTCTGCACATCTCCAGCCCTCGTCCTCCCTCTATGGACCAGACTCTCCAGCTCCGCTCTGCACTGAAGCTGAGCCTCCCCCTGCTTGCCCCCTCCACGGCCTGGCTGCAAGCAGTTGTCCAGTCGGCCACCGCTGCTGCCGCCAGTCAACGCCGTCCTCCTCCTTCTTTGCAGTCGCTAGTAGAAACGGCCGAGGCCCGGCTGCTGGCTGCTGACCTGTCTTCGCCGGGTGTCTTGGACCCAGCTGCTGCGGCTGGCCTTGCTTTCCCACCCGGTGTGGCTTCTTCGTCGGCTGCTGCGCCGCAACAGGAATCCCGACTGCCGCGTGATATCGTCGTCCAGGTTCTCGACATTGAGAACCTCACCCAGAGCCGATGGCAGCAGATTGAAGAGCTCGAAGCCATTGAGCGTGGCGAGCAGAAGCGCGGTCGTGAGATTATTCGTGTGGCCACAGACAGTCATGCGGATGGCGGAAACGAGAGCGACAACGAATCTGGAACTAGAGCTGGAACTAGAGCCCGGAGTGCCGCCAATAGCTCCGGTGCCTCTGCCGGTGGCAACGCAACGCACCGGCTAGTGTTGCAGGACTGCCGCGGCCAGACTATCTATGCCCTTGAGCTGACCCGCATCTACCGCATCAGCATTGGCCATCTCGGCATTGGCGAGAAGCTGCTGGTCCGGAGTGGCACAGTTGTTGCTCGTGGCGTCATCCTGCTCGAGCCACCCAAAGTCGACTTTCTCGGCGGCAAGCTGGAAGCCGCTCACAAATCGTGGCTGGATGGTCGCCTCGCTCGGCTGCGGAACGATGTAAAGACGGACTGAAAGCTGAGAGCTGGGGCTAGGTAAACGGCTCATTTAATGACAACAGTAGGCACATAGACATTTATTGTGCGGGCATCAAGGAAAGTCCGACGGACTTGGCTTGAGTCAAGGAATTCGTATATATATTTTTTTCGAGCGCTGCCCATACTTGCGCGATCGGATGGTGAAATACTAATGCTACATATCTAGAAGGCTGGAGCTGACAATATGGGTCGGAAATGCTCCAGAAGTATCCTGTCAGATAATTGCATCTAGGGCAAGGACGAAAGGCGAAATTGCACATGGTAGCTGGTTGATATGCGTCTATTTCGACCTCTACCTCCACCATGGACTAGCTCCCACCCACTTCCTACCTAATACCACAGGACAATGCTTAAAAACGTACCACAGGGAGGCAGCAGATTACGTGAACTTCTTGCAAGCCCGGTAGAGTGCGTCGAGATTGACGTCTCAAGGGGCCATTTCAACAGTTGCATCTGAGAGTTGCAAAATGGCTTGAGAAGGATAGCGACCGGAAAAAGCTGGAAACACCAGGAGATTATCGGGGACGGAGAAGGGGAAAGAAAAACAAGAAAAAGGAAAGAAGGAAAACAATAAGAAAACAGGACAGAAACAAAAATGTGGCGTTGCGCTTCCATCATTGCTAGTACGGCGTTACAATTTACTTCAAAATTGGAAACACTGTGTAAAAGTACGATACAGTGGTTTTAGAAAATAGCAACAAAAAAGTAATTGTTAGTCCATATCTATAAGCCAATAGCACACACTAGCAGGAAGTTTTAACACATGATAGAAGCAGTCTCCCTGCAAGGCTGAGGAGTCAAGGCAAAGGAAGGGTCAAGTTAATAGCCGAGCCTTTAGCACCAACACAGTGACAGCAAATCATCGATTTATACTGTGCCAGAACATATCTGACGCCTGACAAACCATGTGTGGAGAACCCACCTCCAAATTCAGCGTACAAAGACAACCACGTAGCTGCCCTTTCAGCTAGCTGTTTGCTTCGCACCTCAACAGCAGGGCAGTTGCTGCTGATGATACCGAACCAATCACGCGATCGCCTGACCCGACCTGAGCACTTTGCCATCTTATCAATCAGATAAAATTTGCCGGACTTCCACCGCATGCCAAAAAAACTCACCCTTTCTCTGCGCATCGCTGAAGAACAAGGCCCTCCTTCGGTTCCCCGAACCCCTCCTTCTGAGGCACATCTAATTCTAGTCTCCGCTCATTTTCCTCATCTCCCTCCCCCCCACCACTACCACGTCAAATGGCCGAGGCTAGCATCTCTGAAGACTTCCTGAAGCAGGCGCTGCGGGATCGGCTCCAGGCGATTCACGTCGACATCACTGATGTCTCTGGTGAGTGACAGCCCTCTCTCCCCTTTTCACTCTCCCTCTCTTTACTCCCGTGAAGTAGCAGCCTTTTTTTCCTCCTTTTCTCTCCCTCTACTTCCGTGATCAGGCCACCTGTTCTCTCTCCCTAGTCCTTTGCTCGTGGGCTAGCAGCCGCCTTGCAACCTCTCTTGACCCTTTTCTCCCTACGTTTTTGCCGTTCTATTAACCAGAGGCAATATTGCTAGGTGGCTGTGGCCAAGCTTTCACAGCCATTATCGTGTCTCCAGAATTCGACGGCAAAAACTCACTAAAGCGCCACCGCCTTGTCAATGCGGCCCTGAAAGACGAAATTGCCCAAATACATGCATGGAGCGCAAAGTGCCAGACGCCCACTGAATGGTCAAAAGACCAGCACTCTAAGGACGGCGCTGCCACAAACAACACGGACATGGGTGGCGTGGCATAGTTGCGCGGTGTGGGCGTGAGAACAGAGCAGAGCCTCCCTCTGTCTGGGGCTTGCGGGTAATGAACTCTTCTGCATGCATCGGGCGCATCCTTGGATGCATGCTAGATACGTAATGAACAAATGCAAACGCCGTGTCCAATCTACTGGTCGCTCTCCGTGAATGTGGAAACAGGCACTGTGCTATATTGTGGTTTGGTGTTGCCTAAGGCGCTTTCTATCTGACACTGCTCAGATGAGACGCCTCGGGTCGGTGCTTGCCTCCAACCCATGTGCCCGTCCTAGTTTAGTAAAATAATGAAAAAAAGCAACGACCAAATAGCACTACTGCATCGCATGTGTTACGGCTCGTCGGATAGAGTCTGAGAACCACAGTTGAGAAGACGCTGAAAAATAGCAAGTCGTGCATTTACCGCGCAATGGCCATGCTCCATAGGGGCATGCCTCTCACCTCCCAGTTTCGCTTTCCACCGGTATCCTCCACCGTTTGTGCAGTCCGTTCACTCTCACTGCCCGTCTCGCCGGTCTCAACCATGTCTTCCTACCATCTGTCCGGAATCTCATCTCAGATGGATAATTAGATGAACCACATCGTGTAAGGAGTGAATTTGGTGTTCAAGTCCACTGCCTCCTTGGCCCCGAAAGGCAGCAGCGGCGGTGCCTCAGTCGGATGGGTGGTGCGGCTGCTGGTGTTCTTCGAGTTCCAAGCCATCATCATCTTCTTGACCAACTCCGGATCCTTCTTTTCCGACTCGACATTCTCGTGGGCCCGAGCACGATCGCCAGCTAGGTGGGCATAGTACACCGCGGGGTGCAGCGACACGGGGGTCGTCGAGCGCGCGTACTGGTAGCACTGCTGATAGAGCATCTTCTGCAGAAGGTGAGGCGGCATCTTGATCTCGTCATGAATGATGTGATAGTGGACGGGGCGCGCAGTGCCCTGAATTGCCGCATGGGAGCAAAGGTAAAAATCGTAATGGAAGGGATGGGTCACTTCCTTCTCAACCAGAGTGCCAGGAAGCGCATTTCCATTTTTGTCTCCGCTGTTGCCCTCGGGGAAGAAGCGGATATGATGGCGCTTGGTTGCGACAATGATAGTGAACTGCGGCACCTTACCGCATACTTCCTGAAAGATTTTTTTCATTTCAGCAATTTCGTAGTCCATGACATGCGCAAACTGCCCTTCCGCGACTCCATCGCGGAGGTAGAACACGTGCTGAGGCGCCTTGCAAGAAAGGGCTTGGCACCAGTGGATCAGCGCATTCTTGAAGATACTGTGCATCTTCACAGGATTGACAATCTCAGTGCGATAGCCGTTGGTCTGGCAGAAAGCTGCGTACTTGGCAGCGTCGCGGTCCCAGGAAATAGACATCGCCACCATGGACGGGTCAAGTTCACCCTTGATATTCGCAGAGCCATGTGACACATCCACGCCAATCATCATGGTCGGCACTTTGAAAAAGGCCGGACCAGCAGGGTTTCCGGCTTCGGCTGGGACACGGCAAGTTGTGCCGCCCAGTTTGGCGTTCACCTTCATGCACACATTGGAACAGTACTGAGGCTGGGCCTTCATGACATGGCTCATGTTCAGCATCTGAGACACCATTCCGAAGCGGCACTCGCCGCTCTTCTTGAGCCGATAGTAGCTGAATGCGAGCTTGCTGGGCATGACAAAGAACATCATGACCGGATGCTGGCCAGCATTGGCCTTGACAGTGGCGTTGTAGCCCTGGAGATATACCTCGTCCAATGGCGTTCCCTTGGGGAAGCGAGCGACATGAGGCGGCTTGGGCACCACACCACCATGGTCTTTGTATGTCTTGACAAAGACACGAACAAAATTGTTGACAATAGGCAGTTCGACGCAGCTGTCAACAACAATAACCCCCCAGCTGCTCAGGGGGCGGTCCTTGTTGTTGATATGGAAGACCTTCTGGCGCAGATCCCAGCGGCCAGATGTTCCAGGACGAGCCACACCATTCTTGTAGGCCACCGTCGGCGCGGGCAGCAGTCTTCCCTGGACTGGTGTCATGTTTGGATTGACACGGATGCCAAACTCTTTGAGATACTCGTCCGTTCCCCATCCAAGCTTATTGACATTTTCAGCAATGCTTCTGGCCCGCTCAGCCGGGCGGGTGACGGCAAACCGAATCATCTCAGACGTCTGGGTCGGATTCAGCTTGAAAGCATAGCGCTGCCAAGGCTCCACATGGCACACCTCGAGAGGGAATGCCCCATCACGAGTAGTCTCAACCACCGGATAGCGGAAATGCTTCAGTGGAATATTGTACTGGCGGAGATAGTGGTCATAGACCGAACGCGTCTCTCCCGTCTTGCGGATGGTGAAAGTATAATTCTTGGCATGGGCGCCCTCAAACATGAACTTTTGGTTCCACGCAAAGCGTGCGATCGTATAGACCTTGTCTTCATTCATCTTGCCACGGTGGCCCACTTTGAAGCGCAACTTGTGAAGACGGCGGAGGCAGCGGAATGCCTCAGACATGGTGGGCTCCTTCAATTTCTTGTTCCCTTCCCACTGCACGGGTTTGAGAATGTCCATGGCCTCATTGTGGTTTCTGGGGTTCCACTTGTTGCTGGCAATCTGGAGGAAGTTGAAGACGAGATTGTCCAGAGTTTGCTCTTTCCAAAACGTGGAGTTTGCCACGTCGACATTGATGGCAATGCCAGATCCGCCAGAGCGGATGGACTCCGAGAGGCGGAATGCAGCGTAGATGCCTTTGGCGGCATAGATGGTTCCGTCGAGCTCCTTGCGAGGAGCACCCTTGGGATAAAAGTTGCGGCGGATCGCAACCATGGACTGCGACGGCTTCTGGCGCAAGGCATGATCAAAGAAGTTCATGCATTCGAGGACATGGGTGTCCCAACTGGCCGTTCCCCGAAGATAGGCAATCAGAGAACTCAAATAGATGGTGCTAGCTTGCTTGACAACTATCACAAATGTGTTCGGGTGATTGGGACGAGGGGTCTTGCCCGCCTCTTCATCAAGGTCTACTTCAACCTTGAAGGGCTCAGTGACATTGTTGATGGACCTAGGAAAACATGTCTTAGCCAGTGTGCAAACACTAAATAGTCAGGGCACCTGGGCATTTGTGCTTACCATGCCAGAGAGCGCCCATCGTACAGCCAGGACTTTTGGAACTTTTCCAATTGTCTCTGGACCTTGTGGGAACCCCAAATCTTCTTGAAGACAATTGGCTTCGGAGGCTCAGGACGAAACGAGACCTGATTTTGTAGCTTTATTAGCATTCTAAGTGTAAGGGAAGGCGTTGGTAGCATCGTGAGGGAAATCATTGCTGGACTTACCGCATACTGGTAGACCTTCACACTGGTGGCCTGCTCTACTCGGTACTGGTTGACTCGAAGATTGACGGGCTTGTCCTTTTCGTTGTATCCCGGGCGCCGGGTGTATGGTGTGGGCATCGCAGTCTATGTGTTTTTTCGTATTAGTTTTTGCTTTGCCTTAAAATTCGGCATACTAAAAACAGAAGAAAAAAAGAAAAAAAAGGTAGCACTCACAAGGCTGTATGCCTCAGGAGGAAGGTCGAGACGCTTGGGCATCTCACTCTCCTTGCGCTTTGCCTCTTCCATTGGCAGACGAGCAGGATCATAACCTAGTCCAGGAGGAAATCCAGTCGAAGACGAGCCGGATGGGCCAGCCTTCGCAGAGGACGCGGATAGGTTACGTGAATGAGACGGTCTAGGAGGTGAGCCCCCATGTTGAGACCCGCTGAACGAAGGGCACCGCTGATGAGGCGGCGAGCCGGATGGGTTATCCATGGTTGTCGAGCGCTAAAGAATGGAGAGAGGATTGTTATTAGCAGGTGCAAATACTTCGTGAAGTGTAGGCTTGGGAAGGTTAATTATGAGGCCGATGTACCTGTTTCAAATAGCGGTCTTGAGAACAGCTGATCAATTATGACCTGAAAAGCTAGGAAACTGATATAAAAGACGGTTAGTTTAGTGTGTTTGAGGCTGATAAGATGCGTGTGAGATGATGGGGATGAAAGGGGAATGAGAAGAGGAGCGCTAGAAAAAGACGGGATGAGGCATACTTACCAGGAGATCGATGCTTTGGATGTGTTCTGGCTGTGTGCTGACACAGTTAAATATGAAAGTGAGAATTGAGGTGCGAAAACGATGCGGACAGAATTGTGCAGACAAGGGTGAGGTGAAGTAGCCACCTACCAATGTGCTGGTTGTTTCTAACAGACTAGTACGGTCTGCTGGTGGTGTAGTGGTTCTTTTTTCTTGCCCCGATGGGTGCTACTTTTGTTGTAGAGGGGAAAAGGAAGCAAAAACAAAACAAAACAGAGAGACAAGGAGATAAAATTGGGAGGGAAGATGAAAATGTTCATTATTGACTGTGGCTATGTTGACGTTGTTGGGGAAGGAGCTGCCCGACTATGAAGGATCTGCATCCCAATAAGGAAAGAACCAGCTGGTGGGACGCGAAGCACAAAGCAGTGAATTGGCGTGAACTCAGTCTGAATTCACTGGCTTACGACCAGTGATGTCACGTAGTGTCGACTGAGAGGACGATGGATTCTTAAAATGTGTTGAAGTACTCGGCGTATACATTGGAAGGACAGCCCGTTTGAGCTGCTTTCATGAGAATCATGTACATCAAATGGGAACAATTGAAGTTGCGCTCCATTGATATTGACTCTTGTTTCACAAATGCATATCTCGTTATATGAGGCTAGGTTAGATTGAAAATGGGATTGCCCCATCCGGCGCTTTGGGCTTTCCACTATCAAGTTCGAGAGGTTTCAACTTGAAAAAACATGTAGGAAGTATTGTATTGTACAGGATTGCTGTTATTTACTTATACATAACTAATATACCACCATATTACACTCGCGGCTCGAGCTTTTAACTTACATACCAGGACTATCCTGTTCCGGTAGATTGCACAATGTAAGTGGCTCGAAAATCCCGATCCTAAAATAGCCCTCTTCGTGCTCCAAATCTGTGGACCTAGCCCTCCTTAAAGACCGTGCTGGTAATGCCGCTATCAACTCTATTGATAGCGGTAGCCTCCAAAGGGCGCCTGCTGTTGCGGCGGTTGAGACGGTTGAGGCGGATATGACTGTTGGTATGGAGTTCCAGCGGCCGGCGCAGCACCGTATCCTACGGCTGACGGAGGCGGCTGCCACGCGGCTCCAGCTGCCGCAGGAAACTGGCTATACACATTGACAGGTACTGGAGGAGGTGGCGGTTCATACGACTCTCGTGAGTCAGGTCGCAGCGAAGATTGCCGATAGCCACCAGCACCAGCACCAGCACCAGCAGAAGCCCCAGGATGTCTTCCGCCATATGGACTCACCGGCCGTACGCCACTAGGCGCTGGAGAATTGCGGCTGCCGTGATACGTCGGGTAGTCGGACGAGGCCTGGCGTGCATGCATGGATGTAGCTCCGGAATTGCCGCTGCCGCCTCCGTGGCGGCCATATTGGGTCGATTGCCTGGATGTCTTACCTCCCGTCTTCCGCCCCGACTCCCACGAATTGGTATCGATGTCTGTCTCTCGCAGAAGCTGCACCAGGCCCGGTGCCGAGTAGCGAACCCCGTTGTACTGGGCTGCGGGCGGGATCTGGCCGAGCAAAAAAGTCACCATTGTCGGCAGAGGAGCCGGGCCGGATGCTGTTGACACGGTGCCGAAACCTTGATTGTGTCCCTGCAGACGCCGTTGCTGGTCAAGTCGCCGGCCGGCGGCACCCTTGAGCGGCGACTCGCCTCGCTGGAATTCGCGCTGATCCCCGCTTCGCAGCAGCTTGCGTGGGTTGCCATCGTCGAGATCGTCCGCCTGGAATGGCCGCTTGGGCGAGTTCGTTGACCCCGATAGATGCAGGCGCGGACTTTGTTGACGCAACCCCCCTGGCCCCATAGGGAATGGACTATTTCTTAGCGATGCTGGGGCTTCCACCGACGGGAGAATCAGCCGTGGTCGTAGCTGGGCAGCCGTGGAGATGATGATGCGTGCTCCGACTGGGTCGAACTTCTCGGTGGAAAAGCGCTTGCTGAACTGGGCCAGCTTCGGATCCTCCGGGTATAATTCTGATATGCGCTTTTCCAGCTCCAGTACTCGTGATAGGTCGCCATATAATGCCTCGCGCTTGTGCATGTAGGCCAACAATGGCTTGGCTTTGTGTACTGTTTCCGTTTTTTGCGCCAGCTTGTTGACGCACGTCTCGAAGACCACGCGAGAATCTGCTAGTGTTAGATACGCGTCTCATCTTCTCATGCTGAACAGCCGTCTCTCCCTTTTTCTTTCCCACTGCCCAGGCACTTACTTGTGTGGTCGCCGTGCGCTGTCAGGTACTTGATGTACTCGATCATGAAGTACGGATCTTCGGGAAACAGCTTTGCTCCGCGCTCGAGAATCTTGCCGCCGGCCTTGTCGTTGTAGCACTTCCACTCCATCTTGGCGATGGCC
Organism: Graphilbum fragrans; assembly: GCA_001513895.1. Lineage (NCBI taxonomy): Eukaryota > Fungi > Ascomycota > Sordariomycetes > Ophiostomatales > Ophiostomataceae > Graphilbum > Graphilbum fragrans. Next base: position 204,792 of record LLKO01000017.1, read on the forward strand.
ACGTATATATCGCTTTTCAGTCGTCCACCCTTGCGTGCCTCTGAAAACACTTGCCGCATGCCGCCTAGGGGACCCGATGGATTGCCTTTGCCCTGGATCCGCCGCATCGCCCGTGCCAGAGCAATCCACACATGTGTAAGACACTTGGACACTAAGTCCATTTGTGCAGCGAAGCCCTGTCGCACCTGGGCAATTTTCTGCTCCCTTTCCACGCTATTGGGACGGTTGCCCTCCGGCTGGTAGTCGTCGCCGTCGTCGTCATCGCCGGCATCGACGTTATCATTATCTGCTCCATCGCTGCCCTTGTTTTGGGCCATAAATGACTCCCCAATGCGCGTCACTGCCGCCTTTTCGCGGTCTTGTAGCGATTTGTGCAAGTCTCGTAGTGTTTTGATGATCTTGTCGTATGGCGCTCGCACAACCTGCCCCCGTGCAATCTTCGCCTGGTCACCCTCCTCGATAGGGAATGTTGATTCTATGCGGTCGGCGTGCTTCAGCGCAAGCATGATGCTCTCAGGGTTCGCTTCAATACCGTCCAGCAAAAAATCAAGGCCCTTTTCCCGGCCGTTTTCTTTCACCCCATTCTCGAAACACCATTCGGCAGCTTCAACCCACAGCTCCGACCAGAACCGCAATGGCATCACGGCTTGTTTGTAGCAGTAGAGGATGCGGGACTTGAGCGCCTCCGGCTCGTCGATGCCAAGATCTAGCGGATCAGATTTCTCCCAAGCAATCCACTTCTGCCACAGATCAACCTGCACCATGTACTCTTGGTGGCCCTCGAACCCGGCTACCGGTGGGAGCCGTGGAATCGTCGTCCGGTTAAGCCCGCGTATCAGGTTCTCCAACGCGGTATTAGCGCTCTTGGCCGACATATACAGAGCCGACCGCTCAGCAAGGAACTTGCGGCCCGTGATCTTGTTGAGCCCCATTTCGAACTGATCGTACTCCTTCCACACTTGGTTCACGTTGGAAATCGGAATGCTGGTCGCCCGCCGGAATGCCTTCCGCAGCTGGTCCATCTTCTGCTGATTCTGCCAGCCAGTGTCGCCAATATTTCCCGGCCCCGACCGGATGAACTGGATGTAGTCTTGCCACACCCGGCCGGCATCCTTATCAAGCCCCACGTTGTCGAGCACAAACTCGTACGCGCGACTGACGACTTTGCGCGCCTCTCCCGACGCATCGCTAAGAAGGCTGTTTCTGCGGCGAACGTAGTCGAGATACACCACCCATAGTGGAACATTGAGTACTTTCGTGAGGGATTTCGCAAATAGATCTTCCGCAGCCGCAAAGTTGTCGAGCTCCAGTTCCATTTCGATGTAGTTGACCCAAATCTCAGCCTGTTTTCCGCGTTAGAGAAATGAAAGTCGCACCTCCTGGAAAGGTAGGGGAAAAGGGATAAATAAAAGCGCGCCAGCAGCCAATTAATAAACACTTACCGCTTGAGGGAATACCTCGAGGAATCGATTAAAAACAGAGCGGGCTTCATCAAATCTGTTGTTTCGCCGATGCTCCGCCATCAAAACGAGCCAGGAGTCCACCGACCCGCGAGGGTCATCCACTATGCTCGCCTCCAAAATACTAATATTGTCCGGAGGGGAGGAGAAGGCAGAAGTGGGGGGGGCCACGGCGGGTTGTTGTGGTGGAGGGATAGGCGCGGCAGGTGCAGGTGCTGGTGGCGGCTCGTTGGATGTGAAAGGAACTGGCTCATACGAATCAGATCCGTCGCCGGTGGCGCCAGAGGCGGTCTTGTTCGAGGAGCGGCTGTGGTGGTTCAAACCGTTGATATTGTCATCCTCCGAGTCCGAGTCGCCCACTATGAACCCGCCCTTCACCTTTGGCTTTTTGGCTGCTGGCTGCGGTAGCGAAGGCTCCTGTGTTGACACAATTGAAGCCTCGACAGCTGGGGCAGTCTGGTTAGAAAAATTATCTGCTCCTTGGCCAACAAAGCGTTCTGCCTCCTCTTCTTCGCTGCCATCGTCCTCTTCGTCGTCGTCACCTTCGCTGCCGTTTTCGTCGTCCTCGCTATCCTCCCCATCAACCCCCCCTTCTTCCATCTCCGAGGCAAACCCAGCATCTGGCATTGCCACAGCACTCGGGTCGTATTCATCGGGAGCAAAATCACCAGAGGGACCGGGACCATCAGTAGGAACAGATGCATCACCACCATCAGAAAGTTCAGGATCTTGAGCTTGTATGTTGCTAAGTTGCACAGCAGCAGGATGCTGGTTTACTTCACTCGTAGCACCACCATCGTCCGTATCTCCAGCCCAAGGACCGCCTTGCTCGACGGATCCCTCCATTGGCGCGTATGTATCTATCGTCACGAGTAGGGTAACAAAAAACAAAACAGCAGCCCTCACTAGAGCGCGTAGCCAAGCGGTAGACCTAGATGCGAAGCCGAGCTGGTTAGTGATGGGCGCTTCACCTCATACGCTAAAAAGCGAAAGTGAAAAATAAACAGTTGAACGGGCTTCGGTCGGTGCGTTTCCTAGCTTTTCGGAACTCACCTAAAATAGCTGTGGCTGGAAAACGAGACAGGGAGAGTGGGTTGGAGCAGGAAAGCAAGGGCGAATAGATGCGCGCCCACAGATTCTTTGCCGGTATTGGCAGCGGATATGAGACACCTTCGGCGCCTGAAAGCTCACTCGATGGACAGAACCCTCGGCTGCAAGGGCGGACGGCGAAAGCAACTCCTCCTGGCTTTCGGCTGCGTTTTGATGGAAACCGCTTCGCAAAGCAACACGAATCGCCTGGCCAGCCTCTTCCGGCAGCACGGTCGTGTCTTTGTTAACCCAAAATTGGGCAATGAATCCTTGATGTAAGGGGTACCGAAGATGGGGAAGGAGATCGTCTGGACAAAGAGTGAAAAAAGAGATCTAGCAGCTCAACCAATGCTCTCTGATTCTTCACTAGCTTCTTTGGGCTACTTGTGGCTGGTGGACCCACTATACCAGCCACACCTATTAAAGGACCAGAATTCGCGACGCGTATATGTACATATTTATATCCCACGTCACCACCAAGAAACGCGCTTTTGAATTTGGTTTTCTAAACTGCTTACGCAAAACAACAAATTTCATCTCACGTCTGTTCCATTTTATCTTCTTTTTTTTCTCGCCCTAGCTATTACCTGGCGCACACGGAATCAGTGAGCAAGGCAGCTGCCTACAAATATTTCGCCATGTCTATTGTTTCTTTGCTTGATGTGAAGGTTGTCAACAATCCTGCAAAATTCACCGACAAGTACGAATTCGAGATTACTTTTGAGTGCCTTGAGCAGCTGGAAAAGGGTACGTCCCCATCCCCCCCGCTGTTGCTTTATTTTGCTCACCGCTAACGGAGACCCTTATGTGTAGACCTGGAATGGAAACTTACCTATGTTGGCTCAGCGACTTCGTATGTTCCCCCCCTCTACGTTTATCACCCGACCGCCATCCTAATCTGTCGTTTCTAGTGACCAGCATGACCAAGAATTAGACTCACTCCTAGTCGGACCCATCCCTGTCGGCGTCAACAAGTTTATCTTCGAAGCCGATCCGCCAGATATCAAGCGCATCCCGGACGCCGAAATCTTGGGCGTTACCGTAATTCTCCTGACCTGCTCTTACGATAGTCGGGAATTTGTGCGGGTTGGATACTATGTCAACAATGAATACGATTCTGAGGAACTCAATGCCGACCCTCCTGCAAAGCCTTTAATGGATCATATTCGGCGGAATGTTCTGGCAGAGAAGCCGCGCGTGACCCGATTCGCCATCAAGTGGTACGTACAAAGAAGACATGGAAGATACGGAGAATCAAAAAGGAAAGACGAACCAATTGGTTCATTGACGCAGTGACTTGGCAAGAGGCCGCTATGCAGGAGTATGGGGCGTGTGGCCTAAGGCATCTATAGCTTATATCTGGGTTTTTTTGTGGCTAATACTGTGTAGGGACAATGAAGCGAGTGCGCCGGCAGAATTCCCACCAGAACAACCAGAGGCAGACCTGGCTGCCGACGAAGAAGAATATGGTGCCGATGAGGGGGACGAAGAGGATGATGAAGATGTGGCTGCTCTGGAGGGAGTAGAAGTTTCCAAAGCCGCTGTAGAGGATTCGGCGATGGCTGGCGCCGACGAGCCTGTGGAGAATGGAGAGGAGGGCGATATCTCTGACGATGGCAGCGTCGACATCGAGGGCGAAAGCGAGGATGAAATTGAAGAGGAAGAGTTAGGAGAGGAGGGCCAAGGCGATGAAATGGACGTCGACTCGGAAAAGCCCACTGTCGGCCAACACCCTGTTGAAGTTATGTCACACTGAAGCGTCGGCGACCTATACAAGCTGCTTCACTGGTTTATGGCTTCTTGCTTGATTTTATTTTCATTATTTTATGCTTGATTTATGCAATTACAATGTTAGCATAGCACAATTCCATGGTACAAATTGTACTGTACTATGTAGGCGCAACTTTTTAGAGTCTATCGTCTAACTACTAAGAGTCACCGAGATCACACCGTGAGTCACGTAAAATGGCCGAGAACAATTAGCGTGGATGTCAGGCTGACCGTATGTACTCCGTATGTGTCGTGTTGTTATTTGCTGGTCGCTCCTTTGTCTAGCCACAACCAGTGTATGTACGAGTACGTCTACGAGAACTATTATGCTGGCCGTCGCCGGTTTTCGCTATCAGCGGTATTAGTGTACTCGTAAGCGGCACGGAATACTCCCCTGTTTCCCGCGAGAGAATGTCTACAGAGTACGGAGTCCAGTGGTCAGAAAGCTAAGATATCACTGTGGGACTATACGAGCAATTCAACCAAATTTTACTATAGTCTGGGTTCAATATTTTAGACTAGCTCGTGAAGCGGAGTACGAGTACTCGTATGTACTCCGTACATAAAGAGCGGAACGGATAACCATTTTTAGACTTTCTTACTCGTCTTTTCTCAGCACTGTGCGCAGTGTAAACTTTGCAGCGGCATAGGAAAGCAACGCGTGGGCATAACGGTCATAGGAATCATAAGACGTCGTGAATGGAATGCGGTGAAGCAGACTCGAGCTGTATGTGCAAGCAAAATGGTTGCTAAGTTGATTGTATTCTTTAGCTATGCTGTGGGCGAGTGCACGGCTTTATATGGCCGTGATGCAGTCTGTGTGGTGCGGTAACACGTAACACATTTTTTCTATTTACTAAAACTTTCGATTTGTCCATTACAACATTTGGAACTGAGTTTGGTCCGCGACTGAGTTGCCTAGAATTTACAAGTTTAGTATGAAACACAATACCAATGCAGCAATGAATGCTCACGCTGTTTGTGGACCCGATTCGGCGGCCGGCAGGGGACGAGTTGTATCTTTGGCCATGTCAAACTTGACCTCGAGTTGATAACTTGTGGTTTTGGTGATCTAGTCTTGTGTGGTCCGTCAGCATTTGTGCTGTAGATAATAGGGAAGGCGCGGGAGGGTGTAGGCTAGAGCTTGAGGATTGAAACTTGGTGAAATAGAAGAAGAAAGAGGAGGGGAAGGGCAGAATATATAATAAACATCTAAGAGTTACCTAGATACGAGAGGCTATGGAGTACATTCTGATCACTGCAGATCGTAAGCGGCTCCATACTAGGAACAAAAAAGCAATATTCTTGGTTCAAGCCTCTACAACGTACGAGTATTTCTGCAATTTTTTATTTGGGGTGAGAGCATAAAATCGCGTTAGGAGAGTGACCTAGCTAGGTATCCGAAAATTACACCTTGCACCACGTACTTATAGACAAGACTTATTTTGATCTGACATGTCAGCCAGCCCTAGCCGTAAGTACAATATACAACTTTTATGTAGACAAAAAGCATCCTCTGAAATAATGGAGAGGCTCATTGGCTACGACAGCCTAGTGACCATGGCTCTCTGCCCCTGGTCTATTTCAAACCCTTGCAAGACGGATCCACATAGGTTTAATGCATATGTACGAAGTACGTGTACTCTATGTGCGTCGTATGTACTCGTATGCACTTCAGAATTCGTTGGAAAATATTGCCTTCGACTTCTTTATAAGTCGATGCGGTAGTCACGTGGATATTCACGTGTAAACTCACGTGCGCAACCTGCCATTGCAAGCTGACAAAACACACTACCTGTCGACAGTGCTCTGGCGTTCATTTACGCGTCCTTCATATCGCAACATGTCGTCCTTCATCCGAGGAAAACAAGCCGGCATCCAGAATGACCTGTCGGCAGGCATCCTGCCGACACTGTTCACAGCAGAAGAGCTCATCCGCTATGGCATCAACTCACAGATAAGGTACTACACTAATGTAACGGTGTTTCAACATTGCTCGTCCTAACGTCTGCAGCTGCCTAGCATACGATCCAATCCAGTCGATTCTCGCTGTTGGTACCAACCAGACTCGCTTCGGCCGCGGAACAATCTATGTGTACGGACAAAACCGGGTATGCCAAGTGATCTCCCCGAAGGGCGGCGCGTCTCTTCGAAGCTTGCAATTCAGTGCAAACCGCCTCGTCAGTCTCGACGCAAAAAGCGAACTTGCAGTATGGAATCTCGACACCGGCGACCGCATTGCTGGAAGCGTTGCAGCCGGCGCAGCATCTTGTGTGGCTACCGATCCGATGCTGGACTGGGCCTTCCTCGGTCTCTCGAACGGTGAGGTGGCTGCGTTCGACTTGGATCGGGAACGATTCGCCTCCTTCCGCATCCCGAATCTTTGGCGGACACGGGACTCTCGACCGCGTGGCGGCACAGCGGTGCCCGCAGCCAGCGCGCATCTAGTCAGTCTCCAGATGCATCCGCGCGATGCCGGCCAACTTCTGCTGGGCTACGCGGGTGGGGCCGTTCTCTACTCGTTCAAGCTTAACCAGGTGGTCAAATACTTCGAATACACACTCCCACCTGGAGCACCAGGCGGAAACGGCGAAACCCCTCACATATCTCGCACGCCGCGGCTCACTCAGGCGATCTGGCATCCCAACGGCACGTTTATCCTGACGGCACACGACGACGGAAGCCTAGTGTTCTGGGACCCCAAGGACGGCCGTGTCGTTCTCGCTCGGTCACTTTACGAAACGGGAATCGATAAACCGGTGGCCAACCCGCCCCTGGCACGGCTGTTGGAGCCGTTTGTGCAGATTACGTGGTGCTCCAAGCAGAACCCAGACGATACGGCCCTCCTCATCGCAGGCGGCCTCGCTTTCGACTCCCCGGAGAAGGGCATGACATTCCTCGAATTAGGCCCAACCCCGGTGTACGCGACGTCCTCCTGGCAAGTTCTGTCGGACCATTTCAAGGGCAAGCGCCAGCACATACTGCCGATTCCCATGGGAGCCGAGGTTCTAGCCTTTTGCGTGGCGCCTCGTGTATCCCCGTACTTTGGCGGCGCCCACGATCCTATTGCGGTGTTCACGCTGCTCAGCTCAGGCGAGATGCTGACGCTGAGCTTCCCGTCGGGTTATCCCATCAGCCCTACCAACCAGCTGCATCCCTCGCTTTCCTTCGTGGCGCCCTTTGTCATCAAGTTTGCTGTGTCCAACATGGCGCGGGAGCGATGGCTGGGGCTAACGGAAAAGCGAAACATTGGCGAGCCGCTCGTCAAGGGTGGTGCAGAGGCCCCCAAACCGCGGAGGGGATATGGGTGCCGGAGCATTGTCCAGACTGCGCACGCGGACGGCACCGTCCGCGTCTGGGACGCTGGCCATGGCGACGAAATCGAAAATCAGGGGGTCTTGCAGGTGGATGTGGCTCGCGCAGTCAACCGCGACCAAGATGTTGACATCTCAGCGTTGTCACTAGGCTCAGCAACTGGCGAACTAGCCGCGGGCACTCGCGCTGGCGAAATCCTCATCTTTCGCTGGGGAAACAACAAGCTCTACGGCAAGCAGGGCAAGCCGGAAGCCGGCCAGTCTCAGCCGAATTCTGGCGGTTTCACTGATATTAGCGCCCGGACAGAGGCCAATCTGCAGGACGGCTTGCAGCCGTGGTTCATGTACGAGATGATGCAGGGGCCTATCACTGTTTTGCGTGTTGCAGAGGTTGGGTTCGTGGCCGCAGGGTCTGAAAATGGCTATATCACGATCATCGACCTCCGCGGCCCCACGGCCATTTTTTCGGGGGCCATCGCAGATCTAGTGAAGCCGGAAAAGAAGTCCTCGTTCTTGAGCAAGCACAGCCACAGCTCCAGCAGCGGAGCAGCCCAAGATTATGCCGTGGCCGTCGAGTTTTCCGTCCTGACGCTGGATGGAAAGTCCTACTCGAGCCTGGTTTGCGTTGTGGGCACCAACCAGGGTAAAGTCATTACCTTTGAGCTTTTGCCAACAGATAATGGCTATACAGCTAAGCTAGCCGGTGTGGCCGAGCTCAAGGGCAGGATTGTGGCCATTTGCCCCATTGTGACCGACACTGGGGCTCCGGCCACTGCCAGTGGCCAGGCCGTAGGTGGCCTGCGCAGCGGCCAGCACGTGAATGGCACTCTTGTTGTCGGTAAGTCGGGCTTTCTGTTGTCCTGCCGTCTTTCTGTTGGGGTAGCATCTAATGTGTGTTCGTCTGCAGTCTCCCAGACAGAGGTCCGCATCTTCAAGCCAGCCGCAGCCAAAGGCGCATCCAAGTCGTTCGATGATGTATTTTGCTACGCAGCAGAAGTGACCAATTTTGAGCTGCATGGATATGCCCTCGTTGGCGTGTTTGGCGATGGCAGCGCGCGCGCATTCACACTGCCCGGCCTCAAAGAGCTCAGCAAAGCTCCGCTCCGGATGCTCGATACATCACGCAACACCGACGCCGTTGTAACACCTACGGGCGACATCTTCGGCTGGTGTGGCCCATCTGAGCTTGTTGTTGTCTCGTCATGGGGCCGTGCAATTGGCCAAGACATACTTCACGACACTCTCATCAACCCCGAGTTATCAGTGCCGCCGCGGCCGACCATCAGTAACCTGCAGTGGATCTCGGGGACGCAGTATGTGTCACCAACGGATCTGGATATACTGATCGGCGGGCCTGACCGCCCTCCAAGCAAGCGCATGATTGCTGCGACGGCGGAAGAGGCACGGTTAGTTCGACATGGGACGGGGGGGCTGGGTGGAAGCGGCCCGTCAAGCCCAAGACGTCCACCTCCTGGCGGTCAAGAAGGCTGGGGCCAGTACTTGTCACGGCAGTTCAATGAGCGCGCAGAGAAGCTCTCGCTCGTGTCCGACAACCTGGATGGGCTGCAGGAGCAGAGCCAAGGTTGGGCAGATGACGTTAGCAAGTATGTTTCACAGCAGAAGCGCAGCTTGGTCTTTGGGGCGGTTAAGAGCAAGTTCATTTAAGCACACCCCGGTTTGAATCTGCCTTGTTGCCGACGGCCAAATATGCGGTGGCCTTTTTGATTTGGATCTCAGTTGATGGCAGTGTGGAGAAATAGCGCAGAGATCGATCGTCTTGCATTTGCGCATGTGTTTCGACAACAGGACATACTGTTGCGTCTGGAAGCACATCCTTGCCCCTGAGCTGCATCGGAGGAAAATGTGCCAGGGTTCGACTGAGATGAGACAGCTGGGTGATCGGTTTGTGGCGCTTAGGATATTGCCCAACATGGCGCGGCTACCAATCACATTCGACCACTGTCATTCAGAGCCAGGCTTTTTAGCGAGATCTAGCAGCCACAGCACGCAATATGCAAGGTAATTCCAGCACTCCATGCAAGACAGGTACTACGCTTTTCGTATTCCCACACTTCAGCCTCCGCTCAGATCACAATTAAGGCTCCGCAAAAAGCGTATACTGCATGCAGCTTCCCGCCCCTGAGATGAGGCTAAACAAGCTGACATTCGGAAGAACACGAATGGGCAAATCAAGGCTAGCCCGCTCTGCGCATTTGCGAGGTGATTGCACGTGACTCTGCCCGAGTCAAAGGGGCCCCGAGCGGCTCTGGGGATGGAACGGCGCTGGTTTTTGCAGAGCAGAGTTTGTGCGCCTGAATATTCTAGCTCGCCGTAGTGTTTTATGCTTAGTACTTGTTAATGGATGAATTTATGAGTTTTTCGGATACCCAACCTCCCGTGTATACGGGCCTGGCCGGTAAATGAATTGCAATTTCGGAACCTTCCCGGCCGGCAGTCAAAGCTGCTGCTACGCAGTATGTGACTTTGACCGTTGCCCAGAGTTTACAAGGACCTGCCGCGCGTGCCCTTTCTCGCGGTTTGTTGCATGCAGCTGTAATTTAGTCATCTCTGAATACGAGCTGTGGCACTGGATACATTTATGCCCGGCTGCCACCAGCAGAGAAATGGCCGACTCTTTTGTGAAAATGGAGCCGTGTCGAATTTCCAGCGTCTTGTACCTTTTTTAGTTTCACCCCCCATCATGACGCGAGCAGCAATTGGTGTCCTGTCTTTCCTAGCAGCCGTTAGCGAGCCTGTGCTTGCACAAGCACCTCGCGACGCACCCTCTGTCTCCCTGTTCCCGTCTCCATGGGGCGGTGTGGGCAAGAATGACGGGTGGGAGGCTGCCTATACGAAGGCGCGCGCCTTTGTGAGCAACCTGACCCTCGTCGAAAAGGTCAATCTGACCACAGGCACCGGTTGGGAATACGATCGATGCGTTGGCAACACCGGCTCCATCCCGCGGCTAGGCTTCCAGTCGATTTGCCTGGAAGATGGCCCTGTGGGTGTTCGATACAGTGAGAATACAATTTTGTTTTTGAGTATCTCCTCGGTTGGCGTTTGTGGCTGTCTGCTGACGGGGTAGCCGACAAGAATTCGGTGTTTCCAGCGGGCATCAACGCAGCCGCTACTTTCAGCCGCAGTCTGATCAAGAAACGTGGTTTAGCCATGGGTGCTGAATTCCGCGGCAAAGGCATTGATGTGCAGCTGGGCCCCGTTGCTGGGCCTTTGGGTCGAGTACCCGCAGGCGGCCGTAACTGGGAAGGCTTCTCGCCGGATCCGTATCTAACGGGCATTGGCATGATTGAAACGGTGCAGGGTATCCAGGAAGCTGGTGTCGTGGCTTGTGCGAAGCACTACATTCTCAACGAGCAGGAGCACTACCGCAACAATATTGACGTGACCATCGATGACCGCACAATGCACGAGCTGTATCTCTGGTGAGCTCCTTGGTCTGTTCGTCGTTACGCTCTTGCTACGGCCTAATATGCTAACGGAAAAGGCCCTTTGCTGATGCCGTTAGAGCCGGCGTGGGCTCCGTGATGTGCTCGTACAACAAAATCAATGGAGTATATTCATGCGATAATGGTTGGACCAACAACTATCTGTTGAAGAACGAGCTCAACTTTCAGGGGTTTGGTGAGTAGAGGAGCTCGAACGTGCTTACTTCCTAGTGCTGACATGCGCTTCTAGTGATGTCTGACTGGGGTGCCCAGCACACGACGCTCGCATCAGCCCTCGGTGGCCTTGATATGGCTATGCCTGGCAATGGGCCGTCCAACGCGTATGGCGCATTTTGGGGCGGTGCACTAACGGAAGCCGTGCTTAACGGCACCATTCCGGCATGGCGCGTCGACGACATGGCTGTCCGCATTCTGGCAGCTCTATTTAGGGTGAATGGTGACCGTGAGCGGCCGAGAATCAACTTCTCTGCCTGGGTGCGGCCCAATGTGACCGTCGGCCCGTCCTACTTCCGCGCCAATGCTGGGAATCAAACCGTAAATGAACACGTTGACGTTCAAGAAGACCATGCTGCAATAATTCGTGAGATGGGTGCCAAGTCGGCCGTGCTCCTCAAAAATGAAGGTGCTGCTCTGCCGTTGCGCCGGCCGGCCAGCATTGCCATTATTGGGGATGATGCCCAGGAGCCTCCGGTTGGACCCAACGCGTGTGAGGACAACAAATGCTACGGCGGAACGCAAGCCATGGGATACGGATCCGGAACTGCCAACTTTCCATATGTTGTATCGCCTGTGTCAGCCATCCGCGCTAGAAGCAACGGCACGAAAACAGTTATCACAGAAGCTCCCAACAGCTGGGATCTGGAAGCAGCTTGCAAGGCAGCGGCTGGAGCGGAGGTGGCCTTGGTATTTGCCAATGCCGATGCTGGCGAGGGGTACATTACCATCGACGAGAATACAGGTGACCGCAACAACTTGACGCTCTGGGGCAACGGCGATGCTCTGATCCAGGCCGTGGCATCCGTCAACAAGAACACTATTGTTGTCCTACACACCGTTGGCCCGGTTCTCATCGACTATGCCGCACGCCACGAAAACATTACAGCCATTCTGTGGGCAGGTCTTCCTGGGCAAGAGACCGGAAATTCCCTAGCTGATGTCCTCTTTGGAGATGTGCCCCCCCAGGGCCGCTCTCCTTTTACATGGGGCCGTTCTGCTGCCGATTACGGGGCACAGCTTGACTACAAGGCCACCTCTTCCCTTGCACCGGCCCAGAACTTCTCTGAAGGCATATACGTTGACTACCGCTACTTCCAAAAGGCAGGAATCCAACCTGTTTATCCTTTTGGCCACGGTCTTTCGTATACAAAGTTTACCTACACCAACCTAACGATCAAAGCCGGCGGCATCAAGAGTATCAATAGAACTAATATTGCCACCACAGGGCCAGCTCCTACATATGGCAGCGTCAACACCAGCATTTCAGCCAATACCATGCCAGCTAGCTTTTCACCTGTCAAGCCCTACGTCTACCCATGGGTCTTAGACAACAGTTCTGTCGTATCAGGAGGTCAAAATAACGCTGATTCTCGTGCCAATGGCTGTGCTCAGCCTGTTCTTTCTGCTGGTGGTGCTTCGGGCGGCCATGCCAGCCTCTACGAAACTGTCTACACGGTCGGGTTTGATGTGCACAACCTTGGCAACGTGTCCGTTGCGGACATCCCGCAACTGGTATGTATTATTTTCTTCTGTAGTCCCAATTACAATATCCAATAGGAACTCAGGCTAATAATGTAGTACGTCCAACTTGGCGGCGACAATCCGTGGGCTGTGTTGCGCGGATTTGACGATGTGCACGTCCCTGCTGGTGGGCGTGTCCATGTGGAAATGGATCTGACACGCCGTGATATCAGCAACTGGGATGCAGGGAAGCAGGACTGGGTTGTGACCAACCATACCAAGACTGTTTTTGTAGGAAGATCGTCTGTGGACATTGTTCTGAACGCAACATTGCCGGCGTGGGCGGTTGCCAAAGCATGGCGTTGAAACTGTTAGTTGTCAAAATGTTAATGGGTTGAATGCGATTCAACATAGATTGATTGAGAAACATAGCAGGAAAAGCAGTTTTCACGTTTGAATTTTCTTGGGCATCAATATTCAGGCATTGGTACTTTATATATGGCTTTGTCGACCAAGAACAGGAATGCTAGAGATATCTAGCATCTTTCAACACCAACTGAAAAGATTAGGACGCCACTGACAGTCTGGTTGTATCGTACACTTTCAGGCTATTGATGATTAGTCTAGAGATGTCCAAACATGAACGATCGTAACCGATGCAAAGTGAGGCTAGAGTCTCACGTGATTGTATCCAATAGCATCATTCGATGCTTTACCAAGAGCAGAAATATAGGCTGTGTTACCACTACCGGGCGGCAAGGGTTAGACCTCAAGCGAGAGATGCGGGATTTTAAAGGCAGTGCTTAGTGGCTGAGGCGGGACGTAGGACAAGATGTGATTGGGTACCGGTTATGCAGGTTTCACATTGGTCGAAGGGAAGCATTTTAGTGTACGCAACCTATTGGTTGAATTTTATTGATACTACTATGGTGCGACATTGGATGTAAAAAAAGAAAGAAGAAAGCAACTAAACAGAAGCGGGCTATCACAGCGATGAAATCAAATGCGGTCGGACGATTTGGAGACTCCCTAGGCCTGGCTAGGTAAGTGCGGCACCACTAGGGCTGATTCAAAGGAAAGGGAACCGTGCCGTGGCGGCACGTACATATTTTTAAGCAAGCGCAGCAGCCGCTGGATGTCACCTGCCAGAAGCGGCGTGGTTGATACAGCGGATCATGGCTAGCTGTATTTGAAATCATTCAGATCTTGGGCGTAGCGTCCACTGGCCTAGAGAGTGATGCCGACTGCCAGTGCCATCCTCGATGGGAATAGGCACACTGTCAGTCGCAGCAGCACGTCGAAGAGAAGGGTCAACCCGCCGGTTGATAGCAGCAGCATAAGCCTTATCAGCTTCAATGTCACTGCCCCGATGACGGGGCCAGAAACATAAACTACCTCGAGAGAGATACACCACAAACAACAGTCCGCCCAATAGGCAGACGATGAGAAGAGAAATCATGATCGCAATCATCTCGCCCTGGGACGAGCCCTGGACGACCGGAATCTCGGCGAGCGTGGTGTTCGCCGAGGAACGCGCAATGAAGTTAGTCATGGCCGGCATGATGATTATTTTGATGTGTGGAATTTGGTGTGTTGGTGTGTTGTTTTGGGGTGCTGTGTTTGGTAGCTCTGTGATCTTGGTGGTATTGAGATCTAGATGGTAGTTTGCGTTTTTGTTGCTTGATGAGGAGGAAAAAAATGAGAGAAGGTCATGGAGAGGTGTTTGTCTTATATACTAAGTCAGGGACGAGTATGAACGTAATATGAATAGCTGCGACAAGTTTGGCAAGTTCACGATCAGACTGAGGGCAAAGACTTTTTATGAGCACCTTTTTACTGGACTGGCCGTTTGCTTAAAACAAAGAACCCCAAACGGCGCTGCCGCTCCCCGAACAAAAGACTGATTTTCATACCCAAATTTTGTGCACAGTTTGTCCAGGAACAACGCTGGACACGTCACTGCAAAATTGTGAATATACGGAATGGACATGTTGGTTGCGTTCATGCGCTTTTCACTCACTGTTTTAATTTGCGAGCTTGATGGGCGAACAGCACTCAAGTTCACGGATTATGATGGCCACAGAAACGTATGTGAAGATATGAAAGAGGCAAACAGGTATTGGGATGGCATACAACTGTTCTTTATGCTGCCCCTAAGGGGATGCCCTTGTTGTGCATAAGCTGTTCAACACGGTGCACCAGCGCAGAAACATTGGGCTCAGCCCGCCACATTTGTAGCGATTTGAGCGCATTTTGCACAGCAGCTTCGGTGCCAGGATGTTGAATGTCAGCTGGTGCAGGAAGATCGTGCGCACAAAGAAGCAGTATAGCTACACAGAAGAGCCCGGCGATGTTTGCAAACAACATTAAGTGACGGTCTTGGAGCAGCGGCTCAACGGCATAGACGTGCAATACGGCGTAGTGTAGAGAACGGGCAACCGATGCTACCACCCGAGAATGATTCGCAAAGCCGTGACCAGAATGAGAGCCAGAGCAGTCGGAGCCAAAAATGGGCCCTTGATCTACCGTCAAAAGCTGCACCACAAATGGCCAATGCATCGTGGCCTGAACAGCGTAGAGCTGTGCCCGTGAAAAGATCTTGTGAGGATCTAGCAACGGCTGAAAAATAACCTGGGATGTGTTTGCTGTCGAGGTCAAGGCAGATATGTAGTAGCCATCGAAGCCGCCGGGTCGTCGAGCGGGAAGCGAATGGGCGCCGCTAGATTCGAGTTCCATTCCAGCAGCTGCAGAGCCACTTCGTCGACAAGCATCGGTGCATCCATCATATGCTCGTTCCAGGAAACGCCATCGCTGGCATCTTGCATACTCGAACAGATGCCACGGAGTGCAATTTCCGACAGAAACTAGTACATGCCGGGCTCATCGTAGTTGCTGAGCGGAAGAGGCACCGAGTCGCGGCGTTCCTGTAGCAGCTTTGCACTGAATGAAACATGGGCCTGGAGCTCGTGCTCTAGCAGATAGCAGGCCAAATAAGCTCGACGGAGACGCTCATGGTAGACAGGGTCGGCCGTCGTTTCGCCTCTATAGCTGTTACTGCTGCCTTGCACCGAAGGGCCCAAGTGCTGGGGCCTCGTCCGCAATTGGAACAGCATCAATAATTTTAGACCGGCTGCATGGAGTGACTCAAATGCCAACACGGGCTTGAGACTGAAGAGAAAGTAGAAGGTCACCAATATGTCGCATTCGACGCGCATGATCGAATATCTTGTTGTTACACCTCCACGATCGGCAGCTTCGCGGACTACTTGTCGACCTGCGTGAAAGTACTCTATTCCAGGCTAACTGTCTGGGAGCCCGTCAACTGGAGATGCACTGTTGAGGCTACTGAGCCCAAGTGACCGTATTGGTGCGTTTTCCCGTGCAAAAGAGCCCAATGCCAGCACCAGAAGCGCAACGCCTGTCTCGAGCTGGTCTGATGGAAATCTGGAAGCCGCTGCTCGAGCCACCAGATCCGCGCACTCACGGGGCTCAATGATGGGACACCATGGGAGCACATCCCGTGAAAATGCTTGCTCTAGATACCAGCAAAGACGCGGGCTGAGGTCGAGGCCTGCACGAAGACGCTGACCACCGAGAAAAGGCAGAGCAGACACTGGGCTAATTAAGCCGCTGGCTGCCGTTTGTGGCCCAAAGAGCTCCGTGTCAAGGTCACCTTCTGTGTCCATGGAGCATAAAGGGGCCAACTCAGGCAAGCTGGCAGCTTCTGGACCAAGGCGCGAGAGGCTATCAAGGCGATACCCAAACAATGGTGCTGGGGCTAGATCCAAGCCGCTGGCTACACCCAGAAGTGGACTGACGGCCACAATTCCGGGAATAGAGCGATGGCTGTGATGGTGGCGAAACTGCTCTGGGGACCCTGGACTGCCACCCCCACTGGTGGATGGTGTCGACGCATAGAGCGGCGGCTGTAGCTGTGGTTGGCTGAGGGGTTGAGACGGCGACGGCGGCACAAAGGAAGAAGAGTCCCTGTCTCTGAAAAAAGACTCGAGCCAACACGGGCAATAATATCGTCGCTGGACGCATTGTCTTGATTTTGTTTCGCATTCAATCTAAGCCAGTTAGGAACTACATAAAACAAATCGCCGCCTGCCAACACAAATAACGAGGAACACACAGTGGAAATTATTTGGCGTTGCCTCGACGATACACGCAGCTGATGCCCAGCTGCTCGCAGAACGAACACGCTGGCCGGCGAGCATCGCAACGAGTCTTGCGGGCTCGGCACAAATCACAGGCAACCGACACACGCTTTTTAGGGTAATTGATTTTGAACGGGCGTCCATTTGTGGTTCGGCCAGACCACCGTTTCCGGACCGGCGGCTCGGTTGGAACAGACGAACCTGGTGAACAGCGCGCATCCATTTTTTGTTCTTGGGGTGGCCTTCACCTCTGCTCTTATCTGTATTTATGCATCGAATGGGACTGAGCGATGGAGTGTTGGGCCACTGAAAAGTTGCTGATTGACGGAGTCAGCGTGTCAACCAGCTCGCTTGGATTCGAGGGGGAAACGGGGGCCTGTCACAGCGGAACTAATAACCAGAAATCCCCCTCTCCAGCTATTTTGGCCATGCGGTGCCGCCAGCTTTCCCCTAGACTCTACGGGTCCCCAGGAGAGCAATGCGGATGGGCCTCTAATTGTGCTCTAAAAAAGAAGGCAATATTCATCTCAGCTTGGCTTGATGTCGCAACCCATGCCACCACGGCGTGTGCACAAACGCAAGCATAATGCGCGCATCTGGTGACGGGTTTGACAAGCCAGCATGCCATGGGCGTAGGTCGTGTAGAACCACCGAGCCACGAAGCACAGTGGGTTGAATAGGCGGAGCCCACGCACGGCGACTTCGAGGCTTTCGTCACGGATACCAAAGTCGCGCTCGCTCCTGAAATTGTCGTAATCAGTTTCCGTGGAACCAACAACGCAGTTTCGATGGTCACGGAAAGCAGTATCGCGGTGAGATTCAAGCCACAGCTCAGTAGAGCCACTGGCTGGCGACACGTCGACAAGGTAGTAGTTTGTGACGATAGCAAACGGGAACTAAGCATGGTCGAAGCTCAGATCAGCGTGCATCTTCTGGCGTGCACCATTGAAGCCGCCAAGTGCTGTGTTGCCGTTGGCATAGTTGACTCGGGGTCGGGGGCCGAGAAGTGCCGCGAGTACAGTAGCTGCTGGTGGTGCTGGTTGGCCCAGATGTCCGTATACATCAGTTCCGGATCCAAAGGCGGGCCCTGGGACATATTTCCGGTTGGTTTGCCGTCAACGGAATTCTGTTCTTGTTAGTCTCCGATCTGTGAGGTACGAATGCTATCTAGGGCAGGAAAACTTATATCACTGAAATGTGTGGTTGGAAGCTTGGCCATCGCATTAGCCTCAGTACTGAGAATACTGTTCAGCTTGTCGACGTGCCCCACGTCCACAGAATTCTCCAGCACCACAAGACCACCACGGTGCATAGCTGCCACCGCCGTGGCCACCACTTCTTCACTCATAATACCAGTGGCTCGTTCCGCGTCCGTTAGCCGGACAACAACCGGCTCTTGGAACTGAAATAGGGTAATGGCAGAAGGCATGTTGAAGATTGTAAGCTGTAATTCAGAGTTGCTAGATATCGATAACATCACATTAAGATCGAATCGAAACCGAGTGTCTGTGGGATAGAAATACACACCGCTAAAGAGCCATTTGGAGTTACGCCACAATACTCGTCCTCCATGAAGCCGAGATCGCGAGCCGAGATCACATGGAGGCCTAGAGTTTCTTGGAGGCGCAAGCATCTTAGCAACCGATGAACCTTGACCAACCGACAGCCCGACATGCCGAACCGTCGGAAGCTACACTAGTTCTTTGGTGATAGCCAATGGAGTAGTGTGAGACATGTGGGGAGCTAACAAGTGACGCGGGGTCAATCTTGCAGGCCATATTACAACCTTCCCGGCATATTAAGAAAACCGGCACATATAAATTGCTTCCAAGAAAAGACGTGTTGGAACACTAAAACATCGGTGAAAAGTGCCAGAGTGATCGCATCTTGCAATTTCCAACACACTTCTCCCCTCACCTGCCCCCAAGAAATCATCATGACTGGAGTCGCCTTGCTTGGTGCTGGCATCTTTGCCACGACACGTAAGTGCGAAACAACAATGTAATGCTATACCAATAAGACAAAGCTTCAGAAACTAACAACCCAACCAGAACACCTCCCTGCCATACAGGCCGCCGAGGGCCTTGACTTATTGGCTGTCTACTCCCGGTCCCAAACATCAGCTGAAACACTTGCCGACAAAGCAGAGGCCATAACAAAGCCCAAAGTCTACTTCGATAGCCCGTCGACTGAAGGCCGATCGCTAGATGCTCTATTGGCACGGAAGGATATCACGGCGGTCATTATTTGCGGACCCATTTTGGTACAGCCAGGTATCATCCGCAAGGCCCTGGCTGCTGGGAAGCATGTTTTGAGTGAGAAGCCGATTGCACAGGACGTAAAAACGGCACGGGAGCTTGTCAAGTACTATGCTGCGTTGCCTGGTAGCTCTGACGTGCCCCGGCCACTCTGGGGCGTGGCAGAGAACTTCCGTTATTTGCCTGTGCTGAATTATGCTGCCGAGCAAGTAAAGTCATTGGGTGGTCGTCTTGTCGCTTTCCACCTTATCATGAATGGCTTTGTGTCCGAGACAGACGAGTATTACAACACTGAATGTGAGTCTTCTCAGGGAGGCTGCTTTCTCTATCATCTCAATGTTTATCAAACTGACGAGCCAAATAGGGCGGAAAACCCCAGGCTATCAGGGCGGTTTCCTTCTTGACGGAGGCGTGCACTTTTTGGCTGCTCTACGCTGTCTGTTGGCCGCTGCCGACGACGAGGTGCAACAGATCGCCTGTTTCTCATCCCTACTGGAGAAACGGCTACCGCCTGTTGATTCTGTCCACGCGGTAGCTGCGACACGTGGCGGCATCAATGGTACTATCAGCATTTCGTTTGGCACAGAGTTCAAGTCGACTCTGGAAGTTTGCATTGTGACCACCAAGGGCCGAGTGACTTGGAATCCAGCAACAGTGCAAGTTGCGCGCAAGAATGAAGAGGGCAAGATTGCCGAGGAAGATAAGGAGTTTTCCCAGGACTTTGGTGTTGTGGCAGAAGTGGCTGCTTTCGCTAAAGGAATTGCAGCTGGTGTTCTTGATGCTGAACAAAGCATCCAGGAAGCCCTCCAGGATTTGGAACTTCTTGAGGCACTCCTTGCATCTGGACCCAGCGGAGTAGTTACGAAACTATAGAAGAGTACGTCGTAGATTTACGCAATATTGTTTCCACATTTTGTAACATAAATGAACAGAGCTCTGTATCTTTGGCTCCCAGAAACATGAACTGGGGCCGTTTCTTTGTCCGGAGCTCTGACTTATCTCCAGTTCCCGCGCCCCCTCAGATGCCGTGTCCAGCACTCTAACCAGTCAAACCCGACAGTCAGTGCGGGGGCGTGGCAGCTTCTTCCGCCCAGACCGAACCGGCTTGGCATCAATGAAATATTTCTCCAATTATTGGGGGGTTTACCTCTAGGCCACTAAGCTCGGGTATCAATGTTCCCAAACCGGGAATCCGAAAAGCTGCTTAGGCTGCCAAAGCTTGGAAGAGGAAGCTCCGGACTCCCCTCATTAGAGGTCCGATAACGTAGTTGATGCAACCTATTATTTGAAAGCATATGAGCTTAGAATCTTGTTAAATACATCTTTAAGCCAAAACTTTTGGTCTTCCATACCCCTCTATATTCTCTAGTCCCCTCACAAGTGCTAACTGAAAGAATTCTCATCATGTCCAAAACAACCACACTAATTTCCACCGGATGGAAGTGGCGACTTGCTAACAGCAATGGTAACAAAGTTGCTGAAAATACAACTGGTCTGCAGGAGTGGACGCCAGTTGTGTCGTTTCCATCGGTTATCCAAACAGAGCTGCTGGCACAGAAGCTGATCCCCGATCCCTACATTGCCGAGAAAGAACGACAGGTGCAATGGGTTGGAGAAGTCGACTGGGAATATTCGTGCGAGTTTTCAACTCCCGCCTTGTTCCCAGACAGTGGCAACAACCTGGATCTTGTCTTCGAGGGCCTGGATACAGTGGCTACGGTCACCCTCAATGGCTCAGTGATTCTAGAAAGTGATAACATGTTCGTCCCTGGGCGTGTGGACGTGCGGAAGCTTCTGAAGTCGGAAGGGGCAGCCAATGAACTCGCAATAATCTTCCAGAGTGCCATCAAGGTTGGCAATCTTCTCGAGCAGCGATACGGCGCCCGAACAAGTCTGATGCGCGACCGTCGGCGAATGCATATCCGCAAAGCACAGGTAAGTTTGCGAGCCAATCGGAATTCATGTGTCTCGGGACATTAAACTGACTTCTGTAGTACCACTGGGGCTGGGATTGGGGCCCTAAGGTTCTGACTGCAGGCCCATATTTGCCTATCTATTTGGAATCATATGTCACACGCATCGACAACACCCACGTCATGCCAACCCTATTGGAGAATCACTCCTCCGCCTCTATCGTCGTGAATGTCACACTAGCAAACCAGCATCTGGATTCTGAGATCGCCGTCGAGATTTTGGATGGAGCTGGGAACTCAATCACGTCGGCCTCTGTCTCGACTGACAAAAGCAATGTTGCTTCCCTGAACCTCGACATTACGAAGCCAAAGCTTTGGTGGCCAACCGAACAGGGAGAACAACACTTGTACACGGCAAAGGTGCAGCTGCTAGAAAAGTCCACAAACGTGGTTCTTGACAGCCAGAGTAGCTCGTTCGGCATACGGACTATCCAACTGGTGCAGCAGCCACTGGCCTCGGAGCCAGGGACCACCTTTATGTTCAGAGTCAACGGTCGCGATATCTTCATCCAAGGCGGCAACTGGATCCCGGCTGACATGTACTTGCCGAGTATCTCGCGTGAGCGCTACTTTGACTGGGTTCGCCTAGCTAAGGAATGCCACATCAACATGATCCGCGTCTGGGGCGGTGGAATCTACGAGACAGAAGACTTCCTGGACGCTTGCGATCAGATGGGAATCCTTGTGTGGCATGATTACGCCCTGGCCTGTGGTGACTACCCTGTGCATGATTCCTTTGTGGCTAGTGTGGCCCGCGAGGTTGAAGTGCAGACGATTCGCTTGAGAAATCGAGCCTGCTTGGCACTGCTCTGTGGTGGAAATGAGGACTTTATGTTTGCGGATTTATTGTTGAAGTACGTTGCCGCGTCTTTGGTTTCCAGCAGTATGCTTTATCTATTGCTAATCAACAGGATTGAGTACGACCATGCCGATGTTGCAGGCCCCTTCGACAACAAACCGTTTCCCCAGCGCAAGCTGTACTTGGACGTTATCCCAAATCTAGCAGAAAAGCTATGCCCAAATGTTCCCTATTGGGCGAACTCGCCTTACGGCGGTGCTACCGATGTCAACGACTCGACTGTTGGTGATATCCACCAGTGGAATGTCTGGCACGGCCAGCAACTCCCGTACCAGGAATACCGAAATATCGGTGGCCGATTCGTCTCCGAGTTCGGCATGCACGGCTTTCCGATCGACCGCACTGTCACTTATTTCTGTGGTGGGAAAGATGTCCTATCCAGTGAGCTCCATGCACAATCTCGTCTGATCGACTGCCATAACAAGAGTGAGGGTTGCCATACCCGCATATCACGCTACCTGGCCGAAAACTTTCGATATGACATGCGGTCCCTGAAAAACTTTGTCTACACCTCCCAGCTCATGCAATCTGAGGCATATGTCTATGCGTTACAGCATTGGAAGCGCCGATTCCAGGGCCCTGGGTACGAGCACTGTGCTGGAGCCATCATCTGGCAGCTGAATGACGTCTACCCAGGGACTTCGTGGGCCTTTGTGGACTATTTCTTACGGCCTAAGCCCGCTTATTATTCTATCAAGCGTGCTTTTGCTCCAGTCTCTGCGGGTATTCTCCGCGAGCGACCGACAACCCGTTGGGTAGATGAGAACAAGCCAGATCTCAGCAGTGGGCCACCTGTCTTCCAGTTGTGGGCTCATAATACTTGCCCACAGCCTGTCAACGCAATACTCCAGTTATCTGCTTTTGATCTGGCTTCCGGTACCTACATCAGCCTGCCGGACACGGAGAGGTCCCGGGATGTTAGAGTATTGGCGGGACAAACAACGGAGCTCGGAAAACTAGGGCCTATCTTGGACCAAGACGAGGAAGTTCTTGTGATTCTTGAGGCTACACTCGTGGATACCGAGACGAAAATCCAGCTGGCACGTTACGTTGACTGGCCTGAGCCATACCGTTATTTAGTGTGGCCTTCTAACACAAAACTTGACATCAAAGTTGATCATGAGAAATACATAGATAAGGCAGGCATCTCATGGGATGCTTCAGTGTCCATTGTTGCCAACACAGCTCTCAAAGGTGTTTGGATGGAACCTATCTACGATGGATCTGAGGCTGATGATACCAGAGAACCCGTTTGGCAAGACAATATGATCGACTTGATGCCCAGCCAGGTAATAACAGTTGGCGTCAATGATCTGTACGAACGGGCCGTGAAGGCACGGTTTTTGGGGGACTGGGAGATTTCTGAACCTAGTATTGGGCTTCCAACCGCCCCCGACATGTAACAGGAAGCCAGCTAATACACTGCTATACCTCGCGTGATATGGCGCGCGCGAATTCCCGCTTGAACTCGTAGATATATTTGTCAACAGCCCTATCTGAAGATAGCATTCAGTGTCATACGATTGATCAAATGAACTTCTCGTAAATAGGAACCTATCGCGGCCAAGAGTGTCGGGCACTTTCTGTTTTATGAAACATGCGGCTTTCTGCGCGAACGATACAAACTCATACGATCCATATCTCCAGCCTTTTGAGGTTTTTCTAGCCCGACATCTAAGCGAATGCGCCGACAATAGACATTCCAGCAGCTATCATTCATTAGTACGATTTGATCATTGGTGGGGAACGTGGTGTGAAGCCATACCTCCTGCCAAGACAAAGCAAAACGCGACAACTTTATCTTTTATTTTCAGGACGCGGTTAGATTCCTCTGAAAGAAAGTCCTCTGCTAGGAGATCGACAAGGGCAGCATATAAAAGTAGTCCCGAAGATCTATATCTAGTAAGTTCCTGCGAAGTAAAATTCTTTCGGGGGACAAACATACATAGCGTTGAAGACACCGACGATAATCAATCCGAAAGCACTGTTGGGGTCATAGCTGTTCCGAGTAATTAGGCCAATTGCTTGACCGATAGGAGCCGTTGTACCAAATGCGACGACAAGAACCCAGGGTCGAATGCTTCCCTTAGGGTAGGGCACAGCAGCGATACGAGAGCCCAGTCCGAGGCCCTCGAACATTTGGTGGAACAAGATTGCAACAAGCAAAATGACGAAGCCCTCAATCGTAATTGACACTGTCATCCCGACGAAAACAGAATGGAACAAGATTCCACCCTCTAGAAGTGTGATATTGAGTGACATCTTTCGGTAAACCAACGGATCAACCATCTGCCCCTCTTCGTCAAAGAAAGGTGACTCGGTGACAGTAGAATTGGATTTCTTTGCTTCGATTTGTAGATGCTGGGGAGAGCTGGACTTGATCATGTTGATCATCTCTAGACGCTGACGGACATACTGTTCATAAAAAACGACGAACCAGGCCGGCATTTCAGAAGGCGGCAGTTCAGATTCAGCCAGGAATGAGTTTTCTTGCGCATGCTGTACTTTCTCTTCGTAGGTCTGCTGGGCCATTTTCTTTTCCAAGTCGATACCGTCTGCTTCGAAACTGCCTCTGTTGTAGCGTGGTGGCCGTTGAGGTGGTGCTAGTGCCATGGGCGGAGGTGCTAGGTTTGAGCCAGTAGGACCTCCATGTGAATGGGCCTGACCACCCATCTTGTTGTTCAAATATAGCTCAATAACAAACAGGCAGAACATGGAGCCCATCATGATAACACCAGGCATGGGGGGGTATTTTTCTGTGAACAGATCTGGAAGACATGGATTCAAAAGATTTCCAAAAGCTGTTGGAAGAAGCTAGCGCAGCATTAGCAATCAAAAACATTACCCTCTTGTTTTTTCAGCGCAACCTACATGGACAAAAGCCGTAGCTATCAAGACACCGGTACCGAAATGTTTGCACGCAAAAAAGGCCTTTTGGGGGATCCTGATCCACGAGACTTTCTTTGCCACCACGGGAAAACCAGCTCCTAGTTTGGATGTTAGGTCATTTCATACTCCTATTAGTCGGATGTGACATACCAAAGATCGAGGCACCAAAGACGAGGACAAAGAGGAAGTTAGCACAGCATCTAATAGAAAATGGCTATTATGCAGGTAACTCACAGACTCCAACCACATGGAGCGTCAAATCGTATTCTCCAACCTGCTCACCGCTCCCACAGACAGGCTTTCCCGTGTTCTCCATGGCGACCGACTACTCATATGATTAAGCGAAAGAAAGTAAATGCTCAATGAAGCTATCCTGCAGCTTCAAGTTGAGGTAAATGACCGTTGGGATCAACCCTTGTGCCAAAACGAATTGAAAGAAAGGCAGAACGATGAAAGAAACGAAAATAAAAAAAGGAAAGAAGAAACGAAGTAGAACACCCTCAAGAACCCTAGACTCGTAAGGTGCAAGAAATGGCGAAGAATGTTTGATTCAAGTACTCTTGGGTGCCTCACTCCTATCGGGCAATCAGTCTCGACCTGCTTCGCCACCTCAGCGGGCATGCTTGTTGGCAAGATCAGCCGTGATGCCAAGCCGGTGATTCTCAGAACATGAATTGCCAAGATCTTTTCAGTTCTGAGGTGTCACCTTCATGGAGCAGTGGAGTGCTGCCCCATGCTTCACACTTGTGAAACTTTGACAGAAGTTGATCTTGCGATGACTTTTGGCTTTGCCACATATGGTATCGTAGTAGATAGGTCGTGTGCCTCTGATTTAGCCTTGTGATTGCTGTCATAGGCACACAGCCATTCGACCATCTCTACTTTTTGGAGATTCATGCCCCTGTGCCATTCAAAACCGCTACGCGGAATCCGCATAGCCACGTATTGGTGAAGAATGACTTTCATCAACACAGTTCACTCTCGTTCGCGCTGTCGAGCCTCTATGGATGATATTGGTAATGCAGTTTCATTATTGGCAGTAATTTGGCTTGGCGGTGACTAGGATTTGTTTTCTTTGGTGGCCTGTGCTAGAAATATGAACCGAAGAAATTGACGCTCCCTGAAACGGGCCAGTAACAGTGACAGGTTACCATAATCGGAGAATACTCTAATCTTGCCCAGGCTCGGAATATTTTAGCCAGGCCATTAAGTTCACCCAACTGCGTTCTTGGCCAAGGAATTTGGGTTTGAGCGTGTCGTAAGTGTCCAGTGTCTGGCTCCATCCTGAGAGTCGCCGCCAAGCTTTCTGGAGCCGTTGACTGTTCGATCCACCCTTGACTTGTCCGCAGACGAGCAAAGAAGAGTTGGCGGTTTAAAACGACGTCCTGGCTTGGCGAGGGCTCGGGCGGGACTTTATACAGGTGTCATTCGTAGCATTTAAGGCACTGTGGGTCTTCCACGGAAGGCGGAGTGCGGCCTGACGGCTTTCCGTGCCGACGAAACAGGGATGCTCAGCTAGTGGGGTACTCCAGAATGGTGTTTGTGTAGGAAATTTTTTGGTTCCCGGGATCGACACCGCGCCCAATGCAGCTCGGCAGTTTTGACACGCAGAGGCCAAAGCTGCTTCCTCCAGCATCATGCTACGACTGTAGCAGATTTTTTCTTGGCGCCCAATAACGCGCGGCTGGCGATGCTGGAAAATCATCTTCCGAATGATACAAGTCTGGTCTTCCCTAAAAGGGTATCCGGACCCCAACCTCGTTTCGAATGAGAGTTCTGTCTCTTCGCTGTATCAAATATTTCTTTGTTTCTCGAATAATAAAAAAAATAAAAAAATACCCCTCTAGATAATGCACTATAAGGCCACAGGGTAATCTTAAACTGAGAAACGACATTCTCCCGTAGGATATTATTTGCCGACGAAGGATTCCGAGGACTGTGCTGGTATTCTGTTCAACGAAATAATATAAATGCTACCACAATGTTTAGTTTTTCAGCACCCTCGCTCAGTTTAAGGTATGTTTGTAAGTTAATTTGCCATGTGGATTAGCTATGAGATCTCATCAGATTATATGACAAGGCACTTGCACCGAACAGGTGATAAATTGACAACGTCGTTCGTATATACTATGATTATTACCTGCTGTTTGTAGGGTACATAGGATACTGATGCTCGTCTAAAAAATATGTCCATCCATATTGGCCTAGCTATAGTAAATGTCTACACTTCGCTATAGAAACGTTTTCAAGCCTTTCTCCTCGTCCTCTATCTCTGCAGACAAGGAAGGGCGAGGAAGCTCAAAGGTCTCCCGTACACGCCCATAAGAAACCCCCCCGAGCTGTACAAGAGGACGAAGAACTTCCAGGTTCACATTTTCTCCTGGGCTATCTAACGCATCCTCTCTTACCCAGAATCGCTTGGCTTCAATAATCGCAAGAGCACCGGCACTTTTCCCACACTCCTTAGCGCCATGGTAATCTAGGCTTTTCATCTCAAGAAGTTTTCCCTCGATGGAGAAAACAGCTTCTTGCACTCTCTTTGGAACAACAACTGTCGAATCTTTTGGTGTGAGGCCCGATAATCCCCATTCCGAAGTTTCGTAAGGCACATCGAGAGATGTTGCATTTGCTGCCTCAACGAAGTGGCTCGAGAGTACATTTATGACACATTCCCCTGTCTCCTCTAGATTCCTCTGCGTATCCTTTGGTCTGCCTGGCCTAGCGGAAAAGCCAATGACCAGAATAACAGGGTCATGATCGACGACTTGAAAGTAGCTAAATGGTGCTAGATTGGGAACTCCAGCCTTCGAAACAGTGCTAACAAAACTAACCGGCCGTGGTATGGCCGAAACAATAAGTTTGTAGTTTGAGATCATCCGCCGGCCGTCCGCTGCAGGGTCAATCTCGACATGTGAATGTGTCTGATGCAACTTATCGGTCGCCCCGTCGCCGTACTTCCAGTTTGGGGCTGGAGTCTGAGTCACGGACACTCGTGAAGCTGGATCGAAGACCTCCCTCTGTGCTTCTGCCCTTTTGAATTCCTCCAACTTCGACACCAAAACGAAAGGATTTGGCTGTGCAGCCATTGCTTTCTGGCGGGATTGAGCGACATTGGCAGCTATCATTAGGACTCGTCTGCCAGCCAAAGCAGGCCTTAATCGCACACATTGCATCTTGATATGCCCGGCTAAAGCAAACTAAACAGGCCGTGCGATGGTTGATGGGCTTACTTCATATTCCTCCATCGATGTTGATTCGTGATTAGTTAGACCTTTTCCGCCATAAGTCCGATATCGCCTTAACGTTGAAATCCATGATAGCAACAAGAAAAGTAGAATAAACGCGGCCAGTGGCGGCATACGCAGTGGGGAATCCAAGTACATACTTGGTATGCCGCAATAGCTTTTGGCACTTTGCTATTTCCACTGATTGCAGAGCCGCGATGGCATCGACTATGTAATAACAGACTGTGATTTACTACATCTCAGTAACACGCCTCCCAACTTCACGAGACTCATCATAGGCATCAACACGGAAATGGCGGAACTTGCGAGTAGGCAAGCGAGCAGCAAACATGACGTCAAGCTCAGCAAAACTGCGTCCCTTGCTCTCAGGCATGCGGAAAAAGGCCCAGATTAGAGTTGCGAAAGCAAAACCGAACCAGAAGAAGCCCGTCAACCCCTTCCAATTCCAGGCTGTCGGATTGATCATATATGGCTCAATCACGTTGGCAACAATCTGTGCTAGATAGTAGGTGTTGCGAGCAAGCACCACAGTCTGGGAGCGTAGACGGGTAGATGAGACCTCTGGTGGAATGGCCCAGCCTACAGGACCAACAGTGAGTGAGAATGTCAGCAGCCAGATGATGCAGAGTGCCGATTGCCCCCATTTGACATTGTCGTTCTTGGAGAGCGTTAGGCAGCCAATAATGAATAGCCAGGTACTCATCATAGCCATGCCAGTCATATAGAGACGGCGGCGGCCAACATAGCGCATCAAGACCCAGGAGACAGCAGTGCCGATGAATGCAATGCCGGTGCCACCGAGATTTAGCTTGTAAGCATCATTAGGGCTGAGGCCGGCCTGCTGGAAGAAGTAGGTAGAGCTCTACGGGAGGTCAGAAGTGCATCAAAGAACTGCAGAAAGATGAGCTGGGACAGTACGAACATATGCAAACTGGGCACCACAGGTGATCTGGCCAAGGAAGGTGATGCAGGCAACTTCGGTGCGGCGAAGATCAACGCCTTTGAAACAGTCCAAGTACGACACGCCCGATGTGATCTCTTGCTCCATGTTATTGGTGTAGATCATGTTGGCGACGATGGAGTGAGCCTGGGGCTGCTCCGAAGGAGACATAAGGCGCTTCATGGCCTTTTCAGCTTGCTGGTACTTGCCTCTGCGTACAAGCCACCATGGTGACTCGGGCATGAAGACAGCTGCCACGAGGAGAAACGGCGGCCAGATCCATTGAATCGCAAAGGGGATGCGCCAAGCAAGGCTGTCTGTGCGGTTGAGAAAAGACTGGAGGACGCCGGCGCCAATAAGCTGACCGGTGGCAAAGCACATATTTGTGTAGGCGGTAAGATACGGCCGGAGCGGTAGAGGACAGACTTCAGAGGCGTATGCTGGTCCAATTGTAGCAAACATGCCCCACGGAACGCTGTTCAAGCGTTATTAGCTTGCGAGTAAAGGGATGGAGAAGGCGTTAGAATAAGAGAACATACCCGCAGAGAACCTGGCCCACAGCCTGAAGCTCAACACTCATTCCGAAGAAAGACACAAAAACAAAGGCAAGCATTAGCACCATGCCGAGGATGAATGAGGGCCGGTAGCCAAAGCGCTGGATCAGCAGTCCGTTGGCAAAAGCACCAATAATAGCGCCAGCCTGCGGACCGCTGCCCATGGCACTTTGCCAACGAGCAGGAATCTGGTAGGAACCATCAGCTCCGCTGCGCTCTCCAAAGGCCATGGCGTAGCTTGGGTAGGCATAGAGTGAGCCGATGAGGATGGTATCGTAGCCTTCCATGATGATGGACATGCTGATGCCTAAAGACCATACCACAGCCCAGGGATAGCAGCGAAGAGCTTTGCGAACCGTCAAGGAGTGCTCATGAGCGCTGGCAGCGCGAGCCTCATCGATGGTGGCCTCCCAGACGTCTTTTTCACCGAGAAAGTTGTGCTCAGTGTCTTTGTCAACGTGATGGGCATCGTCTGCTATGCTGCTTCGTTTCTCGGCATGGCTAGCGGCCTTTAGAGATTGTTTGTCCCCCATGGTGAATGCACACAACAAACTTGGAGAGGCAACTGGGAAGTACTAGGTGCGTGAAAATAGGAGAATGTTGCAGAATCTGGGTGGAATTAGATCGGCATGGCAGACTTAAGATTCTTATACGCGCTGCCGGACGAGGACCCAAGTCATAGTTTAGAGTCGTAGTGGCGAGACCGGGTGGGAGGGGGGATTCAGAACCGTCGGATGATTCGAGTAATCCAGAGAGTTGGGAGGGCTCTTGGGCGCTCCAATTCCTCGGCTCACACTGGCCAGCATCGTAACATTGCAGGTTCTCTCCCCGACATGAAGGTGAGTGTGACGTCGGGACCGCGTATGGATTCGGCTAGAGTGGTCAATGAAAAGTCCGGGGCAATGGTGGTAGTCTGGGGAAGCTTTAGGGATCTGTGGGGATGGCAGGGGGGTTTCGGGGTGGACGTGTGGGGGTGGACCCAGGTGGTGATGTCGTGAGGGGGACAACAAATGAACTCCAGGATTCCTATGTGTCATAGCTCCTGTCATGGTTCGAAATACTAAGTGATGAGGGGACGGATAATTGGAGATGACGGCCCGTGAGGTCGGAAGTCACCTGTTGCTCAAGGAAAAGAACGACTGAATGCAAATGAATTTCTTTATGAACGAAGCTAAACATCAATGCGACTTTCGCAATTTCAACGGCACACTACAGCTATTTCTTGAAATGAAACAGACGCGCGCCAACCAATCCTGGAAGGGTAACGTGCAACATCTGTTTCTCCGTGTCTAGGGAATAATCCGTGTTCAGCTGCTTCGGATACAGTAGCTCGCTAGTGCCATATGCTTGAGGAAGAGGCACTTTGACTGAACCACCATCGGCATCTGATCCATCAACCTTCTTGGCCCTTCTCCAGACCGTAACAAATGCTTCGTCGCCGGTAGCCGTTGTAAGTCCTAGAGCCAGCCACTCATCATCCCACTTCGGCAGACCGAGCGGCCAGAATGGCAGCGCTGTGGGCAGATGCGTTTGGAGAACATCTTTGTACACACGCATTCCATCGCAAACCAGACGGCTCTGGTGTGGTGTCAACACATCTAGGTGTCCACTTAGATGTGAGCGGCCCAGCAGACAATTCGCCACGGTCAAGGCATTGGTCTCATCATCCCAGATGGCCTGGGGGTAGGCCCAGACGGCTCCCTGCTCTGGAGTGACAGCTGTCGGAGCAGCTGCAGCAATGGAGGCATAGAGCAAAGGATCCTGCTGGTCACTGGTTGAGTGCACTGGATGGGTTCCGAGCATGGCATAATCACAGCGCTGGCCACCGCTTGAGCAACTCTCGATCACCAAGCCAGGGTGGCGGTTGAGAAGGCTGCGGACCCAAGCAAGATAGGCACGATGATGCTCGAGATGGGCCGCCCCAGCAGAGCCCTTGACTGCTGAATTGCCCTCAGTGTCTGTCCCTTGAAGCACTTCGATGTTGTAGTCGAATTTGAAATAGCCTGCTCCATAGTTTGTGATTAGACCATCTATGATCTTAGTGAGCCGGGCGATCACGGCAGGGTGGCGGAAATCAAGCTGGAAGCGGCCCTTTTCGATAATACGAGCACCGTCCTCGTGAAAGAACGCTTCCTCCGGGAGCGATCCGTCCTGGGCCACGGGGCTGCGCACTCCAATTACTTCTGGCTCAATCCAGAGCCCTGGAGTCAAGCCGCGCGCACGAATCTTGTCTAGCAGCGCCCGAAAACCAGAAGGAAATCGGGTCGGGGACGGTTCCCATAAACCGACCTCGTCCCACCAGTAGCGAGTATCATCTGCATACCAGCCAGCATCAATGACAAAGTATTCCGCACCTGCTTCCGCCGCGTAGTCCAGCAGGGATAGAATCTTTGCTTCGTCGGGGTCACCCATGAGACAATTCATGTAGTCGTTGAAGATGATGGGACAGCGGTCCATGTCGAGGTGAGGGCGCCGCATAGCACGGCGGTATGTAGTCAAAGCCCGAAAAGCTGCCTGGTAGTCGCCAGAAACTCTTCCAATGGCAACTGGAACACTGCTGAAGCTTTGGCCGGGGGCGAGAGTGACAGCCCAGTCGTGATCTCTGGCAGTTGGTCCTCCGAGGCACACATACACGGCATCCTCGTAGTCACCAATCTCCCAACGCCAGGAGCCGTTATGCTCAATCTGCCAGAACCACGAGTCTCCGCCATCCCGACGGGTCAAAAGGCCAGTGGGAAGATATGCCCCCGAGGAAAATGAGCCGTGGCTGGAGTAGGAGACGATAGCCTGTGTGCAGTGGTGATCGCCGCCGTTGTCGTTGAGTCCCAGCACGGCCACTTCGTCTAGGCCTGCATCAGGAAGTGTCTGCTCGCGCCACTGCGCCTCACGAAACCAAGTGTTTGTTGCCGTCCTTAGTGTCCATTCTTCAGACCAGGCCTGTGGCCCTCCAGTTGTGAGTCCGCTAACAGTGGCCGAAGACAGTTGCGTCAATTTCAGACTCGCGCCGTCTGGCAGGTTGGTGTTGGTTGCGGTGGCCCAGCATTGCAGTACCGGTGCGTTTCCGCCATTTCGATATGAAACAAAGTGCTGGACCACACGGAGCCCAGTCTTTGCGTCGAAACTGGTCACGTCGAGGCTTTCCGTGTCTCTGTCTGCTCCGTATTGGCTCGTCGTCTGGTGGCTCTCGTATTGTAGTCGTTCCGACAGGTAGGTTCCAACGAGGCTCTTGGCTGTCTTGCCCATGCTACTACCCTCACCGGCCAGTCGCACGCTATGCACAGGCAAATCTGCGTGAGCATAGTAAGGGGACTTGGACGGTAGCTGCTCAGAGCTTGCAGGTGCCAAGCTGCGTAGAGTTACCACACCCTTGTCGTTTATGACAAGAGTGAGAGAGGCACCCTCCGTCGTCCATTGGATGTGTTTCTCTGCTGTCAGCATCATGTTGGTTTGATCTTTTCGACACGAACTCTGTTCACTGTGATCTGTTGCTCAACGTCAACAAAGCAGTGGCAGAAAAGAACGGACAGGGCGGCTTTTACTCCCCCTTCAATCCTATCATATTAGCCGGGAATCCGGCACGACGCAGGCTCTCCGGATATTGACCGTTTCCGACAGCGGCCGGCACAGGCCCGACAGCTGTCAAGCCCATGCGTGCCTAACCGGTCAGGTTGCCTCCATACGGTCAGTGTGATGTGAAGGTGGAAATTCCCGAGTGGAGATCGGGAATGGGTTGTGGGGGTGGAGGACGGCTGGGGAGTGGAAATGCGGAGAAGTGGCACTATGCCAACACATGCTCCGTTAGCTCTCCATCGGGCTTTTAGGTGCCGAACCCGGCGTCGATGGCACTGTAGCACACGGGCCTGGGATTGAGAAGATCCGTAGCCTATGCAGGTGCGAGGTTGGATAGCCCAGGAACGATGCAACAAGGACCGCCGAAAGCAAGCCTTCCCACGGACTCAGGGAACTTTCAACCCCTCCCTAAGTTCACTCCGCAGCAATAACAAGTCGAAAAAAAACAATGTCCGAGGAGCCATGATGGATTCACAACTCAGGTATAAAACGGCAGAAGCTTCCAGAGCTGCTCGGTGGAGGAGAGCCGAATAAGAGCAGCCTGAAAAGGGTTTCCCCGGCAAAACGCGAGTTTCTACGTTCTTGACAAACTCAAATTCAAACCACAATACCAACAATGGGTTCTCGCCCGGCAAGCTTGGGCAGTTACCTGCTGGCACTTGCTGCCGCCGCGGGCACTGTTCAAGGAAGCGCCAGCCCTCACCGCGCTGTCCAGCAGCGTGATGTCCTGGGCACCGCCACCATCAGCCTGGCTGTTCCACGCGGCACTCCTGAGCATCTTGCCTCGGGCTTTCTTTACGGCATTCCCGACACCCCCGACCAGATCCCGGACCACTTCTACACGGATATCGGCTTCCGTTATACGCGTGCGGGTGGTAGCCAGCTGCCTGCCCCGTCTCGCGGCTGGGTTTATGGCTTAGAAGAGTTTGACAACCGCTTCGCGTCGGCATTGTCCAACTACAAGACGGCTCGGAAGTACGGTGCACGCTTCCAATTGCTGGTGGCTGACATCTGGGGTGCTGATGGTACGGCGCAGATCGAGATGCCTGGTGACAATGGCAACTGGACAAACTTTGACCTGTTCCTGGACACGATCTTTGACCGAATGCGAGCTGGTGGCATGATCGACGGGGTCGACTTCGAAATCTGGAATGAGCCCGACCTCACTGGCGTCTTCTGGCAGCGGGACGAGGCGCAATACTTGCAGATGTGGGGGCATGCTTTCCCCATTGTCCGTGCTGCCTTGCCGGGTATGCCTATCACAGGTCCTTGCTCCAGCTCCCAGCCCTCGACAACAAACACTTGGTATGCCAAGTACTATCCGTTTGTGCTTGCCAACAACTCTGTCCCAGACATCTACTGCTGGCACGAGGAAGCCAGTGGTGACGATGTGGCTCGCGACATTCAGAACAACCAGGCTGCTTTGGCCTACTACGGGCTTCCTGGTGCCGACGAAGGCCACACCACTGTTGTCAACGAGTACGGTGTGCCTTCTGAACAGAACCCTGGATCGACTGCTTGGTACATGGCTCGTCTTGAGCGTTACGATACTATGGGTCTTCGTGGCAACTGGGCCTCGGGCTATGCGCTGCATGACTACTTTGCCAACCTTCTTGGCAAGCCCGGTGCCGTTGAGGTGTGCCGTGACAGTACTTGCAATATCACTGGCGGCTATTGGCCAAATGGCGAGTACAATGTCTACAAGTACTACAACCTCAACATGACTGGTCATCGTGTGCAGACTATTGGCTCCCCTGACAATCTTTTTGACATCTACTCCACCGTTGGTGTCGCTGCAGATGGCCACACGCCTACTGTGAAGATGCTGTGCGGCTCCCGTCTTACTAGCGGCACCTGGGACATTTTCATTACCGGCCTTGATACTATTGGCCTGCCTGCCAGCGGTTCTATAACTATTCAGGCCTATCAGTTCAACTTTGCCGATGGCCGGTTTGGAAATGTGCCTGCTCCCGTAAACCAGGGAACATACCCCCATGCTTACTCCAACAATGAGCTTGTGTTCTACGTTAGCCCTAATGAGACCACTGCGTACGCCTTTGAGTTTGTGCTGTAGAAAGGCGGAGGCAAAATATGTTCGGTGCCGCCTTGGAGTGTCTCGGAAGAGGAGGCTCGGAGGTTCGACAAAATGAGACGTGGTTTATTTTCCAAAGCCAGCGCTAGCCAGCGCTTCAGCTAGCACGAACATGTACATAGCTAAATAAAATCATGCCAATACACCCACCTTGGAACTGTAGACGGCTTCCAATGACCGCTTGTAGTTATCTGCTACCGTCCAAATCTGGCTCAGAGAGTCCAAAATCATGGCACCGTCTTGCAGCACTTGCTCAGGCCCGTCATCCGAACATAGATCATCCACCCCTTCCAGCATGAGATTGATATTATCCCCCGATCTGATGAAGTATTGCACAAGCTCATCATCAACAGGACGGTCAATCTGGACTCTTGAAGGCATTTTTCGCCTATATCCTGATGTCACTGCGCCGTTTGTTACCGTAGCTCCCCTTATCACCGGTCCACCCACCACGGGCGACTGTCCTTCATCCGATTGAGAATTTTGGCTTGACTGTGCTTCCACTGTGCTTTCCAACATAGGCACGGAATCCCTGTTTAGTAGAGTTCCACCTGGCGTGGGCCGCACGAAGAAGCGGCCATATGCCCATAGTGTCACTGACGCTAGGTACACTGCCATGGGTTGATGGAACGAATCCGATGAGTAACGTCGAACATGCCAGAGTATGGCACCAGCATGGATAACGGCAAGCCGTGCTTTATACCGATCCTTGTTCGCCCATGTTGCCAGCATCCACCTGCAATGCTGCTGTGTCATGGGAGTATCGTAGAGATTGTTGGGCAAGCATGAGAAGTCGGAACCGGTGGGAGACGTCGTGTCCATCTGCTTCAGAGATCCGATATGCCCCAGCAACTCCCGGACAGGTGTCAGAACAGCTAGACGAGCAAAGTGAAGCTGTAGAAATATCGGTCCTTCCTGCCCGCCGGACTTCGCCGACGTGCCCAATGCATCCCAATGTAGCACATCGAGAGCGTCACATGCACTGTTGCGCCATTTCGTATATCCTGAAATGACGGCTGGGTAGGGTGTACGAATCACGGTGTTCTCTCCAATGTCTTGCGTGTGGCCGTCTTCGTCTGGCGGGATTATCTCTTCCTCCCGATCATCGTACCAGTTGGTGTCCCACACTCGTACAATGAGGCTATGTATCAGAACACTCATTCCCAGCAGTGTGTTAGGCTCTAGAATGGTTCTTTTGGTTCTCACTTTTTGCACTGCTTCACGAACTGTTCCACGTGAGCCGTCTTCGGCTGTTAAGCCGGCAGCCGAAACATCTGCATCGGCCTTCCGCGACCGAAACCTGGCCCAGTCATCATATGTGTCGGCTAACCATAATCCGTCATCGCACGGAAGACGTAGATTCATGGGCGCACCCAGAAATCTCGGAGGTACTTGTGTAGCAACAGCTAATGTGTGATCTAGGAGCTGCAGGATGTCAGGCCAGTCAGAAGCGATTGTAGTTGCGTAGTCGATTGGCAGTGCTTACCCATATAAACAAGCCCGTTCGTCGGCGCGATTCGCGAAACCGCCACCCGATCCACGCTCTTTCAAAATCCTGTCCCTCCTGGAACGTGCCAATGCGATCATCTTCATCTAGAAGGCGAAGCCGCAGACATATGTTACACAGGGAACTTGCCGCGTCGAAGCCCGCATTCATCATCATGTAATTAGAGCTGTAGCAGAGGCCAATGGCTACAAGAGTGCGCGCTTGGACGTAGGGTAGGGAGTCTTCGACGTGGCCGGTATGGAACTGTAATATATTAGAAAGACAACATAAAGTAGTGGAAATCGGTACACCTCAGTTGCTTACTTTGTCCGTGAGCAACTCGTGAAGCACGAGACACATTCGATCACTAAAAACCGTGACTTCTGGGATACACTGATATCGTGCACCAATAGATGCTGCTGCAGCAGACAGGGCCCATCCCCAAACCGGTATGCTAAGCAAGGATAAATCGAAAAAGGAGTTGTTGACATGAAACGATCGCTGGTATGTTTCAATGAAGAGCGCGAGTGTCGGTTTCTGCAAAAGTAGTCCGTCCATAGTTCTTAGTAAATGCGAAGCTGAAGGGTCATCTTGAAGGCGGGGTATCAAACGAGTCTGGGCTTCGTCTAATACAGCATCTGGTATAGAAATAGAGTCCCGGGTTTTGTTGTCTTGCGTTCGACATTTCTCAACCTTTGCCTGAAGCACTATAGCCCAGTTTGATTGCTTATCCCTAGCCTGTAGTGATGAGGTATTAGGGATGGGGTTCCCATGACTTTCTTGTCGTTCAAGAATCGCTCTGTCCGCGGTGCTGCTGCGTGCTCCATTACCATCCGCATATAGCCTGGCTGGATGGTCCCTATGGCGATGGCGGCCAGTGCTTGAAGAATGAAGCGTTTCATAAGCAGTGCTTGGCATTCCCAAGAGACCAGCAGTCATAGACATAACAAGACTCGAGACACGATTAAACAGCGATGGTGGGCTTTTCTCACCGAGGACAGACACTGCATTCGAGCTGCCACTAACGTGCTCAGAAGTATCTACCCCATCGGCGACTCCTAGGAGGAATCCATCATTTCCCAAAGATGTCAATGGTGAGTCGAGAACTGGCAACTCGAAACCGGCCGAGTCTGGAAGGGATGGGTCAAATGGCAGCCAGTTGATGCCCCGTGGACTATTGATGGACCCTTCCTGGTTGCTGAAGTAGTTCTGGTTGCCCAGGCTGTAATTATTCATGCCTGTTGTCGGCAGAACCTCCTGGCTGCTGCCAGGCTGGCCCGGTATGATTGGGAGGTTGTGCAGTGATGATTGGACAGCAGGATACGTTTCTTGACTGTCGACATGCAGGGAATTGTCTGCCGTTCCTAGAATTTCCCCAAACTCAGCTAAAGGCTTACTTGGCTGCCTGGCGGACTCTGGCGCCGAGGCCGCATGTTGATTTTCGTCGTCAAATACAGTGCGCCTACGCTTTCGTAGCAGGTAGGTGCAAGGAATGCCTTTTGATACGCAATAATCGCATGGTTGGGTCTTTGAGCACCGAACTCGGGATCGTGAGCACGCCGTACAGCTCTTGTTCAGGGTCGACGACGAGACTAGCGCACGATGCTCCCTAGCAGTCGGACTGTGCGATGTCTCATGCCTTTTAGCAGCATCTCTGGAATTTGTGAGAACAGGTGGACTTCCATGGAGACTGGGCCAAGAAAGAACTGAGTAGGATCAATGGGCAACAATAGGAAACTCGCCTATCTGCTTAGGGAGCAACTTACTTCCTAGAAAATGTTTTCCCACAGAATGTGCATGGAAACGGGTGTTCATCAGAATGGGTCTGCTCGTGCCGCTTCAGGTGATCGGCACGGGAAAAAATTTGGTGGCAGATGGAGCATGTCAATGGCGGTGTGCCTGTGCTAGACGTTTGGCATGCCATGATGAGCGACGGCTCATGACACAAGCGAAACTTAATGGTTGGTGCAGACGAGTTTGATGACAAAGATTCTAGTCAGCTCTCTGTGCCTCTGTGGGAGGGGAACTCGTGTCATAGATTGCATGTTGGAAGATAGAGCTGTCAAAGGAGAGCGAGTGGCTGGTTCCTTTGCAAAAATCCCCAGGACACATGCCATGATAATTAGACCCACAACGCCTTTTTCTGGGGATGCGGGGAAGTAGGTTCTCGGCATAGCTTCCGCTGTCAATTTAGGCCGAGATTGGCGTGTTGTAAGCTGGGGTGGCCATCGCTTCAATGAAATTACACGTCTGTTGCTACCGTATTTTCTTGGGAGATTTGCTACTTGTTGTGCTGGAAATCATTTGCCCTTGGAATCCCAAATGGATAAGTAGAAATAAATTGTTCTCGTAGTTAATGATCTCTGGCCGTTTATTGATTCTTTGGCGAATTGGGGAAAAGGTGAGTACATTTGGCGGGCGCTGTTCAATTCATCTCAGACTGCCCCTTCGGCGCGGATCAGGTGCCCCTCATTTGCTGGAGATCCGAATACGGCATCTAAAACCAAGATGTTGCCAGTGAGAGAAAGCCACCCTCAATGTATTGGTCCGACAAATCTTACCCTGTGGCAAAGTCAGATGTTGGTTGCGGCGCAGCATCTTCATGGAGAGCTTCCCCAAATGGAAGCAACTTAAGGAGTTGCAAGAACGTAAGACGTCAGTGCGGCATCACCGGACATTGCATAAAAACAAGGAGCACAGGTTCTGCATCACCCGATGCCAGAACAAAATTGTGGCAAACCAGGTTAGACATGGTCTGTTATTAGGAAAGCGTACACTGAAAAGCCGTATTAGGACTCGGTAGCCTTGAAGGATACTGGGCATCCTTTACGAGGTTCGCAACCTAGAGAAAACCAGAATCCAGGAACTAAGGGGAACACAGAAGTGCGTGTCTTAAATATGCGTACGCTCGCATGGCACCCGTTCAAACCCCTGGTATGACGAACTGCCGAAGCTGGGACAAAGTGGTAGAAAACATCAGTGTAGATAGCACAGAGGCTCATTTACACAAGGGACTTCCGAGATACCATGCCGTAGCATGTGTACGCGACGTGAATCTTACCTACTCGAACGAAAACAGGCGCAAGAAGGATTCTACATGCAACGTGTTAGGCGATTCAAGTTCAAAGGCGAGAAAAGATACGGGTTAGAGGCCCGGATATGAAATCCTGCTCTCGTTCAAGATGGATGGTCGCAGTCAATGCTCAGGGGTTAATAAGCCAGAAGTCCAATGAAATGCAAAGATCTAGAGCAGGTAGACAAAGGAGGGGAGCCTTTGTGAGCCGACGGAACGAAAAGTCTATGCTGTCGCCCCCAACCAACCACACTGGACTTCCACCGGAAGGAGCACTGTCGTAATCAGGCAAGTCGTAACGCGGGAAGGTTCTTGCGATGGTAGGCTATTAATTAACAGCAGGAGCAGCCTCTGACAGAAGCTAGTTCTCGGCATGTGGTGGTACTTCATTTATGCCGACATATACGACGTATTGTATCCTCCAATGTACTGTGAAGTGTGGTGAAAACTTACGAAGGCTTCGATATTTCCCCTTTTTTCTGAGACACTCACCTTTTCACTACGGGGCATGTAGTAGACGTCGTAAATCGTCGATTGCCATGAGCTCTTATCCCTTGCTGCTGTGCATCGACTTGGTGACTGATACAATCGTTGCGATATCGACGGGGATACATTTTAAGGGATGACATGCGAAGCTACTGTTAGCGGAAGACGCTCAGCTGCCGGTACTTGTACCTATTTTTGCTCCAAGCCCATATCCCTTGGTATTGCCACCTCCACAATCTTGGCAACATCAAGCTGCAGTTGGAAGGGTTCTAGAGCTCTCCTTCCCAAACCAAGACACACCCAATGCAGTTGCCGCCCGGTCGCTTCCCCTCAACAACCGAGTCATGCTACCTCTAGACCAGGTACTTCTTTTCACACCTTCTCTTACTGGGAGGTTGGCATCGCCAGTAGATCATGTTGGGTTGCACATTGGATCCTACTGAGCAAGGATGCAGAGCCAAGGACATTCCCCAGACACATAAACACCCTTGCTTCCCCCCAGCCATTCCAACTCTTTAATCTAAGGCTCGTTTCTTCTGCCTGTTTCTCGCCTAGAGTCAAACAAAAACGCTCAATGAATGCCCCAAAAAACCCAACCAGCGATCGCTACCCCTTGTCTCTATAAGGCTTGCATATTCCCTACTGCCAAGCCTGAATGCTCTTCCTCGCCCATCGATTTCATACGAGCAGTTGCCCCCACCACACTAGCTTTTCCTTTTCATAGCCTGTGCCGTCTCATAACTGCACACTGCCACAAACAAGCTATGAGACTCGTCTGAACTCTGATTCCTGTACACCGCTGACGAAAAGTCCACAATACTGCGATATACTTTCTCCTCACCAATAGCCCGCCCGCTTCAAATTCTGCATATCTCATATACGCATTTTTTTCTCCTTTGCAGAGCACCGAAGACTGTTACAAGTATTGCCCGCCCACCAGTTCGTATCGACTTATAGTAAGCTTTCAATACCACAACCACAGCTAACAAACAGCAAGCTGATTAGCACTGAATAACAAACTAACGGCTATCATCAAGTTAGCAGCAATGAGTGACGGCGAGAAGCAACTCACCGGCGTTGCCGAGGCGTACCCAGTCACGTCGACTGGGACGCAGGACGATGGCATTTTGTCAGAGTTCACGTCTAAGGATCAGAAGCGCATCAACCGGCGCATCGACTTGCGACTCGTGACTACTGTGGGCTTTATGTACTGCATATCGCTAATGGACCGCACCAATCTCGGCGCGGCTAACATCGCCGGCATGGGAAAGGACCTAGATCTCAAAGTCGGGTCACGCTACGTATGCTCTCTCTACACCCAGAAGCTGTGGATATTTAAGATCAAACTGCTAATGAAACCACAGTCGATCATGAGCTTGGTGTTTTTCATTACTTATATTCTGTTCCAACCGCCTTCAACTGTCATTGTGCGCAAGATTGGGCCGCGCATTCATCTGTCTATGATCACTTTGCTCTGGGGTGCATGTATGATTGGAATGGGATTTGTGAAACAGTGGGAGGATATGGCCGGGCTTCGTGTCATTCTTGGTGTTCTCGAAGCCGGGTTCTTCCCCAGCTGTGTATATCTTCTCAGCACCTGGTACACAAGATGTAAGATGCTTCCCTTACCGCGCTAAATACTACGGCTAACAATGGGTAGATGACTTGGGGAAGCGGAATGCCCTATTTTACCTGGTTGGGGTGGTGGCTGCGGCCTTCGCCGGTGTCCTGGCTGCTGGGCTGATGCAAATGGATGGCGTGGCTGGCTTATCAGGGTAAGCCTATCACTTTACAGCCCTCTGGTGCACATAACATCTAAGCTTACCGAATGTTGTCTCAAAGATGGCGTTGGATCTTCATTATAGAGGGCATCATCACCTGCATCATTGCCGTTGGTGGCTATTGGCTACTCGTCGATTTTCCTGACTCGAAACGACAGAATTGGAAGTTCCTCGGAGAGAGAGAGCGAAAATGGGTTGTGGCACGGGTAAATGCCGATCGTGGCGATGCCAAGCTGACTCCCTTCAACCTATCGACATATCTCCGGTCAGGCCTTGACTGGAAGCTCTGGGCATACGCTATGATCTTTTTCAACACGACAACCATCACGTATGCTCTGGCCTACTTCCTTCCTGTCATCCTAGTGGGCAACATGCACTTCACTATTGTCGAGGCTCAATGCTTGGCAGCCCCTCCATACATCTTTGCTGGCATTATTATGTTCGTGACAGGCCACCTCGGCGATCGATACAAGCTGCGTGGACCTGTTATTGTTTTCAACATGATTCTCTGTCTCGTTGGTCTCCCTATTGTGGGCTTCCATCCGAATTCAAAGGTGCGGTACTTTGGCGTCTACCTGGTCACGGCCGGAGCAAACTCAAATGTACCCGCTGTGATGTCATACCAGGCCAACAACATCCGTGGCCAGTGGAAGAGGGCGTTTGCTAGTGCCACACTGGTAGGATTTGGCGGCATCGGTGGTATCTGTGGCAGCCTGGTGTTTCGGTCGCAAGACAGCCCAACTTATCACCCTGGCATGTACGCTTGCATTGCCGTATCTCTATTGACACTTATCCTCGTTGGCACTTTGACAATCGCTTTCTACATCGAAAATGGCAAAGCCAACCGAGGCGAGAAGGAGTTGGAGGCCAGTGATGTGAGCAATCCTCTCGGAAGCCAATCCCTATCTCTGGTATTTTCAATGCTAACTGCTATCGTTTCATAGGAGGATTATCAACCAGGATTCAGATACACCTATTGATTCTGGATGGCATAGTACCTAGTTTGGAGGGTTTATTTTGAGTTTTCGACCTGTATTTGGATGGAAATTGTTGTTCAGTCGTATGTGTTGAAACCAGTAGGCTATTCACTATCATAATACCAATGATCACGGGGTGCCGTAATTATCTTGTTCACACTAATACA
The DNA here is from genome assembly GCA_001513895.1 of Graphilbum fragrans. NCBI lineage: Eukaryota > Fungi > Ascomycota > Sordariomycetes > Ophiostomatales > Ophiostomataceae > Graphilbum > Graphilbum fragrans. Next base: position 248,076 of record LLKO01000017.1, read on the forward strand.
TTCTATGTACGTCTCAACATCGACCATGTTCAATGTCTATTTACACATGTAGTGAGATCTATGCCCGTCCCATGGCTTTCTCGACAGCTGCCAGCACCGCTAAGCATTTTTCATCAGTAAAGCGAGGTGTCACCAGCTGCAGACAAATCGGAACACCGTGGTGGAGCGCCGGATCATAGATAGTGTAGTTGAACTTATCATCGGCGTTGCGTGACTGAAAAGCCTCAGGCGGTACCTTGAGGTCAACTGCCTGATCAACTTTGGTGACTGGAAACACGACACCTGGGTAGTCTAGCAGATTCCACTGGCTGGTGTAAGCCCAGTATGTCGCGCTGTTGTGTGGTGGTGCTGGGCCAGGGCCAACGGGACACAGAATAGCATCGATGCCAGCCTCCAGCCACCGTTTTCTATGGGCAGCACGGTACGCATTGCGTCGGTTCTTCAAAGTGAGAACATCGTCGGCGCTTCGCTCTTGGATGTGCGGCTCTCCATCGCTCTTGTTTGTTCCACTGGTCACAATCCATTCAGTCATCGGCAGCATAGGCTCTCCGGCGCTGGCCAAAATCTTCCGGATGTTCTTGCCGCCTTCCTCGTAGTACAGCGAGTGGGTGATCTCCCAGGCATCGTCATGATCCATAGGTTGCCAGTCAACCACGGTAGCACCAGCTGCCTTGAGGCTTTTCACTACTTCATGCAGAGCTCTTGTGACCGGTGGCGCTGGCTGGACAACGCCATCATCCCACAGCACAGCAATTTTGAGGCTAGCGGGCTCTGGAACAGGCTCCTGGCGCCAAGAAACAGGGTACAGGTCATCCTCGAGCACCCATGGCTGACTGTCAAGGTATGTTTTCATAAACAACTCCAAGCCAGAGCGGGAACTAGCCAGGGGCCCTTGGGTACCTAGAATACCTTCCTGGCCACTGAACACCCGCTTGCTACCCGAGCCGCCAATGCGCTTGGCTGTAGGCTTGAAGCCATAGACGCCGTTGTTTCCAGCTGGATTCCGGATAGATCCGCCAATATCGCTACCAACGCCGAGAACGCTGCCACGAAGACCGATGAGCGCACCCTCGCCACCGGAACTGCCGCCAGAGGTCAGAGTTTGACTATACGCATTGGTGGTTAGGCCGTAGACTACCGAGTTCGTCTCGAGGTGCATAATAGATTGTGGCTGGGTGGTACGGGCAAAAACCACAGCTCCTGCTTCCTCCAAAGCCGCCCAGACAGACACGCGCTCAGTCCCCGGGGGGTCGGCAACGAATGCCACAACACTGGCATTTGTCAGGCCGCCTTCCATACCAGTATGCTCCTTAACAGAGAGGGGGAGGCCATGGAGAGGACCGAGGGGCTCTAGCAGACTATCGAGATACTTTGCGCGAGCAATGGCACGTTCCGGAAGCAGTTCCGTGAGGCAGTTTGTCTTGTTTTATTAGCGATATCTCGGTGGAACGCCGCCAAACAGATGCGTACCAGTCTATGAGCCACTGCAGCCCGGCGGAGAAAGGCCCGGACGAGAGCTTCACAGGTCAAAGTCTTAGCGCGGATCTTCTCAAGAAGTTCTGGGGCATCGCAGGCCGTGATGCCTAGTTCGTCTTTGCTGAGGTAAGAGTCGATTGCTGCGGCCGGGTTGTCAGGAAGATCGGCTGTTGCTATAACAGGTACGGCCGGCTCTACAGCATTGAGGGAGTCGTCTCGGATCTTCTGCGCTTTGTCCACGAGATCTTGTCTCAGAGCCGTCACATCTCTTGATTCGGCCATTTTTTTGATTTTTTTGATCTGTTTCTGGGTCTCTGACCAGAATCGAAAGAATGGGGTGAAGAATCACAGTGGTATGGATCAAGCTGTTTTGTGAGAAACAAATAGACTACAAAATCATAAATCCGGTAGTTTGTAGAAAGATAGTTGTAAATTCCAAGTTGTATTTAAAATATCTTGTGTTGGTCGGGCCAATGTCCAGCACCGTCGGCCTCAACTTGAGCTAAACGGACCCACGCGTGGCTATCTCCTACAAGTCTACCTATATCAGGAAGCCACAGCCGTCAGGGTGAGATTCCATTCGTCGCCGGCTTGCGGCCAAGCGGTTAGCCCCTCAATGAGGAGCGGCCCACCTTGCCGTCGTCGGCGGTTGACGCCGGCTTATCTAGAGGTCCTTTTATCGTTTACCAGTAGTCCGAATCCCGCTTAGCAAGCTGGTAACCTTACCGTTAATTTCGCTGCGTCTTTTCGCAAAGGAGAAGCTCTTGCAGTAATGTTTGATTTACAGTGGTAGACAAACTTTACACAAACTAACCTGCTGTCAAAATCGCATACGATACGGTCCTATCCCTCGGAACCAATCATTACAAATGTGGCCCTTCGGTTCCGAGTTTAGGTGTGGGATCTAAATAATTAGCGTCTTTTTCCGGCCCCCTAATCCAAGCTACCTGATAACCTGGAACTTATGGCCTGAGACCATTCCATGTTTTTGTTTGACACGAGTAACGATCGCCCCCATCAGAAATGGCAACATATGTATAATATTAGCAGAGGATATAAATACAAGGTTTTTGCCTTCTTCGCCAGGAATCGAATCACAGACAAACTGTCCCCGCCCCAAATTTATCGACTAAAAGCACTGACTAGGAAAATACTACAAAATGACGATTCCACATAAATGTCTCGGTTTCTTAGCAGCTCTATTCGATTCAAGGAAAAAACCTCAAACGCCTATAGGGAATGGACGATGGCACACTGAGACCATAAGGACAGATTCGTAATATTAGATTAATTGTTTGATATTGATTAGTACCATGCTTCGAGATGATACGTAATTGTTTATCTAACTATAGGGTCATGATTCGAGTACGAGAGCAGCACAGGACTTCTCGGGTTTATATGTTACAGCGCTCAAGATTTAAGCAATCCCATACCATTTCTGGTTAGCGGGAGAGCCATAGATTGCCTCTCTCAGGGGGTTCTCGAAGAGATTCCGAATCTGGCCAAGGCTGAGGCCGTCGTTGAGCGCCAGCTGCAGAATAATTCGGGCCTGCTCGGCGCCCAGGTAGCTAGCATAGAAGACAGAGCCAGGGAATGGCTTAGGCATACCGGAGCCAGTGACGGGACGAGGTACAGAGACAGTAGGGATGCCCTTCTTGAAGAGATCCGCAGCCGCAGCACTGGCGCTAGGGCTGAGCTGAGCAGCGCCAGGTCCCAGGATCACAAGGCCCCTGATTTCGGTGTTAGTTAAAGCTCATACCATTTTATAAACGCGCCCTGTTGACCTACTTTGCACCGTTCTCCACGGCAGCGTACATCAGGGACGCGTCGAAACCCTCTGAAATAGGTGTTAGCACACGTCTTATGGTAGACTTGTGATATTCCCATCAAAAACCTTACGGTGGCCATAGAGGATAATAATAGATGGTAGAAGTGTAGTGTTGGTAACGTCAAAGTGAGGACGGTGGGACGGGAAAGAGGGGCCGAAGAAGTAGTACGGCTGTCCTCCCAGGAAGGCACCGAGGTTGCCCTGCTCCAGAGCCTTGAAGGTATCCGGGGTGTTGGCATTCGTCTTGGTGGAGTAGTAGATCGACGTGATCCGGTCATTAAAGACAATTAGGCCACCGCGGTTCCGCGAGGCTGGCGAGACAGCAGCTGCGACGGCCTGGAAGAAGTTGGACCGGCCATCCGGGGAGATATAGGTATCCGGGCGCATGGCACCAGTGGCGATGAACGGCTTGGAGCAGTTCAGGGTAACGTCGACACCGAATGCCTTGTTTTTGGTCAGCATGAAAATTTTCCTAATTATCTAGGCACTAGCTCTTCAAAGTCTTACCGTCTCCTCCAATGTGTTAGTTCCGTGGAACATGATGGCACCGGTGATGTCAGAGCCAGGGGAGCACAGGTGGCGATTTGCGTACTGGCTAATGTTCAGGTACAGCGACGAGTTGATGCCAGAGCTGCCTCCGGGTGCTGCAAACTTGACAACCGCCAGCTGGGCAACACTGAGAACCTCAGACACATTGCCGATAAGCTGCTGGGGAGTCGGGCCAACACCAGAGCCGTAGTTGATGTTGTCAAGGTGGCTGTAGTTAGAGGCCGACAGGATGGTGCCACCGGTGCTGTAGATGCTATAGACGTTGTTAAAATGAATCACCACTCGAAAAAATTGAGTTTTCGGTTGGAATACATACACGACCTTCGGTAGTGAAGAGTCGGTGGAGATCCAAGTTAGGTCTGTTTCAGCAGCCGAACAACGGCCGGCAGTAACTGGCCAGGTCAAGGCGCCGAAGGACAGCATAAGCGAGATCTTCTTGAAGTTGGGAGCCATTTTCGGTGATCTTCTGTGGTGTTGTCGGATAATGGTCACCGTAGTTTGGTATACTGTGGGCCTGGGAACGCCTAAGAAATGCACTGCCGCTCGATATTATACAAGTTTGGAGTTGCATCTCTTATCATTCTAGTATACAAATTTGTATTGGTAAATGCCTCCGCCATGCTTCTTGGGTCCATTTCCCATTGTCTTGGCTTTGAAGTGCTGGGACAGCGGGTCTGCACATGGGTGTTACCAAAGAAACTTTTATGTAGCAGGAAAGATAAGAGCTAAACCTTAAGCCTAGGTATCGGCCTTGGCGACGTCGGCTATTAAAAGTTGCCGAAATAGGATAGCTGTGAAGATTTTAGCTCGACTTTCCACGGATTGCTAAAACCTAAGATGCGTACGACATCTACATTACTATATCCAGTAGAAAATATCGCCAAAAAGGCAATGTCTCGTGGTATGCGGTACTCGGACCGTAGCAAATGCGCCTAAAATAAAAATCATTCGCTTGGCACAAACGACCGGTGGCTCTATTGCGGTATCCCGTCTCTTGGATGATACGCCATTGTTCTTTTCTTTGCCTCGGTTCTGTATTAGGGGACATGTCTTGTTCATCGATCCAATTTTTCGAAAGTAGCGGCGTGAAAAAGTGGTGTAGGCGAGAACTCGCTTGCTCTTCTTAATTTACTTATTTACATTGATTTTTTTGTTTTGCTTAGTAGATTCTCTTTTCAACTGAACTGTATAGTTTAAGAATAATCCACTGTTGCCTCCTATTCTGAATGTTCGCATATTATCTGCCTGTGAATCAAAGATCACGAGTAGGGGACCCCGTAGTATATTGTATAGCATCGTATTTGCAACGAACACCTTCTACCTGAGACTCCTCTATAGCTTTGACGAGCCAGATACCGATATCATGTGTATTGCAGTGAACCTCTAAAGAAAGACTAGGAAATATCGTGGTTCAAGAGGTACATTTTTGTCATCTAGACTCCTAATGTTAATAGAGTGTAGTCTACGAGTACTACCATCGCAGTGTGGAGTGAAGCTCCCCACGTTTGTACGCGAAGCGCTAGTCTCCATTTAAGTACATCGACAGATTAGAGCTCCGTTCCTGTAGGATTATTCCGGGGCAACATGCTCAAGTCGCCCGGCCCGTTATCACGTAAACTAGTGCTTTACGGAACCGAAAGATCGCACACACTGCCCGCTACCCTAGCCGGTGTACTCCAAAGGGGCATTCTACTCGCATACCAACATCAATAACGGGTAATAGTAAGTGCACCATTGACTCAATAGTAGCCTCTAGAATAGGGGCTGTGATTGATATAGTGGCAGATATCCTATGTCGGCAGTAGCTGGTGACGGGCGTTAGCGGTGGCACGTGGGAGTCGTAGAGATATTCGATGCAGAAGTTGAGCAAAGAATGTTGCCTATTTCGTGGTGGGAGTTATAAAATTCTCGCATGTTTTTTTGCTATATTCTTATCTCTTCCACCGGCAGTTTGGTCTTTACTAGATACACCTTGATGGTTCCAAAAGGTATTTCCAGGTTAAGAATCACCTGCTGACATATGAACATTCTTCAGTAGATGCAGCCAGAATCTCGGTAGCTACGGGAATTTGACGTGGGGTGCCACTCTACCACATGCGAGGCGGGGCCAGTTGTGTTTGTGTACTTCCTAGTTCCCCCTCCCCGGCCACTCTAGCAGATATTCATATTTGGATGAAGCTGTCGTATTTTTATGTGCTATCGCTGATATGTGTCACGCCTATTAGGATAGGCAATTTGTCCGAGTTACTGGGTTTCATAGCCCGTACATCTAGAAGTTTTGTTGCAGACAAGCCTGCAGCCGGTTCCTATTTTAGTCGTACTATAGCCTCTGTAGTTATGATATTGTAGCTTTTCACAGTTATGCAGACAGAATTGTCTCTGGAAACTTGCAACCTATTGCATGGCGAGAACATGTGAGGGGGCCAATGGGTATGGAGGATGCTGATCAAATTGCCTAGTCTGTCCTGGACCCATTCTATTATCTTGTTCACCTTTTAAATGGGCCGACATTTATCATGCTGACGGTAGGCGGAAACGGGTAACCACAAACATTACTTCACAGGCAAATTTGATGGTCGTCCATAAAAGCAATACAATGTGGAAAGATATCGTGTCTAGAAAACGCCAGTTGCGCGACGCGGCTATTGATGCAGCTCGCCCATTATGTGCCGAGGCCACCAAGTTGCCGGAAAACCTGACTGTGGTGACTCTGACTACTCTGCTTTCAACGGGAGAAATAACAGCTGAACAAGCAGCATTGTTTTTTATCTCAGGGTATGGTATCTTGAAATTCTCGCAGTTGTTATTATGCTGACCATTAGAGCCATTTCCGCCCATGAAAAGGTGGTTAGGGATTCACCCTCATTTGTTATAAGTCGGAACGTTGTGCTAATGTCCTGAAAGACAAACTGCATCACAGAGCCGCTCTTTGACGATGCACTCCACCAAGCTCGTACACTAGATGCACACTTCGCTCGACATGGAACTGTTATAGGACCACTGCATGGAGTCCCATTCTCGCTAAAGGACCAGTTCAATGTACGCGGCGTCGACACAACACTGAGCTATGTTGGACGGTTATTCAAGCCAGCCACGGAAGATGCAGTACTAGTGGCCATTCTAAAGCAGCTGGGAGCAGTTATTGTCGCTAAGACGACCATTTCACAGAGCATCCTGGTGAGTATTACTTAAGCATGCCGATGACAGGGAATCAACAGTGGCGATGCTGACATCCTATAGTGGGAGAGACTGACAGCCCGCTCTGGGGTCTCACAACTCACCCCAAGGATGCTAGGCTCACTTCTAGCGGATCATCTGGAGGTGAAGCAGCTCTTTTATCACTGAATGGCGCAATCTGTGGCTGGGGCACCGATATTGGAGGCTCAATTCGCGGAACTAGCCACCTCTGTGGGCTCTATGGACTGAAACCATCAAGTTCTCGTCTTCCATACGCTGGTGTGCCAGTTTCTCAGGAAGGACAGCCGGCCGTCCCTTAGTTGATCGGCCCAATGAGCCCCTCACTTGCGTCCATGGTTGGTGTCATGCGCCATTTTTTGAATGCGCAAACAGGGACGCTAGGTCCTGCCGTTGTTCCCATTCCCTAGAGAGACGACCTATTTCTTGAAGCGCAAAAAACCCTGTCGGCGCTGCGCGTCGGGCTGTTGTTGGATGATGGGGTTATCTTGCCACACCCGGAAGTCGCGCGTGCTGTCAGCCAAGCAGCAGGTCTTCTTGAAAAGGCCGGTGCTGTGATTGTCCCGTGGCGCTACCGTGACCTTGGGGCTTGCATTGCAGTGCAGGACGCTTTTTACCGTGTAGACGGCGGTGCGGATATTCGTGCGGATGTCACTGGTGCTGCTGGTGAGCCTCTTATTCCACATGTGAAAACACTTTTAGAGTCGGCAGGCAGCGGGATCTCAGTTCACGATTATTGGCAGTTGAACAGTCGCAAAACTAGCCTACAGCGATAGTACTTGAAGCATTGGATGGCAGAAGGAAGAGCCGTGGATATTGTGATCAGTTCGGTTATGCCACACGTTGCGCTGCCCCATAGCAAGGGCCGTTGGGTCGGATATACAAAAGTCGGGAATTTCTTGGACTATCCGGCCATGTCCATCCCATGGGGGGGATTTAAAATATCGGAAGGCAGCAAGGCGTATTTCGATACGAAGCCTCAGAACGACTTTGATGCTTGGAACCACATTCTGTACGACCCACAAGCCATGACCGGGCTGCCAGTCGGGATTCAGATATCGAGCCTTTGACACAGTGAAGAATCGATCTTGGGTGTTGCAAGTCTTTTGGAAAAGCTTTGCCTGCCATGATTCCAATACGCTTATCATCGTCGTTGTCAATGCATTCGCCTATCTCCTAGAATCGGGGTAGCTGCGAATGAAAAGGGTATTTTTCGGTACCGAACGATAACAGCTGTAAATCTAGTTTTATCACAGTGCCACCATACCTACATACGAATGCCATTACGTTGTGGAATTGGAAGTGCGATGTACCTAGCCGAGGATTGATTGCGACAAAATGGGATCGCTTCGCTCTTTCAACCTCGTCGAGGCGTCTATCGAAGACCTCCAGGCGGCTCTGTCATCGGGAGCACTGACAAGCGTGGAGCTGGTGGCCCGGTATTTGCGACGAATCAGTGCTTTCGATTGTCGTGGGCCGGCTTTGAATGCCATCCCCGTGCTAAATGAGGCCGTATTTGAAGAAGCCGGCGCATCGGATGACCGGCGCCGAGCCTTGGCCCAACATGCAGCCAGCAACAGCACCAGAAGGGGACTGGCCGTTCTCGAAGGCATCCCGTTCACGGTCAAAGACAGCTACAAAGTGCGCGGCATGACAGTGGCCAGCGGATCGCCTGCATTTGCCACGCTGGTCTCGCATGATGACGACGCGTTTACGGTTGGCTTATTGCGGTCGCCGGACACTGGAGGCGCCGTTCTGCTCGGCCGCACAAACATGCCATCGATGGCGTACGGCGGCATGCAACGTGGTGTTTACGGCCGGGCAGAGAGCCCATACAATGGAGAGTGGCTGGCGGCAGGTTTTGCGTCTGGTTCGTCCAACGGCTCAGGCGTGGCCACGGCAGCGTCCATGACACCCTTTGGTATGGGCGAGGAAACGGTGTCGTCGGGGCGATCACCAGCCAGCAACAATGGGCTGGTTGCCTACACCCCCTCGCGTGGTTGGATTTCAGTCCGTGGAAACTGGCCGTTGTTCATGACGCGAGATGTCGTCGTCCCGCACACTCGCACTGTGGCGGACATGCTCACTGTACTGCGCGTGATTGGCGCCGAGGACGAGAAAACGGCAGGCGACTTCTGGCGTGACCAGCCGTTCGTGAAGCTGCCCAAAGCTTGGCCACGCGGCCTTTCTGCCACTCTGGACGACATCGAAGCACCAAACACGGCTCCAAAGCCGCTCGCTGGCCTTCGTATTGCTGTGCCGGAGATGTACATCGGTGGCTCGGCGCCAGATTTTGCTCGGCCCGTCAACACGCATAAGGATGTGGTTTTGCTGTGGACGCAGGCTCGTCGTGATCTCGAGGTTCTCGGCGCTGAGATTATCCTCACTCCTGACTTCCCTGTTGTTACTGCACATGAACACCCTGATGCACACCCTCTGGCTGTCAACGACGCTTCCGCCCGCCTACCGGAGACATGGCGCCATCTGGAGACTGGACCACTCGTTGCTCATGGCTGGAACGACTTCCTAACGCAGAACGGCGACCCGGCATTCCCCGATCTGAGTGCCGTGGACCCCATGTCCATCTACCCTGCATCGCTCCGGACTGTGCCTGAGCTGAAGAACCTTGACCCCACGGCAGCCATCCAGTTTGCCAAGTTCCAGGAGTTTTTGACAACGACGCCCGACTACAAAGATGTGGAGGGACTCTCTGAGCTGCTTCACGCCACCGAGAGTATGCGTGGGGTGTTGCTCGATGACTGGCTCGACGGGCTTGGGTGCGATGCTGTCGTCTTCCCAGCAGCCGGCGACGTTGGCGCGGCCATTGCTGACGTGGATGACGAAGCTTGTGCACACGCCTTTTCAAACGGTGTTTACTTCAGCAATGGCAATCGTGCTCTGCGCCATCTTGGTGTGCCATCGGTGTTGGTGCCGATGGGACTGATGGAATCGAAGCGGATGTGCGTCGGCCTCACGTTTGCCGGCCGTGCTAATGATGACGAGAGACTGCTGCGATGGGCCAAATCATACGAAGCCGGATCCCAGCGGCGTGTGGCACCCCCCCGAACTCCGGCTCTCCCAACAGACGTGGTGGAGATTCCTACTGAGCCAACCCCACTGGCCCAACGTTTCGCTCGGCCTAAGCTTGAAGTAACAGCGACGATAACCGAGATTTCAGTAACAGGGGATACCGAGCGCCTGGCTATTCTGATCTCTGGCGCACTCGCACCTGGTAGTCAAGAGACTTCGGTCATGCCTAGTTTGGAGATCATCATCGATGGAGTAGATGTGCCGCAATCGCAGGTTTCTGTGAAGAAAACCGACGGTGCTGTCTTCGGCTTTGAAGCATTGGTGACAGCAACACGAAAAATACAAAAGGGCCCACGCGAAATGACCCTGGCACCCGTGGCTCGTGACAAAACGATGGTGGTCGTCTTGGGCCGAGCTAGCCCGTGCGGGTGCCCATCAGGATGGCTCCGGGTGTTGTAGGTAATTGGCTTGTTAGCGCCGCCAATGAGTACGCTGGGGGAAAGAGAAAAACTACATGGATAGGACAGCAATTGCTTATAACAAAACAACAATGTATATTTCCGGTGTTTGTTTTAGCTTCGCTAATCGACTGGTTATACGGGATAGTGTCAAGACCGCCCTCTTTCGTACTTAGCTGTAGTATCAACTTGCGCTTTATGAGTCACGAAACTTTCTACCTCCCATTACCGGCGAGATTACAGGGTGTAACGGAAGTATGGGTTTTCCTTGTCCGTCAAGTCCCGGAAAGCCAGCTTATCGCGCTCTGCCTCGTCCACTGACTCTGTGTTCCGCTGTCGGTTTGCTTGCCACAGAACGCCATACAACGTAGCAGAAGCAGCGATGCAAATGGAATAGCAGATAATCAGACCAGTCCACAGCTCAGGATAGTGCTGCGCTTTGGTCGGAGTGCGGATGAGCTGTGGCCCAATGATGTTTCCAACGCAGTAGGCAACGAAAATGGTTGCTGCCATGAAGCTTTTCTTCGTATGGCCAGCTACATTAGACATGCCCACTGTGATAACAAGACTGACTACTCCGCCAAAAAAGCCAGTAATCGTGTAGCCGACGACCGGAACAGCCGCATGATAAGACCACGTGGATCGCCAAATCATAGCGCAGCCGGCAATGACAGGCAGACAGCAGAGCACCAGCATGATAATTAGCATGTTAGGAACACGGCTGCCGATTTGTCCAGTGGCGAGGATAATAATGAAGCAAAGGCCACCGAGGGGAAATTGGAACAGGATCGAATCGAGCTTGGACCATCCGAAAGTCGATACAATGAGGGGCCCAAATCCGCTGACGGCACCGTTGATGGTGTACCTGCAAAACGGTATACGGTTAATCGAAAAAAGCCCAACAGTAGGCCAGGGGTTGCAGAGCTACTTACGCCGAGGCCATCATGATGGCGATCAGCCAGACTTTGATATCGAGAAGGGCCTCCCGGATCTGCGCCGGCTTAAACTGCACACAGCGAACGCCGAGCTGATCATGCCGAAGGCGCTCAATAGCCACAAAACGCTCAGCAGGCGTAAGAAACCATGCGTTGGCCGGCGAGCTGGGCGTTGCAAAGGCAGCAATGCCAAGCGCAAGCGTCAGACAACCGGCGAGCAGATAAATGTACTGCCATGGCCGCAGGTGGCCACCGTGGATCTGCGCAAATCCATAGTTGAGAGCACCACCCGCGATTGTAAAGGCACCCGTGCTGCTAAACCACCAGCTCTGACGCAGAGACTGCTCGCGCTGTGTGTAAAAGCCGGCCACGATGCACATAAAAGCGGTTGGGATGGCGCTTTCGACAAATCCGAGAAAGAATCGCTGGGCATAGAGGCCGCGCCAGCTCGTCACCGCAGCTGTCAGCATGCAGATGCCAGCCCACAGCACCACTACAGGGCCGAGGACACGCCCAACCGGGAAGCGCTGCAGCGCAAAGCTCATAGGGTAAAGACCGGCAAGCATGCCAAAGTAGAAGAGCGAAGTAGCCCAGCTTAGGCGTGTGGTAGATGTCGACGAGACTCCTGTCACTAGATCTAGATGTGTGACAGACAAGCCGAGATCTCCCGTCATGCCAAAAAGAGATGCCGAGCCTAGAATGGCTTTGTCGTAGTACACAATACCGTCTGCATACCGCGATCACCCGTTAGAAGCCTTGCAAAAGCAGTGAAGTGAAATGGACATGCGTACATCCTATAAACATGGCGGGAATAAAAAACAGGTCGATCTTGCGAACAACACGTGCGATAACGGCTGGATCAAGTTCATGAGCTGTCTCACCAACTACAGCCAGTGCCACATCTTGGCTGCCGTCAGCCGGGATGGCGCTCTGTTCTGGCGCCCTCGCTTCACCTTCGGTTTCGTTCGGTTGTCCCATTGTTGTGCAGTATCAAGTGCTTTCTGGCTCGCTGTTGGTGTTGGTTCCAGCAGCGCCTCACGTCAAATTTAACGTTTTTATCGGGGTAGCTACTTAGTACGCTCCCCTTTGTATTCGTCGACAATGCATATATGCATGTTTCCGTTGGGCGAATCGATGGTCCCACGGTAATGTCGTGCTCTTAGTAGTGGGGTGTGGATGCCAGAAAAAAAGTGTGTTTAGCGTCCAGTAGACTAACCAAATATGGGCGAGTGCACACCCCCATTCATCAATGATCACGACCAACATTGCGATTTTCATCTGACTAGTCATCCGACTTTTCACGGATTACGTTTCGCAATTTCTCCGAAACGGCTCTCAAAAGACAGTCACACTAGAGTAGAGAAAAGAAAAGCCCGCAGCTGACTCCAAATAAGCTTCGATGTGTGTACGAGAGCTTCGTCGTCACCGAGTTTCGGCCTTTCAATCGATACATCCGCCGCGTTGCCGTGGGCCTCCATATTAAAGACATTACTACCCCGTATCCAGACCTAGCCTCTTTCTAGAATTTGTGGGCCTCCAACATGGTTCTCAACTTGTCATAAAATGTGGCTATTTTCTAGGCAAGACTCCGATTTAGGAGCTCGCTAATAGAATGATGTGCATTGAAGAAGTGACATATTTGATTGCCCCAACGATTTCTACCTCTTTTCTACAGAGCATACCGAGAAGAAAATTGGGTTCTAAATAGTTACTGCCTGCTAAACCGCAATGTAGCTGATCAGCCTCTTGTACAGGGGCTGACTGTAATAGGCATCCAGGAACGCAATATCTTCCTCTGTCAACGCCTTCCGCCCACTCTTTAAATCTGCCATGGCTAGGTTGATAAGCTTTGTCTTGAAGATGACCTTGTACCCGCCCCAAAGAGTGAGGAACAGCGGGACACAGAGGAAGATTTGGAAGAAGGCGCTTGCCGAGGGAGGTTCGCCGATGGGGAATAGTGCCAAGTAGAATGTAGAGCCGAGAACAAAAACTCCGCTCACGAAAAGAACAGTGCTTCCAAGAGGGTAGAATTTGTTCTTGTAGGCGTATTGCAGCGAGAGGGGGTTGTCATTTTGCGCCTTGAAAGCTGCCCTCATCCGCCAATTGGTCACAGCAATGACGAGATAAGCAATGAAGTAAACGGTTGACCCAACGGAGCTGAACCAGGTGAAAATGACACCGCCAGTGCTGGAGCAGTTGATGTAGGTAAGAGCTGTGGCCAACAGACCCGAAAAGATAAGCGACATGTATGGGCGGCCTCTACCATCAATATGACCAAACGACTTAGGGAACAGGCCCATGCGAGCCATCGCCGTAGACAGCCGGGATGTGATGTACAATGACTCGGCACCGATGGCGAGCAAACCAACAATGATGATTGCGTTAAGAAGGTCAGGCAGCCCCTTAATGCCAGCGTTGTTCATGGCGATGACAAACGGAGCTGCTGCAATATTCGACGGTCCAAGAAGACGTGCATCGGTCGCAGGTACCAGCACAGAGACGAAAACAGTTGACGTCCCGAAGAAAAAGAAAAGACGGAAAGCCAGGCTGTTAACAGCACGCGGGAGGTTGTATCGCGGCAGCTTTGCCTCGCCGTTTGTGATGCCGAGAAGCTCCTGTCCACCACAGGAAAAGGACGCTAAAAGAAAACATTGGGCAATACCCTGCATTGCATTAACGTCTGGTTTCGTTTATATAGAAGTTGGTCCTATTAGCTTACTTTGAAACCATTGGGAAAGGCGGGCAAGTCAGTGTAATTCACGGCAAGAGTGTAGTCATGGCGCGGACCACCGCCCGCTACCATGACGACACAAGTGATAAGAATGATGATCATGATCAGGATTTTCATCAGAGCCGTGAAGAATTCGAACTCAGCAAAATAGCGATTGGGTAGGGAATGGATGCCAAAAACAATGACGAGGAATATCGTCATACATGCTGCCGTTGGGATGGCATCGGTCCAGTATTGGATGATCAGCCGAAGAACTGCCGCCTCAGCGGCCAGGGTCGTATGCCAGGCAAACCATTCGCAGGCACCTACAGAACATTAGGTTAGATTATACTTCTCGAAATACGCCTCAAGGGCGACCTACCAAGCGCAAATGCCAAGGCAGGATCGACAAAGCGAGCAGCATGGTCGATGAAGGCACCAGATGTCGGGAAAATGATGCACGCTTCGGACATGACTTGCATGTTAAGCATCGCTTGGGTACAAATAAGGCCCCATCCGAGAAACATGCCGGGATAGTTGCCGTATCGAAGCGCCTAGCCGGTTTAGTTGACAACAAGCACATCCAAGAATATTTAGCCCGTGGTGAAACGTACCTTTCCCATTCCAATGAACAGCCCTGACCCAATGCTTCCAGCAAGTCCAATCATCTGTATGTGGCGTGCCGAAAAGCTGCGATGGAGCTGATGCGATACACCTTGAGGAATCTCACTTGTGTACTCGACATCGTCAAGTCCTACCTCATGGACACTGACACTGTCGTCTGAGAGAGCGGCTGGCGCCGTTTCTTCTTTGCTGTGTTTGATATCCATGATTCTTGCTGTTCCTATTTGTAGCTTTCCTGTTTGGTATAAACAAGAAGGCTAAAAAATAGAGGTAAGGAAAGGGGAATTCAATGGGAATGGGCTCCGAGAGTGAACACGACCTGCCCACGTAGGCCCTTTGAAGATATTTGTACTCTTCATAGAGCCTATGAGCCTGACTTTCGCTCCTCATAGCATAAAGCCTTATCTTCTACTACCTCGCTGCCATTGACCCCGTCCTAGTGATTTCGAGCAACTCACCATGATCTGTTTTTGCAAGCAGCTTATCGTATGCGTTGTGGGTCCCGCGGTTGTGCAAAAGTGCTGGTTACCTAGCATAACAGGACAGGGAAACTGGTAACGCGGGCGCTCTGATTCGCCACGTATCCTCTGTAAGATAGCCTAACAAAGGGGGCAATTTACAGCTTCTGTCAATTGCCGCTGTCGCTGTCACTTGCAATTTCTTCCCAGACGATACAGAAGTGGAATTAGTGTCCCTATTTGGAGCCAAGTACTTATCAGGCGACTATCGCCTCAAATGTAGCTGCCAAAGCTCAGATGATGGCACCAACACAACCAAATCCCCCTCTAACCATAATTGAAGCAACCATGGTCTCCTCTAAGAAGAATGTGCTCCTGGTTGGAAGCGGTGGTGTTGGTACGATGGCTGCAGTGAGCTTAGAGGCTAGTGGTGTAGCCAGTGTCACAGCTGTTTTACGATCGAATTACACAGCTGTTGCAGCAAATGGTTTTGATATTGACTCCGTTGATTACGGTGTCCTCGAAAGCTGGAAGCCAACAAAAGGTCAGATCATCAATGAAACTTGTAAAACTTTACCATTAACACCTCCCTTGCAGTGGCGAATGCCGTGCCAAATGTCGCTAAAGACGCTCTGACGCCGTTTGACTACATTGTCGTGGCGACCAAGAATTGCCCAGACATCAACCCGACAGTCCCAGACATCATTGCACCTGCCGTCACTCCGGGGCATACGGTTGTTGTACTGGTTCAGAATGGCATCAATATCGAGAAGCCACTGATAGAGGCCTTCCCAAAAAACATCATATTATCAGGAGTGTCTCTTATTGGTACTGCCGAGAAAGGTCATGGCAAGATCATCCACGATGATCATGATATTCTCATTGTGGGCCCATTCAATAACCCGAACTTAGAAGCATCCCTTGCTCTTGAAGCTGCAAAGGACTTTGTCAATATCTACAACAGGTCCGGAAAGGTCACTTGCGAACTGAATGAGGATGTGGGGTTCGTAAGATGGCGGAAGCTTGTCTATAATGCCTCGTTCAATCCTATTGCCACTATCTGTCGCATGGATACTTCTCGGATGAGACTGGCCAAAAACCCCATCGAAAGTTTGATCAAGCCAGCTATGTGGGAGATCTGGAACACTGCTAAGGCAGCAGGTCATCCGCTTCCGGAAGATCATGTCGAGAAAACAGTCAATGCGGATCCTTTTGATGTTTGGTGCAAGCCAAGTATGCTTCAGGATGCCGAAAAGGTATGAAACTAAATGATATCTACACTGACACAACAAGAGTATACTAATACATACCAGGGCAACTTTATCGAATATTGCAACATCGTTGGCGAGCCCATCAAAGAAGCCGACAGCCTTGGTGTTCCGGTCCCCACGCTCAAGGTTATTTACGGATTTTGCGACGCATTGCAGTGGAAGA
Organism: Graphilbum fragrans; assembly: GCA_001513895.1. Classification (NCBI taxonomy): domain Eukaryota; kingdom Fungi; phylum Ascomycota; class Sordariomycetes; order Ophiostomatales; family Ophiostomataceae; genus Graphilbum; species Graphilbum fragrans. The sequence goes on from LLKO01000017.1 coordinate 264,773, forward strand.
CCAAGGAGGCGAATGGCCTTGTTATCCTGCCAGCTGGAGCCCCGCCTCCGTAGATAGCCATGGAAGCCTTAGGTGTATATGAATGCAATGCTACAAGGCCGACTCGTCACTAGAGCTTGAGAAATATCTTGCATGAGGTTTCAAAGGCGATTTTACCGGGGTATTAAGTTCACTTGCGTTGGTATCATTACAATAACTCTGTAGGCAATGGCACATATAGAGCTTAGTCGAAGAAGATGTATTTTTGCCAGTTCTTGATTGCCGCGGCGGTTTCCTTAGGAAGCAACTACGGATTGGTATGTGGCTGTTTAGTGAATGATAGTTGGCCCAATCTAGATGCTAGAGGGTATACCATAAGCACAATACGCAATTCTTTATCCTATTCTGCATTCTGCTAGTCTAAACAGTCTTCAGATCTAGGCAGGTCTATCTTATTTTAGTAGCTACCCAATGGCACTCGATCTGTTAAGGAGTTTGGTGCCCGTTTTTTCTTCTTCTCCTCTGCTCTTTTTATCAATTCCTGGCATAACTTGCTCCGCTGCCTTATTCTAGGTCCGACACGGATCAAACAGAACGGGATGCAAACTATGAAAAAACTCAAAAAAGGCGATGAGGGTGGAAGCCCAGGCCTCCCCTAAGTTATTGTATAATTGTCTTGCACCCAGTGATAACGTAGCCCCGATAATGCTCCGCGAGAAAGATGATGCTGCCATAGCACTAGCCGCATAAATCTCGTATGCATCGACCAGATAATTCATGAGTGCCGCAAAAATTAAAAGATATCCGAATCCAAAGAAAAGTCCAGATATACATGGTGCCATCCAGTGTACTTAAAACGTGCTGTGCATCCAAGTATGAGAAAGGATATAACGCAAAACGGGCCACCTAGGCAGGCTATTGGAAGCCGATGGAGCTCCTCTCTCCTTGCCTAGATCTTCCCTTCAGCTCTAGCCCGTTCAAAATAGCAGTCGTAATAGACCAAAATTGGGCCAGTAAGTGCGGCGCCTATCCCAACTGTGACCTTGTTAGCTGGAAAAGAATATCAAATGTACTTAGGCACACTCACTAGGACCCAGTGTTAAACTCGTCTCTCCTTTCGTAAGGTGGTATGGACCTAGGTAGATATCAGAAACAGGTCACCAGAGGCCCCCCACATGTTGGCGAAATTGTACCTCAAAAATTATAGGGTTAGCTTGAAAAAACAGGTAAAAACACTGTAGAGAAGCGCAATATATAAACAGTTTAAGTACACCAGAGGCTCAAATATCAACATCGTGAGTGGTCTTGCTAATGTCGTGTTAATGAATTATCCGACGCTTTTGCGAATTTGTTTTCGGAAAACGAATCCGGATTCATTGCCGGTCAAATTCTGTAATTTATTCGCCTTCTTCCCGAGTAGCGCCGGGGCAAATGCTCCTTGCAAGCTAGCCCACGCGCAAACATTGAGTATCAGCAGTATTATTCACCTGGCATAAAAGCGAGAGGAGCCCAGCTGACTCCAGCTATAATCAAAGCTATCCAAAAGCACCATCGCCAGCCATGCGGAGCAACATATCTGGAGATCGTGGGTCCTAATAAAGGGCCAAATGTTGTACCCTATGCCGTTCTTAGCCATGTTTGTCTTCTTGGTTTTGTAACACCCATAAATAGATCTCCTAGTTAATTGCATCCTTACCGACATAAATGCAATCATCGCTCGACCTCTTGTTTTAGGATGAGAGAACAGGTCTGCGGAAACGCCCCCAATGACAGTCAACGGTACTGAAGCGCAGGTGCCACATATCAAGCGAAATATTAGGAAAGCCGCCCAATTTGGTGACACGGCGCATGCGACCGTGAACACACAGAAACAATTAAATGTCCAGAACGTTACTGGTTTCTTTCCGTAAGTTTCGCTCATAGGACTGAAAACGAGCGGGCCAAAAGTATACCAAATACGATATAACGATGTTGGAAGATAGCTGTTGAGACTATTCTTGATCTCATACTCGTCCATAATATAAGACATAGCATTACTTGTAAATGAAGAAGAAATTGTGCTATTGACAGTCAACAAAACAACTGTTGCTGATACATACATCTTTTTCAGCTGCGCAGTCTGTGTTAGTTGGAGAACTATCAATCAGGATGCTTCAATCGTACCACCGCCTAGTTGAAAGGGTGTTCAATATCATGTTCAAAGACAGCAAGCATTGCCGGCTCTGCCATTAGACTGGGGAGGGGAGGGGAGGTGACAGTGCCATCATTAGTCTGTATATTTGGCTCTTGGCGCAGTGTGCAAACCACACATATGATAGTCACCGTTAGTAATGTAAACGCTTCGCATTATGGCACTAGGCCGCAGGGTGTGTAAGAATACCCTGTGATTCGTCACCACCCATTGAATTTAGCAATTACCTAGAGGTGTGATCATTTGTTGATAAGATAGCTGTCACTGCTTGTTTCACTCCATGCTCATTAATTTGCTACATACAGACTGTGCTTACCACAGTATGTATCGGGGGATTGGCAACAGCATCGGAAACAATTGTGCTAGTTTGGTGCTGCCGTGGTAGGAGCAAGTGGACATTTTGTGACTGCCACCGGCCATGGTAGAGTCTGTTAGCAAGCCATAGCGATATGAGCAGGTAATAGTGAGTCAGGAACAAAGGCAGCGGCGTGAGGTTACACCGCCCTCATAACAACACTATGTAGGCTATGTATGAGCAGCTTTACCATTAGAAAGTTAGAGCATACTGTTCTTTGCCTACATGCATTGCTAAGTGGTTGTAGGCGCTAGTTTCACAATTTTTGTTCTCATTTTATATATCATTATTTTGTCTAGTTATACAGGAGAGATGCATGAATTCGATGTGTACTCCGTATAACATGCAAGCTCTCTAGTGGCCTCAATAACTCCTGATTATCTCTGATCGTTTACAGCCAGGCTTTTCCTCTCTTGTGTAACAAAAGGAAGCATCACGTGAAAGTGTTAGCAATATGTAGAAGTATAGAACCAGATATAACAGGTATGCTGGTTTGGCCATCGCATTGTCATGCTGTAGCCCAGGTAGTAGTCTCATTTCTATACTGATAGATAAAGCAAAGCCGAGGTATGGGATACTTCCAGGACAACTGAAATAATGTATCTACATATTTTGCGGAGCAACTCGATTCTACTGGGGAATTGAAGCTATGTATTGTATGTATTTATAGACCGAATACTCTTGTATAGAACCACGCTCAAAGATATGAAAACGTTCGGTGATATTGATTAATACTCAAGTAAATAATAAGTCTTTGAGCCAAGTATAATACTAGTAGTGCACTGTAAGAGCTCAAAATTTCGAATTGTATCGGGTAATAGATATTATATGATGCCGATAAGATTTCATATGGAGGGTGTATTCACCATACACGAGTGTGACGAATAGTACATTGGTGTAGTCAAAGAGACATTCTTTCCTGCTCATATCAATAAACTCATGAAGTGCTACAGTTTTACTTTTTCACCTACATAGTAAACTTGGTGGCCTCACCACTAGTATAAAAAGTAGTACAAAGTCTAGCATGGGGGCGATGAAAGCATCTCATACAAGATGAGTGTGTGCTTGAGTGCCAGCTTGCTAGATTCAGGTGTTGGGAATTGGGCCACAGCACTACAAGAGCTTATTAAAATCAAGCATGAGAGTGCTGGCCCTTTATACAATAAATTGCTCTTAAATAACACTTAGCATGTCAAAAAGATTCTTTAATTTGCTATTGGTCAGCGCAAATCTCAAAAGCCTAGCAATACGGGTTTGGAGTCTTCCTAAACGCCGCGAAAAAATTGGTGGTGAGGTCCAAAGTTGCACTTAATTTGGGAATAGCAGGGAGCTGAGTTACGCCAACTGAAACCGCTCACACATTTTCCCATGTTTATGAAGCTCACTATTTACGTAATCACCATAGGTACCGAAATTGGAGGCCGTTCCTTATATTCTTCTATTTCCGTACACGACACACGAAACCTTAATATATCCGAGTACAAGCCTTGAGAGCCACACCTAGAATGCGGCTTCATAACGTTCATAACGGGAGTCATTGTAACAAAGGTCGTCTTTGATTTATGCTAGCTGGCCTTTAAACTATCAGTAGGAACTACCTAGACCAGTTCGTTGATGGGAATACCAAGTCTCACCCCATCCCCCCTATTGCTAGAGATGCTTGTCAGGCTAGAAGAGGCGTATAGAACAATACACTTTGAGATCGTCGAGTAGGTATATCTTTTCAGTCAAGAAGAGTACCCTTTGACTTAGCTAGTTCATAAGCATAGTCCGGCTGAAAATCCGTGTACAAAGCCTCCTTTCATGCTTATCAGTAACACGAAACAATGAGACATTCAAGAATTGCTTACCGGATCAATCGCAGCTCCGCGGGTGTACTCGGCCTCTTGGTCACTGATAATGACCTTCTCAATGCCAGTGCTCTCGACTAACAGCTGAACGTGACAGGCACGCTCAAACAAGGTGTAGTAAGCAGCAGCCTCATCAACCGTGTCGCCGGCGGTAAGAATTCTTGGGGGAATTAGCCCACGTTACTAGCTCATAGGTTTCAATGGAATAATTACATACCCATGATTCTGGAGAATGATTGCTTTAGCTGTCGGTCCTAGGGCCTCGGCGATCTTATCGCCCTCCTCCTTGTCAAGAACCATGCCACCGAAGTTGTGGTAAACAGTATGCATTTTCCAGAACGAGCATGCGTCCTGGTTTAGCATGTCAATTGGCCTCCCAAAGGTTGACCAGGCCTTTCCATGTACAGAGTGAGTGTGGCAAGCAGCATTGACATCAGGTCTTGCTTTGTGGATACCTGAGTGAATCATGAACCCGGCCACGTTAATTGCAGCACGGTTGCCACCAATAACGTTCCCTAATTCGTCGACATGTACCATATCGCTGGCTTTGAGAAGACCAAAATGATAGCCAAGTGGGTTGATCCAAAATGTGTCTGGGTAAATAGGGTCTCGAACACTGATGTGGCCTGATGTACCTTCAGTATACCCCTTGCGGTTGAATACGCGAAAGGCGCCGGCCATATGCTCTAGCTGCCATCTCCTCTTCTTCAAAAGATCGTTGAAGATGGGAATGGTTGCAAATTTGAGACCATTGGGACTGATTGCACTCTCTCCCTTTTCAATTTTCTCATCAACTTTGGTGTCGGCTGTCAGTGCCACTCGTGTCACCGTAACGGACTGGACCTCAGTCGTTGACATGGTAGCGTTTCAAGTGAGATATAGTTTTCGGACAAAAAAAAGAAAAGTGATGTGGCATGCGTTACAAACCAGGTAAAGATTCACTTATCGAAAATATCGAGGAAAATGATATATATTTCATCTAGTATGCTCAGCGTCTAAGCCTCTGTTTCTGTCACCAAACATTCCCTAAGACCTGTAGAGAATGGGAAGACCCACTCGACCATGAGTGGTGAGAGATTGGGTTTGGTCAATAAGAAGGCGACAGCGAGCCAATTACAACATGAAATACCATATTGGTTGTAACCCCACTGTCGACTTTGAACACCTTCTACAATGAGCTAGTCCATACCGTGCAGCAATTTGTGGGTGAGCTTCCTTCAATTGCTGATGCCTAACGTCGCTGTGTTTTGTTTTCTTCTCCTCTCACGTCTCGAGAGCTCGCCGCGTGTACTCAAAATGGCATTTCAAAATGAGACTATATTGGCCCTTGAAATTATGGCGGCTAGCCCGGATGATACTACGGAGCTGGTTGAACTACATACGGCAGCATTTCGATCTGATCTTTTCTCTGTCCTGATGTTGCTCAAACGTCCTCATGATGCACATCAGAGCTTGATGCAAAAATCAGTCAATCTCTGGTTTTCAGAACCAAACTCACGTGTCGTCAAAGCAGTTGGTGAAGACAGTCGACTTTTAGGATGGGCATGCTGGGTCATCAAAGAGGGATCTGGTGCTAGGACTGGGCAGGAGTAGCAGTTACACCCGACCGGGAAGGGAAGCGATAAAAGCTGTGAAGCAATAAGGATTCCCAAGTCAGTCGCGGTCTCAGGGCCAACGAGGAGTTTATTGACCACCAACAAGGAGCCCACAGAACGTTCTTCACTGGTGGATCCTACACGGGCGTTGGGAAAACTGATGCATGAGGAGGGATTGAGGCTGGAAGAAACATACCTAAGCGGGAAGAAATTCATTGTCCTGCAAGCCCTAGCAACAGATCCAGCTTACCAGGGCCACGGAGTTGGTAGCCGCTTGGTTCAGTGGGTGGTTAACAAAGCTGATGTGGAGAAGCTACCCTGTTGGGCACAAGCTTCACCAGCGGGCAACAGCCTGTATAAGAACGCAGGCTTTGAGGAGCTGCACACAGTTGATTACAATCTTGCAGAGTGGGCACCTGGCGGCAAGGAAGGGAGTCGTCGCTGGGGAACCTATACATTTCGGTACATGCTACGGCCTATCAATGAAGCTGTTTCTTAGCCATGTGGGATATGGTAGACAAAACAGGACTGAGATGAAGATGAGGCCTACAAGGTTGCTGCTTCAAGCTCATCGTTTACACGGCGAAACAAGGTTTAGGTGAGCGATAGAGCTACTTAGTGATATGTACTCGTAGTGCATACCAATACAATGAACGAATACAGGCTTCTCTGTTGCAAAAGCGTGGGTCAGTAGATGGCTAGCGAGGAATATGGGCCCCTGGTTGTGTGGAAACACCATCCATGATAAGATAGGATAGTTGGTCGCTGATAATTAAGCTCGGTAGTAGAGATAAGGAGCTGCCAAAAGAATGCTAAAAGAGACCCAGTAACTTCTAATACACGCTTTTACTTTGCCTGTCCTGTCATTTGCCTACCGCCCTAAATAATGCCTGCTCCGAAGCAGCGCAGCAAAACCAAGACATTTACAGGATGCTGGACATGCCGTAAACGGAAGATCAAGTGTGATGAAATACGCCCAAATTGTGGACAATGTCTGAGCAAGAGCATCCCTTGTGCCGGATATGCCAGCCGTCTACAATGGCTGTCGCCAGAGACCCCAACATGCTATTCATCTATTCCGCCACTGCCAACGACATATCGCAACACCGGCATGTCGTTACGCCGATACATCTACTGTGGTTCGTGACCTACTACCTGTTTAAGTGTTATAATTTAATCATAGCTAATCAACAGATGAACCTAAGTCCCCTCTGAGCGATGGGGCGATCGATTCACTTTTGCAACAAGTCGATGCGGAAGCAATACCGGCACATGATAGAAGCATTATGCACGGCCCCTTTACTATATTCGCTTCGAAACCCAGATCCAGCCGTATATCCCCAATCCGTGTCGCGCCCCTGAGTGACATAATTGATTGTCCCATGGACATTACAACAACTGAGCGCATCGTGTCAAGTCCAGATGACCAACAAATTCGTTTAGATGATGGACTCACAACACTACCGTGGGACGAAGTAGATGTTCTACGAAGCGATGCCTTTATACTTCGAGATACAAGGCGTGGAACATCCGTCAGGAGTGACTCTGTTTATGAGGTCGCCGTCGCTGGGCTTGCAGAGAAAACTGGACACACTTCCTCCTCTGCAGCGTCTCTCTGCATTAACAACAACAACAACGCTTCCAATATTTGTGATGACGGCGTTAGGTACCAGAAACCACTCCTGCATACACCCCTTGGGAGTCTCCCTTTCCGGATGTCAACAGATGTCCAACGTCTCTTGCGCCACTATATTGATCATGTCGTGGATCTCATGACGGTGGTGTCCACCTCAAAAGGTCCCTGGAAGTCTGTCCATCTCCCAAGAGCAATGAAAGGAATTGCCGAGCTTGCTGTTTCAGGAAAGACATCACACGCCTGCAATGCCTTGTTTCACGCCCTCCTGACTATCAGTGCCTACAACTTGGCAGCCAACCATAGTATATCGGGTCAGGATGTACAAGCTCAGCAATGGCGTGACACGGCATTGCGCCTAAAAGCAAGATCTCTGACGTTCCTCAGAGCCAGCTTCGAGGCCGACTGTGAAGCACAGGACCGTGGAAAATACAAGGAGATCTTGGCAGCGATGCTGTCCATGGTAACGATTGATGTAAGTCATGTGATAGGTAGCCTTGAAGACATCAGGTGGCAACAATGCAAATCTGACCATCTTTCACAACGCAGGTATTCTCAGGCGAGACACGTACTTCAGAGTGGCACCTCAAAGGACTGGAGTGTTTCATCCATAGCCCGGAGCGACAGATCAAGCGTCGATTCTCGCGAAAGACACAGGCACTTCACCGCGTCTACATGTACCTGCGAATAATGCGCGAAAGCACAGATATCCGGTGCCCCGATGCGAAAGACGATTCAGGCGAACCGTCTCCGGAAGACCTCTCATGGCTCTCAAAGCCTCTTTTCTTTCTAGATGGCTTAAATCTACCCAAAAGGCTGGTTGGATGATGAAGCTGACGCAAACTCGCCTGATCTATCGTCGTGCGAATTTGTCTACGGTATTCCATTCGAACTGCTCGTTCTGCTGAGCAAAACTTCTGAGCTCGTACGGCGAAAGAGATACTTCTCACGACACTATCCATTCACAGCCACTCCCCGAAGCATATCAGTATTAGCAGATCAGCTTGAAGAAGAGATCCTCGACTGGCCGATAGAGCCTGTCGTACAAAGACTACGAAGGCCACCTCTAACGCCAGAGTTTGCCCAGCTGATGGAACACCAGACAAGAGCGTTTCACCAAGCCATCATTGTCTACTTTTCCCACATAATACGAGCAGTCCATAGCAGACACCTCCAACCTTATGTAAATAACATCATGAACCACCTGGAAACAATCGAGGTCGTCAAATTCGAAGCCAATGTCACAACGGGGTGCATTTTATGGCCTGGATTCATTGGAGCAGCCGAGGCAACTGACGTGGAAGTCCAGTCTCATTACTTGCAATGGTTCCAATCGACGCGGTTTTATGGACTCGGGGCGTATGAAAAGGCATGCGAAGTCGTGATGGAGGTGTGGCAGACACGGGCTCTAGGGCACGGGAAAGCACACTGCGACTGGCTGGATGTCGTGGAAACAAAAGACATAAGACTTATGTTAACGTAAAAAAAAGATTTACGAGTAAGGAACTTTTTACGAAGACCGATACGTGAAAACAGCTATCCTCGTAATTCCCTTAAGCTCCCCACTGTCCAAGGTAGCTTGTTCGCGCATCAACTGACCCGCATCTATGACGATATCGGATACTGGGCATCCTTCCGCTAGTACATAGATTGGCCAGGCAAGATTTCACTCTAACGCAATGTAGACAAACGTGGGTTGAATTGCGGAAGTTCATAGCTATCAGTTTCCCTGCCAGAAATAAGCTCCGAAACACATAGCCAGCTAGCACATGGCAAGCAAGTAATTTAGAGCGGTGGCTATCCCCAATATAAAAAGCAATGGCCATATGGCGCAGTGTAGGGCACTATATCTGCATTCCTAGTTATAGCTATCTACGGTTCTTCCCCAGCTATCTGTTCACCCTTCACTATCGCCATAATGACGTCAAACCTTCAAACCATCGAGCCGGAGGGGATGGCCAACTCGAAGCCGCTATTCGCTCATGTTACCATGGCTGATGGCGGCATGCGTCCGATCTACTTGGCGGGACAGGTTGGCATGTTTGCGGACGGCAAGGTGGCCGACACGTACGAGGAACAGGTGAAGCAGACAGTGAAGAACATTGGGATCTGTCTGGCCGCTGCTGGTGCCGAGGTGACTGACATCGTGAAAGTCACATACTACATTGTTAACTACGACCCCGACAACCGGCCTCACGTGCCCATTGTCCTAGACTTTTATAACGGACACCTGGTGTCCACAACTCTGGTGCCTGTGCCCTGCCTCGCTAGGCCCGAGATTTTGTTTGAGATGGATGTGATCGCCATGGTGCCCGCAGACCGCCCGACTCAGACAAAGCTAGAGACCGTTCCACACCAATCGATTCCTGTGCTGGAGACGGTGGTCGACGTTGTCGTTGTAGGTGGCGGCCTCAGCGGTCTCCAGGCGGCCGTGGACTGCCAAAAGGCAGGGCTCTCGGCCATTGTGTTGGAGGCTCGTGATCGCGTGGGTGGGAAGACTTGGAGTGTCCCCGGCGCCAAGGGCAAGGGCATGGTAGAGCTAGGCGGAGCCTGGATCAACGACACCAACCAGTCGCACATGTATGCCCTGACCAAGGAGCTGAAACTGGATTTGATCCAACAGCTGACGGCTGGTGACTGTGTTTGCCATGACCTGGACGGGACCATCTCCAGATTTGTCTACGGCGATGTGCCCGGGGTGAGTAATAGCTGGCCTGCACGAGAAACGCCTCATGCTAATTGATGTCTTCAAACTAGCACGTGAAATCAGAGGCGGACAATATGGTGGCCACGCGTGGGCTGCTGGAAGAGATGTGCCATAAGATTAACCTCTTGAACCCGCAAAACCCAGAATGGGACTCATATACACTGGAGGATTTTGTCGAGAAGATTGGCGGGGGCACTACTTCTCAAGCAACGGCACGGCTCTGGACGCGAGGTCTTCTGGGCATCGAGCCCCGCGAAATCAGTGCTCTGTACTTTTTGGACTACGTAAAGGCTGGGGGCGGCCTCATGTTAACGAGATCCGACATGAAGCACGGTGGGCAATTCTTACGCATCCGGCAAGGTATAGGTCCGTGTAATCGACACCACCTTGCTTCTAGCTAACAGCCCATCTTCAGGTGCCCAGTCGGTGTCGAAAGGCCTTGCAGCCATGCTCAAACCAGGCTCCGTCAAGTACGAGTCGCCAGCCCGCAAAATCGAGCAAAGCACTGCCGGCACGACAACCGTGACAATAGAGAACGGCGCGAAATTCCACTGCAAACGTGTCATTGTTTCCGTGCCCACGCCACTTTACAAGGAAATCTAGTTCTATCCGCCACTACCCGCCGATAAACTAAAGCTTGTGTCTAGCACCACACTAGGCTGGGTAGCCAAGTCTGTAGTGTGCTATGACACGCCTTGGTGGCGGTCCTATGGCTACTCTGGCCTCGTGCAGTCGTTTACTGGCTTCGTGACGATTCTGCGCGACACAAGCTCAGATCGAGACGGCCATTTCTCGCTCACCTGCTTCAGCCAAGGCGATACTGGACGCGCTTGGGGTGAGCTGCCGGCAGATGAGCGGCGGAAGTACGTGATCGAGCACATTGGCCGTTCTTTTGGTGATGCGACTGCAGCTGCCGCTCACATCGGCATGTTTGAGCAGAGGTGGGCACCTGAACAGTGGAGCCAAGGTTGCCCTTGTCCTGTCATGGGCCCTGGCTTGTTGGGAGAGCTTGGCCACACGCTGAGAGCACCGTTCCAGAACATACACTTTGTCGGTACTGAGACTGCCTATGAGTGGAAGGGCTACATGGAGGGTGCGGTCCGGTCTGGAAAGAGAGGAGCCAAGGAAGTTGCCGCGGTGCTGAAGTAGGACTCTATTCTAGCAAAAGCTTAAGTCGCTAGAAATAACAGATGCCATGCTCGAAAAGTGTACCATTCGGCCCTAGCCTGGACGCACATCAACGAGGGGGAATGCGCTCGTTGTCGCAGATTTCCAGCCTCAACAGTCGATCTTTATTATCTATTAGCAAATCCCAATACAACTGTCCCCTTCAGCCATTCTCAGATCAGTGGAAACGAACTCACGACGCTGTGGATGCGAGCATGCTGGCATTAGGTGGGATCCAAACATTGCTTGAAACGATCATGAAACTGCCCCAACACCTCAACAGGCCCGCTACAACTTGCCCTGTCTGTGCTAAGCATTTTCCGTAGGAAACAAAAACAAGCAGTTGGGCCATCCAGCATGGCATTTTTCTTTTGCGTATTTGCAACTTCTTTGGAGTTTTTTTGCTTGGAGGAGCGCAATCGATCCGGCAATGCGCCCTCGATCCCTTTCAAATCCACTATGTATCTTCCAGACCATGAACGAGACCACCGCATGTGGGTTACAGCGCTGTTTGCTGTCACTTTAGTGCTGGTTTGGTACTTACGGCTCTTCGTGACCCACGAAGGTGCCCTACAACTGCTGCAAGAGCCGCCTACCAGCCAAAATAGCACCACTGGAAGCAGCACACCCACGGCCACCTCGAACGCCGAGAAGCTGTTTGTCCAGCAGGCCATGGACGTCGAATTTCCGACGTCGTTTGACCCTGAGGCAATCCGTGCCGTATGTGAACGGTCAGAGTTTCGCCCCGGGCTGCTGTTCAGCTGCGAGGGCCAACATGGCGGCATTGGGATGATCCGCAACCAGATCCTCAAATGTGTTCGCTATGCCATCCACGGCGGTGGTGCTCTCGTTGTGCCATCAATGGCTCTGCGCAACGCCTCCAACCTGGCCGACATCGAAACCAGCACAGAAGTGCCCCTGGACTACCTCCTCGACCGCCAAACCTTTATTTCTCGCCTATCTGCAGGCTGTCCCAGCATGCGTCTCTACGACCGTGCCGAAGACTTTCCAAACTACGCTGAACGCGCTGGCGGACCATTGGAGCTTGTTGGCGACCAGTTCGAGTCCAAACACCCGCCAGAAGGCCTGCGGCATACCCGCATCTGGCGACACAACCTCGATGCCTGGCTCGCTCGCCAGGGCCGTTTTGGGCTGATCTCCGAGCCAGCACTACCGATGCGTGCCAATCGCCCCGTGCATGTCCGAATGGGCCAGTCGTTTCTCGAGTATCCAGTACACGAAGATGGGGATGCCTTTGTTCACGAGTTTGGCAAGATATTGTCCTTTCGGAACGACACTCGCGCTCTCGCTGCACGAGTATTGTGGCAGTTACGTCAGCGCTTTAGCCTGCCGATCGACCCCGCGATGGCAATCCAGGGCACCGGTGCTTACTACGGTGCCCATCTGCGACTTGAGTCTGATGCCATCTGGGCATGGCCGCCCGAACAGTGGCGCTTCTCACGCATGGAGGACCAGTTCGAAGAGCAGTTCCGCAACATTGAACGGACTGGCCTCGATGTGGTCTATGTAGCCTCGGGCAATCGCACGGTGGTGGACCTCTTTGCCGAGGCTCTTACGGCTCGAAGGAAGGCAAAATCCACATCCACAGGCGAGCTTAAGCAAGCACCGACACGGGATCCCATTGTTGTCACCAAATACGACTTGCTAGAGGGGCAAGACCGGATGGATCTAGATCGCATGACATTCGATCAACAGGCTTTGGTGGACTTTCTTGTTATGTTCAAGGCAACAGCTTTCATGGGTGTTGCGTCCTCGAGCTTTCCCTGGAACGTCGCTTTACGGCGGCACGAAATCAGCCGCTACCCAGAATATGCCAATGAAGGCTCAGATTTGCTAAGAGACGAGTACAGCGTGATAATGGGCATGGCGTCGGACTATGTATATATTGACCCTTTTGTAACTGGTATTTGGCCCTAACAGCGGGAAATCATGGCATCGCAGGCGTTCGGATGGATATGGCTCGGTTTTAGAATTGTATTAGAAATCTGCATTACCATACTTTGTCTGTTTTCCTTCCTAGTGTGCCCTTTTCCCGTATTGCCCCAATCATAGCCTTGGTAGTCGATTTCACCGTCTCGGTGAGTTTCTTCCAGCTTCCTGAAACACTGTATAATATTGGTGTTCCTTACGCAGCATTCCCGTAGTGTGAAGTTAAGCCGCCGAACGCAGCTCCCTCCTTGCCGTGGCAGACCTGATAACATCACTGAGGTCTCCGACCGGAAGAGAGAACGGGAAATCCATGACTGCGAGCATGATGGCGAAGAAGACGTACCAGCCGAACGCACTGCAAGCAAAGCACGCAGCACCAGCAGCCTTTTCATATAAATTGTTAGTCATATGGAAAACTCTCAACTCTCACAGGCCTAAACGGAGTCAGAGTCACATACCTTGACTAGTTGATTAGCGGTCACGGCATGGCCGGTATAATCCGAGGCGAGAAGCCAGTAGGCAGCCGTGAGGAAGATGAATGCCAGAATGAGGCAGAAGAAGATGAACACGAAGCAAACATTTGTGCGGAAGGCTAAGACGAAAAACATGAAGCACAGAACAGCCATCCACACAGTGAAGAAACCTATGTCGTATGAATATACATGTTTATACAGATCATCAGCATGATATGGGACGTACCAAAACTGGCATTAAAGCCTTGCGTTGCCAGTCCGGTGCTGGCATCTTCACCTACTGCGGCATAGGACGCGTAGGCGGCAAACGAGGGCGTCAATGTAGCGCCAAACGATAGGAAGAACGCGCTGAATGAGAGGAAGACGACACAGGGGAAGGTGTTTCCCAAGATCCATTCGAGTAAACCGCCGATAAATTGAAGCATGCCACCGAAGAAGTAGTACGTTCCGCTAGGAGAAGAAAAAAACAAAATTAGCATCATGTGATACTACATCCATAGGCCAGTGAACTCAAATACTCACTTCCCCGCTACTCCGTTTCCACTTGCACCTCTCCAGCCCATGAGATCACAGGCGAGCGGTGTCAGAGCGATGATAAACCCAACCAATGCTCTAAATACGCTGTCAGCCGTCTATTTCATATGCTTGCTATCACAGGACCTTTCAAATTCCGTACACTGGTGTTGGGTTGGCGAATTTCTTGCGAAGATCACCTTTAACGTAATGCTGGGGCGATACGTAGAGCTTCTCGAACAACTCGGACGAAATGTTGACACTTCCAACGGTCCGAATACGTTGGAGGTGTGCGTTCAGTTCTCCGTTCTGACCCTGGTACTCGTCTAGGCTTTCCTTTCCGTTGGCTGCCATGATGAAGAATGTGTTATTGTGGTAACTTGGGAGGTCTAGTGATTTTAGTAGATGATTCTTGAGATATTTAGTAGCTCGTAAAAGGTTTGTGTGAGGAGTAGGTGTCGAAGGGGTGCTTCTGGGTTGGTATCCTAGGCTCTTATATATGCCAAAGTGACGGTTCTCCGGTAGTGATCTACAGTGACAATGTGTTGTCACGGGTGACTTTGTGGACGACAAGACAGATATATTTCGAGTCAGGGTGCGTTAAAATGGCACTGGGGTCGCTGGTTGATTCTTTGGCATGCCGCTCGGCCGGCGCTCCGCCAGCAACAAAACTACCTCCTCCCCCTTTGTAGTAGGCGAATACGAAATAGCTGCAATGCCAACATGCCGATCCACACGTCCTTCGGCACAACGTCATGGACGCGACGCTGTCCTCCTCCGCCGTCTATCAACAGAGTACAAGTCATCTTACAAAGCACGTCACCGGCATGTCCTGCATGCGACATACGCTTTTTTTGACGGTAAATGGCTAGGACATCACGTCGTACACTCTCCTTGAAAGTTCCTCGGATGAGAACGGACTACAATGGTTCGAGGTTCTGCACTGCCTTTTCTCCAAGTGCTGCTGTAGCAATCCATTGGGCTAGAACCAGCACTAAAAGCAGCCTACCCCAGGAAAAGTACGCTGTGGGGAGGGATGGAGAGCGCTAAAGCGAGGATCCAATATGTAGACTGGTCTCCGCACGGGCGAGCCTCCAGCTAGAACGCTGACTGGGATGTTTGGGAGCAAGGTAGGCAGTGGCGGTCTTATTGCGGTCGTGCATGCAATAGGGAATAAAGCCGATATTTTACAGTGCATCGGGCGGTGCTAAGCTAACACACTTGTAGCGGTTGAAGGGATGTAGGGAGGGAGACGCGGTGTGAAGGACGGGGTAACGGATGTGGTGAAGCGGCGCTAATAGTGGGGATGGGCCAACCAGAAGATGCCTGACCATACGAGTACGAGTACACGAACACTGCTCCTTTTCCAATTGCTGACTGCCTTTGAGTGTGCTGGCGATGGGGGATAAGAGGCTCAAGGACGTGTAATAAAGGTCAGATTGCGGAATGTGCATGAAATGCGTGATGATCAGCTAGCCACTTCTCGGTGCTCGTTTAAATTTCAGCTTCCCACCGTGTAGTTTTGGGCCTGGCAATGCCATATACAGCGAGCACTATAACAGGCAAACCAGCCATAAATTTGAACTCTTCCGCTTAAAAACCTGCCATTAGAGCTTCTATCATCGTCGCGTCTTCAAGGTCGGGAGCTATGTTGTGCTCGCAACCTGGAATCGGATCCCTCGGCCAAAGTCAGTCTTGGGGGAGGTGCAGAAGGGGTTTGGCAGAGGGGGCTGCATTCGATCACCGTGTTGGGGATGATGTTCGGCCGCTTTCAACTACTCCTCTTCATCCCCGCTTTCTCCTCCTCCCTCTTGCTTCATCTTTCTTACGTTCATCGGCACGTACAGCGTTTTACGCGTCTGCTCACCACAGGGGCTTGACACCGAAGGTTAATATTCTTAATAATTTTCGAAGTTTAGACAATTGAGCTTACTACGATGGCCGGTCAATATTTACCGCATAATTCGTTCAGTTCAAGTCTTGGTAGAATCGCAATATTGGCATCCTTTAGTCGAATGCCCCATCTCCTACGGAGTACTCGTAATTTTTTTTCCAATGTCACCTGGTCAAGACACCCTGGTGATGTGGCTGCGGACGCAGTTTTGCGGATCCGCAATCCAAATGAGAGTGTGATGTGGTGCTCCAGTTGGCTTGGGGATGCATTTTTAGCTCCCACGCTGTCCAGGCTAAGTAGAGTCAGCACGGGTACTTCCACATCCACCAGTGAGACAGCCAACCACATTGTGCTTGACTCGTACGGATATAGCTCAACACATGTCACCCATATGTGCAATCGTCCTGCTTATGTTGTCAGCTTCGCCGAGCCAGTGCTAGTCTTCAGTAGCTTGAATGCCAACTTCTAGGTGTTTTGTGATATCGAGAATGCAAATAAACATACCAATTACGTCTACACGCCGTTTATTAGACACGTGGTGTATGTATACGCTGAGTTGGATGCTATGGCACACTGACTGTGTTAAACCGTGCTTCCAGTGACGGCTACCGGTCCCGCATGTCTTGGCGGGAATCATAATGGATGCTACATACCCCAGAGTTCCAAGCCCCGGGAATTCTCCTATTAATTTGCATATGGCATACACTTTAGTTCTTTTGTGAGACTAAATGGAGGGGGTACAGAAACTACTACTATGTCTTTCAGATAGCAATGGTAGACATAACTCCTAGTATTTTCTTATACGTATGTCAACGTAGAACTGAGCATCTGTGAATGGGCGAGTAATGGCAGTAGCGGCTGCTATCTGCGCAAAAGGGCCCCATGACGCGATATTTTTACTCACAGGCAATAGTATGCTGCAGTAAACATTATGTGAAAAACACCCCCATCTGGTCCATTGAACCCATTGAATCATCGAAGGTTGAGGTACTAGGGAGCAGCTGAGTCGCTCATATTGTTATCAGGATGTAGCGTCTTCGAGTGGATTATCCCATGCATGCCATACTATCGTCCTTGCAATGGTATATGTCAAAGTTTTTCGGCGATAGCTTCGTGTACTCGATAATTGCTGTGGCAATTTGTACTTCTTAGCACTGGCTCTCAACCGCAGGGATACAATACTCATTCGTAAAGTAAGCATTCGATGCATAGGCAGCGTATAAATGTTGGTGTCCAGAACCAGGCTCACAAGGAAAGAATAGATGATGACGAAATCGAGTCTCTATGCCATCTAATTCACCCTGGATTATCGATAGGATTAGTTGAACATGAAATAAAGTATCATGCGCAAAACCTATACAAGTAACCTCTGATCTGAGAAGACTACCAACCCCACTCACCAATACAATTGAAAACCAACCCTTTGCGGGCAGTGGTCTTAACCGGCTCCTGCGAGCCAAGTCTCATGCTCTCCTAATCTTTCTTGGATTGAGCCGTCATACAGACAAATATTGAAGCTAGGTCGATGGTGGAATCTAACTGTCAGTTGGCCCTCTCCAGATAGGGAGCTCACCATCAAATGCCGGCGTATAAGTATTAACAATATAAGGCTAATAACCAGGACAGAATGTGAGAATTACCCCAGGTTCTCTGTAATATTGACCCCGGGACCAACGGGCCGGGTGCAAACACATAAATTAGAAGCCTAAATAGAATTCCATAATTGAAACGCGGAGATTTCCTTTTTACATCGGAAGCTACAGCCGACCTAAAATAATAACGAGTACAAAAGCATAGGCTTCCTCTCGTTGTTGCTAGGGAAGTATGGTACTTGGAAACTATCGCAGTGAATCTATCACAATGGTGTCTACACTTTTGGTCGTCGCCTTGCTTTCCTCGCTAGTGGCTGGTGTAGCCGTTAGCCAAGCGGCCGAAGAATACCCAATGTTGCCAACATGGAAGTGCACTACTTCTGGCGGGTGCATCCAACAAAACACAACAATTGTGTTGGACCGGGACTCTAAATTCGCTCGCGGCTCTGCAGGCTCAAGAACGGCAGCCGACTATGCAGCGATGGGAGTCTCTACCTCTGGTAATGCATTGACAATGTACCACTACGTCAAAACAAATGGCCAACTCAATCCAGCGTCTCCGCGAGTTTATCTTCTAGATAGTGGAGGCAAATACGTGCTTATGTCCCTTCTTGACCAGGAACTGTCTGTAGATGTTGATCTTTCCGCATTACCATGTGGCGAAAACGGCGCCTTTTACTTATCAGAAATGGCTGCTGATGGTGGTGGCGGCGGCGGGGCGGCAGCTGGATATGGGTACTGCGACGCACAATGCCAGGGCTCTTGCTGCAACGAAATGGATATTCTCGAAGCAAACTCTATGGCTACAGCAATGACACCACACCCATGCAAGGGCAGTGCCTGCGACAAGAGTGGCTGCGGATACAACCCGTATGCAAGTGGCCAGCGAAATTACTGGGGCCCTGAGAGGACTGTTGATACAAGTAAGCCGTTTACGGTGGTTACTCGCTTTGCATCTTCAGGAGGGAGGCTATCACAAATTACGCGGGTTTACATTCAAAATGGCCGCCAAATTGGCGGTGGTGGGACTATCTCGAACTGTGGCCCAGAGGGAGCTACAGGTGGCCTAACAGGCATTGGACAGGCTTTAGGCCGCGGCAGTACGTCACCCCGTATCTCCTATAGTATTAACAGACCAGGTGCTAACAAACAATAACAGTGGTTCTGGCCATGAGCATCTGGAACGACCCTACTCAACAAATGGCCTGGCTTGATTCTGGCATGAACGGCCCTTGCGCCAGTGGGCAAGGCAGCCCATCAAATATCCAGTCTCAACATTCTGACACACATGCCATTTTCTCGAACATTCGATGGGGTGATATTGGATCAACTACTAAAAGCTAAACATACGTTATTTCTAGAAGACAATGTATATCTAGATATAGTCGAGATCTGCTATTTGTCTCTATAATCTACGTCTGCCGACTAATTCGCCGTTCTCGACGAGCTTCGAGGTGCCAAGAGCCTCTAATTTCCAACCATTGCCTCATGGGTTGGGCCGTATCTCTTGCCTGCGGGTTTCGTGGCATCCACGAGCTTCCTCATCACATTCTTTTCTTCACCGGTGAGATCAATGTACCTCGACCCCCAGTTCTCTTCGAGGCGGTGAACTTTGGTAGTGCCCGGGATGGCAATCATTCCCTGAGCAGCAACCCAAGCAAGTGCAACCTGGGCTGTTGTGCAGCCTTTCTTTGAAGCCAGGCTTTGGATGTTATCGACAATCGCCTTATTTTTGTAGAAGTTGTCGCCCTGGAATTTCGGAGCTATGTAAAACAATGACATTAGTGCCTGCTCCATCATCATTTGTGTTTTATCTGTGTGGCCAACCTACATTGGCGGCGGAAATCGTTCGGCGCAAAATCGTCAGGCGTCTTGAACTTGAAGTCGTCGACAAGGAAGCCGTGGCCGAGTGGGCTGTAAGCAATGTATGCGATGCCAAGCTCCCGAGCAGTCTCGATCAATCCATCGGTTTCGTGCAGCGTCTCAAATGCTGAGTATTCGGCTTGGATGGCATCGATCTTGGCAACTGAGATGATGTTGCAGATATTGTTAGCCACGTGCATGCGTGCGGGTAGTAAGCGCTAAGAATAAAGATCTTACTAGCATTGGCTTTCCGCAACGTCGCAGCCGACGACTCAGAAACGCCGATGTATTTTGTCTTCCCAAGGGTTCGCAGTTCGGCGAGAGCAGGAATCGACTCTTCGAGAGGAGTGTCTATTGGTTGTTAGAGGCCATTCATAACCGACAAACGAGTGAAATCGAACAAGCTAGATTTGTCTCACTCGGGTCAATACGGTGCAAATAGTAGAGATCCGGCGTGAATCCCAGTCTCTCGATGGTTCCTTCAATGTACTCTTTGATATGAGTTGCCGAGTTTGTGACGGCGAAGGAGGCCCCCTCACCGAGGCAATCAAAGCCACATTTGGAGGCAACTTCATAGTAGAGATAGAAATTAGTCTTGCTACTCATGTAAGATCGGAGGATATTGCGTACTAAAGATCTTGTCGCGAACGTTGTGTTTACGAATGAAATCACCAAGCAATTTTTCGTTGATGCCAGATGCGTAGACAACCTACCCATTGCTGTTTAGTTTTCTCCTCATTTCTCATAGTTACTCAATGCAAAACATACTGCAGTATCCCAAAACGTGCAGCCAAGTTCCAATGCTTTGAGAAGCACTGGCTCTGCCTGTTCAAAAGTCAAGTCTGTTCCGAGCCCAAAGGACATTCCCATAGCCCCGAAGCCAGGAGATGGCACCTCAATGTTCCCAAATGGAATTGTCTTGACCATGGTAGCGAAAGTGTTGGTAGTAGTTCTGTGTGGCAAAGTATTTGAATGTTTACCACAGGAGACGAGACAAGTCCACTTAGCAGGCGAATGTGACTTATATATGAAATCCACTATCGATTCGAGCCGATGTGTATGATCACACCTGTATTTGAACATACTGTCCGTGATGTCACAACTATGTAATGCATGGAGTTTGTCTACACACTGGAAACATCGAGGGTGTTAGGAGATAAATGGGTTAGGTCCGGTACTTTTTCACCTATAGGTGTTAGGACTTAAGTTGGGGGCTTGGCACTGAGCCTTATCTAGTCGGACGTTGGTTTTTAGAGGAGACGAAGTCAAGGATTTTCCTATATCTTGCGCGACTGTCCGGGCCCGAGACTTCTTAACATCCGATATCAGTTTTTGAACGCATATTAAACTGCTTCGGTGCTCTTCGAAAGTCATCAAACTATACCTTCCAATCCCATATCCAGACCTTCTTAGTCTTAGTTTTAAGTTTGGTACAATTCTAAAATCCTCCTCATGGTCAAGGCAATTCAGTTCCGTGGCTCGAGCTCTGGCTCTGTCGTCCAGACCACAAACGAGCTTCCCCCTCTACAATTGGGTGAAGTTCTCGTTCGTGTCACACACAGCGGCCTGTGTGGAAGCGATGTTCATATGACTTCTAAACCGCTGGTTCTGGGTCACGAAGGTAAATTTGGTTAGGGCGGAAAGAGAGGGGGCAAGCTGTGGGGTACTTGCATGCCTCGGTAATTACCTACTTCCCATACTAACTTGTGGTGTGTTTAGGTATCGGAATTATCGAAGAAGTGTATCCAGGAGCTAGCTTGTTTAAAGTAGGGGATCGAGTCGGATGGGGCCCCGTTGGCTCGACATGTGGCCACTGCACGCCGTGTATCACGGGCAAGGATTGTTATTGTCAGAATTCTGGCATGTACAGCAAGAATGGGTTTGACATCTACGGTTCTATGTGCAGCTACGCTATTCGTACGGAGCAATGGATTTTCAAGGTCCCGGATGCTATTTCCTCTGAGGATGCCGCACCTCTGATGTGTAAGATATTTCCCCAAAGAATTTCCTGCTATTCAACTACTAACAAATACCAAAGGCGGCGGAGGAACAGTTTGGGTCCCCCTCATGGAAGAATGCAAGCCGTACGATCGCGTTGCCGTAGTGGGTATTGGTGGCCTTGGACACCTGGCTATCCAGTTTGCGGCGAAGATGGGTTGTGATGTGGTAGTGCTATCATCTACAGAGGACAAGCGCGAGGAAGCTCTGGAGTTAGGAGCAAGCGAATTCTACGCTACTCGGGGTGTCGAAGACTACTCCAAGTTGGGGCTGCCGAAACCCGTCGACCGTGTTATCATCACGGCCTCTGCCAAGATGAACCTTGGCATTTTTTACTCGATCATGGCACCGAATGCTACAGTTCTCCCACTCTCTGTGGATGGAGGTGACTTAACGGCGCCATATATGCATACCGTAGTCTTTGGCCAACGCATTGTTGGAAGCTGTATTTGTAGCCGGCACCATCAGTATGTTCTATCCCCATCCCGTTTCACTAGCCATTGATTATGTGCTGATGTCCTTGAAGGATCAACATGATAGATTTTGCTTCGCGTCATAGAATCCACTCCATTGTCGAGAAATTTCCGATGACGCTTGAAGGTGTTACCAAAGCATTTGAAAAAATCACGTCTGGAAAGATGCGCTACCGTGGTGTTTTGTACTGGGAAAAGGAATAGTAGACGTCATGAACAAATAAGCAATATGCAGCTGCCACTGGTCAATTTTTAAAGCTGTATTCATCTGCAAATACAGACTTGAGACCTATCTAGGGGATAGGAGGATTAGAAATAGTAATTCAAAGATAGCTATAGTATGATTGGGTGAAGCCTAG
Source organism: Graphilbum fragrans (assembly GCA_001513895.1). Classification (NCBI taxonomy): domain Eukaryota; kingdom Fungi; phylum Ascomycota; class Sordariomycetes; order Ophiostomatales; family Ophiostomataceae; genus Graphilbum; species Graphilbum fragrans. The sequence continues at coordinate 287,365 of LLKO01000017.1, forward strand.
GTCTAAAGGAGACACGATATCAATGTTTTGGAAGAAGCCGCATCCACGCCCACTATTTTGGATAATCAGGTTAATTCTGACTTTAAAAGGACGCTGACTCTACCATATGTGCTAGTATTTACTACTTAGCTCACCTGAAATACACTACAGGCATCATAACTTGTCGCTATAATCCATGTAGTAGCTTCTACGTCCTCCCTGAAAGGGTTCCCTCCCACCTAAGTACCCAGGGCCATGTTTATGAAAACAGTTTTCTGTCTTGAATGTCAAATTTTCTCGTAGCTGAATGTCATGGCGGAATTACGCCCTAGCAGCCGTAGACATCTGGGGGTAGCTACTCGTATACCTTATTCGCTGGTATCTCTAGAATGAAGACGTTTCCATTGTAAGTCTGTCCCCGACATTGCTGGATCCACTGCTCAGCTGTCATCGGATCACCATGCATGTGGGTCCTAACCCACTGGGCTATGTAGGAGGTTGTTCCGTCGTCGGCTGTCGTCCACTTCCTTGTGTTTCCGTCACAATAGCTTGATAGCTAGCCCATCCGACGAGTAGAAGTGGGCAAACTAGCCGCCACTCTCGCCCCCAATAACTCGCATTCGGAACAGGAGCTGATTGGATATCCTGATACCGCCGGAAGGCATTGATATTTTCGGCATGTGGACTTGATTGCAATTAACATGCCTCAGATAAGCACATCAAACAGCCTAGTGCTTTACGCCAATTTGCGTATTATTTCTGAGCTGAATTCCATGCGAGAGAGATGATAGGCTACAGGTAATACACTGTGGCATGCTAGATGTAAAGTATATGTATGCACTTGGGTGGCATTTTGCTAGATGCTACTTGCGTAATTTGTCATCCCAAAAATACAGAATGATCGTGGAGAAATAAATAGCAGCAGAGACACCGACAAAGATCGCGAAAACCACAACATAACCGTCTCTCTAGATCCAAGAATCGACATAGAAGCTAAGAAGGAAGCCGAAAACGGCTTCAGAGTGTGGTTAACTTATATTAACCACACATAATTAAGACTAGAGTCACTATTACCCTTGTAACATGATACACAGATGATCACCTCACCCGCGATTGGGTGGTATGAATCGATGATATATACCAACCCAATGTTATTGGACTGGACAACAGTAACGTTTGCTGCTCTATTAGAGCGGGCCAGGATACATTCGGTATGTGGATGATTGTAACTTACTTAAGCCCACGCCAATAGCGGCAAGTATCCAGTGAGGCTTTCTTCCAAGTCCAATTCTATAGAGAAGGCAACCAAGAGGCCCCGAAATGACGCTGATTATCATGGCAGGCAGCTGCATCTCCGGTTTTCTTAGACCACCATTGAGCACAGTCAACTTATCAGCAGCCCAATCACCTACATGGCCCCCCATGACGATGCCGATTAGGGCACCGATGACACCCGCAATATACACTAGGCCTGACTGCCACGTCTCGAAGTTGTAAATGGTGGAAAATGCGTTGAAGAAACTCGCAGATAGGATAACGATCATGCCGATAGAGAATATGTTAATCATAGTACCCCAAATGAGGACCGGTAATGTAATTGCTGCCAGTGGTCGAACTGCAAGAACAAAGAGACTTTCGTTGGTGTATGTCCCAGAGAATATGTATAGATTCTCGATGAAAGACTTCTTGCGGCGCATGGGAATGTTATTATTGGATATTCTTGATTCGACAATCTCATGTTGGGCATCGAAGCCACCATCTGGTGAGACTGGATTTCCGGAATTGGTCGTTACCGCTTCAGCTGCTGTACTTATATTGGCGGATGTCGTGGCGCCAGTTCTCTTGAATTTCGTCTCCAGAAAAGTGAAGATGATCAAAAGTGTGATGCGACTAACAATGCCAGTGAAAACCTAATATACGAGTCGCCAACTATGAATTTTTGGTAATAAAGCCGCAAATGATGTTTCCAACGCTTGTTCCAGCACATAAGGCTCAAGTGTACACCCTAGAACACAGAAGCCAAAAAATAATTAGCATGGTGATAACCAAAATAATATAATGAACGTACGCCATGACTCGCCCTCGCTGATGGAGGAAAAAATGATCAGATATCGTCATGGGGCTGATGATTTCTAGGGATGCGATTGCCGTGCCTAGTAATACTCGTGCCGCCAAGTGGCTTTCAAAGCTTTTGGCAGCTCCACACCAGGCTGTGCATGCTGTTATGATAAGGAATGAAAAGACGTATGTCGGCCGACGACCAAACTTGATTGCGATGAGCATCTAGATCAAATTCCCAAAACCCATCATGAGTGAACATGCCGTTTGGATGTAGGAAACATGCCCGATTTTGGCTGCCACGTTTTCGCCTCTGTAGAAATCTGCTGTTATGTCGACTAGCGCTACAGACGGCCCGACAGCAATAGCATGTGCGATAAAAATACCGACGCAAGATAGGAAGAAGAGGTAGCCCTTGCGGGCGGTCGACCTGTTGACAAACTATCAGTATGGAACACTTCATTGCGAACTCTAGCGAGTGACAGTACCAAGTCAATGGATCATTTGGATCATCGGTGGGCTTCGGCACCAGAATTATCGAGCTCGTTTCGTGGTCTCGGAGCTGAAATGTACCCAAAGTTTCGGTTTTCTTAGCCTCATAAATGCCCTTCTAATCTAGAGCCGTGGCGTTGTCCATCTTGACAACATATAATAGCGAAGCTGAGCCGCTATTGTCGACAGGAGAACGGCGCTTCATCAAATGTGGAATAGAAATATGTTAGATACCGAAGTTGGTTAAAGACGAGTTTTGTGGATGAGGCGGTATCTCCTTTAAGATGATGACGTCGAGACCATAAATGAATAGCATCAAAACGAAAGTGTCTCAGCCCGCTCTCTATGTATACGGACCACGTCTGTAGAACTAATGCACGTGCAGTGCAATTTAGATGCCCAAATGACAATACCCCAGGAAAGCTTTGGCTTTGTCGTCGGAGATCCCGAGTTCTAAAATGCGGAGTAGCTTGATGCCCCACGGGGATGTAGAGATGGTGCCCGAGCTGAGAGGCTCAGTTATTTCTACGTTAAAGCTAGTGATTTGATTTTGTGTCACGGTGTTTACGGAGACACAACAGGATATCAATGTGTCCTCCGATACTTTCGTGGCAACAAACGCATGCCGACTTATATTCTATGGGAGCTGCTGAACTCATTCAACCCTCGTGTCGCTGGGTCTTCCCGTGAATTTCAAGTGCCAAAGGCAGTCGATACTTTGGGGTTCTCCGAGATTCGGTCAAGTTTTATCCCCATAACAAGATAGACATGTGTATCATTTATATAAATAAAAGAAGCAAAACTTAGCCAGCGATTACTATTTGGTTTGCTACGTACTGTTGAGGCATGTATCCACAATACGGGAGATAGCCAAACACTCCTCATCCCGCATACGGCTTGTGAATATCTGGACAGAGCATGGGACTCCATTCATAAGCTCGGCATCGTCTTGGATAGTTTGTTAGCTACATTATTCACGTGTGAGATATGCAGAAACATGGAGAATTGTGGCTTACATGGTGGTCCACCTTGGCCAGGTTTCTTCGTAAAAACTTCTGACGGCGGGTTGCTTGCTCGGCCGACCGGAATGGCACATGAAGGGTACTAGCGATGTCAGTTTATTTTGGAGCTTAATTGCTGGACTTTGTAGCCATTAAACCACTTACATCCAACGTATTGAGAAAATTAGTATACGGTGTTAGTCCAAAAAAGTCGTGCTCCACGGCTGTTGTCTGGGCTACGGGTGCTATTACAGCATCAATCCGGTGTTTTCCCCAAAGTTTGAGCCAGTGGGTTGTGAGTTCATCGCGCAACCCATTCAGGACAGCCAGACGGGCTAAGCCACTCCGGCCCCGCAGGTCCGGAACGAACTTCCATGCCATTTGTTTGGCCTCTTTCTCTAGATGAACTCGTGAAGCGATGATTTCTCCGGAAATTTCGTGTTCTCCGTTGCTTTTAATGTTGTCGGCATCTGCCTCACCGTCGATGTCAAACATATACCAGGAAATCTCCGTCGCATCTGCTATGCGGCATTCTTCGGTATCTAGATGAACAAGCTCATGGCCCTGAGCTTCAAGTCTTTGGCAAGCTGCAGAAATTGCTCTGCGCACAGGGGGATGCCATGGAAACAATGAATCTTCAGCCAGAACTCCTAGTCTTAGTCGGTGTGGCTGGCCAGTACTGCTCACTTCGACATTCGAGATACTGTTTAGTGAGCTTGAGAACTTGTCGACATGGCGCCAAGGCACGTCGAGGGCGGTGGCATCCACCCGATCTTGTGTGGAGTTGAGAATGGTTTCCATGAAAAGGGTCAATGTTTCAAGGTCGCGAGCCATAGGGCCGGCAGACGCCAAGATAGGCTGAACCCCAGAAGTGCTACTTCCTGATCTTTGGCCACCGTAAGGAACACGGCTCGTAGAAGGCTTGAAGCCATAGATTCCACAACACATGGCCGGAACTCGGATCGACCCTACTTGCTGTTATTTCTCTTGACCTGTAATTATCTAGCTGGATTACCACTTACCAGCCAAATCGGTGCCCACACCGAGAGGAGATCCGCGCATGGCAATCAAGGCACCTTCACCGCCACTAGACCCTCCCGCTCCGAGCATTGTATTCCATGGATTGACAGTGCGTCCGAAAAGAGAGTTTTGCGAATCGGAGGACTGGGCTATTAGCTCATGTCATGATGTTGCGTGCTCCGTCGTTTACGTACCACCATTAGCTGCGGTACATTGGTTTTGACATAAAGAACGGCACCCAGACCGAGTAGGATGTCAACAATGGCTGAATTTTCCGTGGAGAGTCCTTTGCCTAGCAGAGTAGGAGATCCAAGGGTAGCATGTGTCCCCACAATTTGGTAGCAATCTTTAATACTAATCGGCAGGCCATGAAGAGGGCCCGCGAGGTGACCACTTTTACGCATATCGTCCAGCTCCTTTGCACGCTTCAAGGCCGCCTCAAAGAAAATCTCGGTTAAGCAGCATGTCTGTCGAGACGTTAGTTTGGGTGTTGATATGCGGTAGCCGGATGGCAGGGACGCAAATCGACTGAAATTGGGGTTCATCACGAAATGCGGGGCATAAATAGAAATCAACGAGCGAACACACCAGCTGGTGAGCTATAGCGGCTCGCTTGCAAAATGCCCGAGTGACGTCGAAAGACGACAGTGAGCCGTCTGCCAGCGCCTTCAAGAGTGTCACTACACTGTAGTCTTCGGTAATTGTACGCTCTGAGGTACTGAGAAGTCCGCAAGCCACCACGGCATCGGGTTCCATGAGATTGTTCCTGTTAGCTTCTGCTGGTTCTTTCAGCAGCGCTCCCTTCACAAGCGGTGGAATCCTCCACGAAGCCGGAATGGAATTCTCGCATTGTGCTTTCTTTGCGGCCGCATCTGCGGCGATTGGTGCCCTGGCCATTTCTGGTGTTGATGTCAGGAGCAAAAGCAAAACTATACTGCCAACCACGCAGACATAAATAATCTAACTGTAATCTCGCGATTGGTCAACTTTTTATCGCCGTCACTAGCTTCTTCTGCCCCTCAGGCGGCATCGGAGTTTTCCTCCTCATGCCGCAAAGGCTGCGACTTTTTCAGGTAAGGAAACTCCGAATCAGCTTTAGATTTGCGGCAGCCCATTGGATCCACTATCCGTTACTTTTGAACTCCCCGCATGATATTGGATGTTTCGTGATCCCTGGGTAAGTTCGTAATCCTAGGGGAAGTTCAAGTGAAGCTTCTTTTCCATCCGTATGTTGAATGCGCGGAGCGTAAGGGTGAGCTTGCGTCAATCGATTGTCAATCGGTTTCCTTGCGGCCTAGGCCCAAAAACAATACATATTCTTCTCTTTTGCAATCGTTTCATCCATGGGAAACCGGAGATCCTACTCAAGGCAGTCCTTTAAGCTGCCGTAACTAATTATCCTTCAGGCACCGTGCCCTGGATTCATGTACCCTTGGTGATCCTTCCCAAGGATCCCAAGCCGCTCAACATCAATGCATCTATCATTACCGACGGCTACAGAGATAGCCAAAAAAACGGGGGACGGGGGGTGGAAGTCGACGACCGAGCTGCCATTCTAAATGCTGTCATGGACGGTCAGCGCTTCCATGACGGTATGTGTCAAGTCTCAATTGCGGCGACCGAGAAGCGAAGGATATGAACCGAAGCAGCAGCGCCGTTCCAATACGAGCTAGATAGAGCACCAATCAAAAGCTTTGTAAGCCAGGGTGCCAATTTATAACCAGAAGGTTTTAGAGAGGTATCAACAGGTCGTAGACGTCGGTATTGTGGCTGCAACAGTCCATGAAGACCGCATGGCAACGGAAGAAACCCCGTTTTCACCATGTGTTTGGCTTAATGCTGTCAACAAAGCTGCCTTCAAATGTGACACATCATCGAGTTGACTTACACTCTTGTAGGTTTCCGAGTTCTGCACCTCAAAGTGCCCACTCAGAGCCATGGAGGTCGGTGGTGTCCAGTAGCAAAACGGCGCTAACACTACAGATGATTCCACAACCAACGGACCGATCTGGTTAATTTGAAGTTATATCAGGATGCCTCTTGATGTCTTTTGGTGACAACGCTCCATTGATTTAAGTAAAAAATATATATATACTACATTGACGAGAAGTACATCTGTACGGCTTCTTTCTAGCTATTCCTCAATACGCTCACCCAAAAGAATTTCAAGTTTCTTGGCCTCCTCTTGCAGACGTGAATCCTACCAAGACGCAGCCTCTTCCGGCAGCACAAACTCAGGGTACGAATCGCCAGCCAAATGAACCAGTTCTTCATACTAGTTCCGTTGGTGAACGAAATAATCCGGACATAGCGGCTCGAGAACTTCAGGGCAAATGCCTGCCCAGCAGCGAGCACCAGTGTTTGGCCCTCTCGTACAGCTGTCCAGTCGCTGGCATCCTTCAAACGCACCTCGAGCAAACGCTCTTGGATCGTAAAGCAGTGGTCCACCGAAAACGTCAACTAACGCACATCTAGGGCACCTGGGGTCGCTTTGTAAACACTGGAGCTCTCGATGCTCGAGATGGCAAACTTCCCGCTGCATTGACTAGTTCTTATGAATGGCCGCAAAAGCACCTCTCCAAGCAGCCACCGTGGCCCAGTTTTTTTGGCGCGTAAGAAGTACGGCTCCAGCAGTTCGGGCAAGTTGTTCTCTGTATCAAGCCAGTCGCCAACTTCCGGTGGCTTATAGCCCGGCACAAAGTGCACATCGAACTTGTCCTTTGCTGCCATGACCTTGGGGATCAGGATGGAGCGCAGATCACGACCGTCCGTCTCTAGCAAACTGACGCCTTTGTACTCTGCGCTAACATATCTGAAAAAATCGATCCAATCGCCTGGGGCAATGAGTCCAAATAGTTCAGAATGGGGGCCGATAAGCTCGGGGTTGTGGATGCCTTTTTGTTTTGTCAGTATGCGAATATTTCCAGTCATGTTAAAGCACACGTACCGGGGGAACGTGAGCAAAATCACCCGGGCCCAAAATCCGGCACTTGTCACCATTCCAGAGCTTTAGAAAGCCCTTTGTCATGAGAAACACATCGTGTGCTTCTTCATGCCAGTGGAATCCTGGTGCGTCAGACAAGACAGCACCACTCTGAAAAACAGCAATGGTTCCATTGGCCTGCTTCGACGATGCCAGGATTCGAAAGGTCCCTTTGCTACCAGGAATTGTGAGCCGTTCACCCTCTAACTGGTCAATAATGTAATTTGCCCGCTCCGGAGGCGGCTGTGCCAGGGTCAGAATGCTCATTGTCAAGTTATAAGGCTCTTCAACAAAACAGCGGTGTTTGGCTATGAAGTTAAACAAAAGCTTAATTGAAAAAATTGCACTTTGAACAAACTGCGGGAAGCTCGTCTACGGCAACTACCGGGCATATCAACAAATGCTATGGATAGCTTTCCGGAATCCCCATGCCAGGTGCGGAGAAATGTTGTCAGAAATCCCGAGCTCGACACTTACAGGGTTCTCCGCTCTTTGCGACGCACTTAGCTCGGAAATCGCGGCGATGTACTCCGGTTGCTCACCGCGGGAGATTATTTAGACTACTTTGTACGTTGTACAAAGTTTTGTATATGACTTATGGTACGCTGTACTTGCTTGTCATTGACAGTTTGTCCACGCAGTGTCCAGGAAAGTGAGAACCATGGCACCGCTCGAACCTTTGAGGGTTGTCTACAAATTCGTGGAAGGGCAGGAGATAGATGCCGATGTTTACGTCCCTCAGGCAGATTCCATCTCTCGACTTTCCGGGTGCCCCGTGAGTATGTTACTCTGGTTAGACAGCTCATTAATATCTATTAGGCAAGGTGAAAGACTGCCTTCAGCGTGGGTGGATCACAGTGGCCCTAAACCACCGCCTCTGTCCCCAAGTAAACATGCTTGAAGGGCCCGTACAGGACTGCCGTGACCTTCTTGCCTGGATACATGATGGAGGGCTACAAAAAGCTTTGGCCCTATCATCGCTGGTCGTCAACTTGGATCATGTCTTTGCTTTTGGAACTTCTTCGGGTGGCACCTTGTCTCTGTCTGGTAAGATACTAATTCTCAAACTAATCACATTGTTCAGTGCTCATTGAACTATCGTGAATGATAGGGTTTCGGGGTACCTCGTCCAGTTGCCGGTATTTTTGATATGTATGGTCCATGCTACTTCGATCACTCATTTTGGACACAACCACTGCCACATGTTGCAGCGAAATTGCCTAGCGGACTCGGCGAAGAGTTTCTTTCTCGTGTGTTTGATGAAGACCCTATCCCAATTCGAGGCGGAGTCTCCCTCGAAGGGCAAGCTTCTGGCCCCCTCAAACTTTTCCGATCCTCAGCAAGCTCATGCAATTACACAAATAGCAAATAGCAAAGTCATGAGCTCCATTTTTCCATCTGGGAAGTGGGATGACGTTGATTCCATTCGCAACATCAGCGCGTCCTCCCCCCCAACTTTCATCGCCCACGGTAAAGATATCAACATGGTCATTAATGACCTAAGCAAGGAACTCTTGCAGGTGTTGCGACATGCTGGTGTCCGGAGCGACCTTAAGCTAGTCCCAGGTGAGGGACACACCTTTGCAGCAAAGATGATGGTTGGATCACGCACATGGGATATTCAGCGGGAAGGCTTTGACTTTTTAAAAAATCTTATCAAGTAGTATGCTAGGGTAAACAAAGTTTTTACGATTTATGTGTAACAACCAAATTTCCGAGAAAATTTATCGGAAACAGTGTCAAATGATCATTTCAATGTTGATATTACAATCCGAGACTGCTGATTACTTGACGCTGGAAAAGCCGGTATTCTTCTCTTTACAGGGGGTATATGAAAAAGTGGTTTTCAAGATCCGTCAAGTCAAGAAGCGCCACATCAACTTTGGTCTTCACAATGTCACCCTTCTCGCCGACAGCTTCGATGTAGCCTTCGCCAGTATTGCCCAACGCATTCTGCTCGGCAATCCAGATACGACGCCGTGCGTTGCGGCGTCTAAGAATAAAATGAACAGCAATAAGCAGCGCAGGAGCCAGAGTGAAACTGAGAACAATCTGAGCCGACCAAGTGCCGTAATAGCGTGGCGCTCCGGAGTTCCAGATTTGCGGGGAGATAATATTGGATATTCCGTACGCTGCCATGAACATTCCCTGTCGTGTGAGTTTCTTGCTGTAGCCAGCACAGCTGGAAGTAGTCCAGCCGAGCGTGATAATGTAGGTCATGCCCCAGGTGTTAGTAGCCAGGAGCAGACAGGCTAACAGTGGAATTGTGCGGTCCCATACTAGAGTAACCATACCAATGCTGCCTGCGATGGCGGGCAAGCACCACAGTGCAGCCATGAATGCATTCCATCCCGGAAGCAGGCGCAGAAGCAAGGATGCCACGACACAAATAACCAGGGCAAAGCCACCGGCAGCCACCCACACTAGCGTTGAACCAAGATTCGTGACGCCAAGGTCAAGGTACAATAGCGAGAGCTGGAAAGCCAAATTGTTGGAGAGCATCAGACAAAATGTAGACAGGGCAAACATCCATGAGATGGGGTCGCGCACAGCCTCAATCAGCTGGTAGCGGCGGAAGTGACGCGTGTTGATTGAGCTGCGAGTAGCATCATGTACCCGGCGGATTGCGTGCACCTTTTCCTCGGTGGTCAGGAACCACGCAGCTGCAGGCGTGCTAGGATAGGCAAATAGGACTAAGAAGCTCTGAAGCAGTGTCACGCTACCTACGGTGACCATGTACAGCTTCCAAGGGCTAACACTGCTTTTGCTGAATAAAAGTCCGTATGAGATTAGACCAGTGGGAATGGGTGATGCCACGCAAGATGTCCAAAAGAGTGGCTGCACATGGTGCAGTTCTTCCGGCGTGAAGAACATTCCCATGGTGATTTCCATAGCTGGCACAACGGTAGCTTCGGAAATACCCAGGATCAGACGCAATGGTATCATGCCGCCATAGCTGTTGGCCACGCAATGAAGGAGCTCAATCACTGCCCACACAAAAAGAGAACCGGAAACAAAGTAACGGAGTGGAAGCACTTGCACCAGCCACTGCCCGGGAATCTGTCCGACAATATAGCCTAGACACATTAGCACAGTTTAAGTGTTTCTTGAGTGAGATGACTCCTACCTGTGTAGAATATGGTATTCAGGTTATTGTACTGCTTGGAGGTCATATGGGTATCGTCAAGGACCCCGAGCAGGGAAGCTTGGCTCATACTAGATTTGTCGACCTGCGATTGTTAGCTTGGGCCAATGTCGCGAGAATCCACCAGTGTGAGGATACTTACAAACAACATGAGATTGATAAAGATGAAGAGCGGCAGCAAGTACGTGTAGATCTTGCGCTTCAGTGTCTTGAGCTTTTGAGGGGTGAGCTCGCCGACAGCAGCGCCATGTTGGTCCACGAATGCACGCGTCTCGTCAGCATATTGGGCTTTGACAGTGCCGATAACGATAGACGACGTCTCGGCAGTGGCCTCTTCTTTGGTGGGTGCGGCCATCTTGTTATTCAGTCGGCGCTCTAGTCATACAATTGTACTAATACTCACGACCATTAGATAACAGATGAAGCAATGATCGTGCGAGAATCTACAGACTAGAGAGCTGGTCGAATGACAGGAACCATGGTCCGACAGGGTGGCTCGCATTGTCTTAAAACATGCAGCCTGCTTCACTGGCGTTGATCGTTCTGGTCGAAACAGGCATTCGGGCCCTGGATGTCGGTGTTTAGATGATAACAGCCTGCGAAGGCGTGATTACCGCTATTCTGAAGCTGGTAATGCCGCCCCCATTTAGCTGTGGGTGGCTGTCAAGATAGGGGACTATTAGGTGGGACTTTATCACAGATAGGAGACTGTTTTGGGGCTTGTCAGATAAACTAGGCTTTCTGAAAGGCAGTGAACATGGGTAGACAGATGCTGACCGAATAAGTTAAGGGACCTACAGCCTCCTACTAGCCTGAGCTCCAACTTGTTGCAAGCAGCATCACAACAAAATATTGTGGTCATGGCCCCTCCTCCACTACTGGAAGTTGCCATCTCTGGTGGTGGCATTGCAGGCCTGACAGCAGCAATTGCGCTATTGAAACTCCCAGGCGTATCGGTGCAGATCTACGAACGAGCACGGGAATTCAAAGAAATTGGTGCCAGTATCGGCATTGGCCCCAACGGATTGCGAACGCTAGAAAAGCTCGGCGTTGAAAATACACTGGTTGACGGCGTATGCACAAGGCAGAAAGGCGACTACCATCAAATCTACCGACATTGGAAAACAGGAGAAATACTCGACTACGATGTGCACGAAGCTGTAGCTACAAGAAGACATTTTACAGCTCGGTTTCACCGCGCGCACTTGCACCAGGCACTCAAAGAGAACCTCCCACCAGGCATCATACAGTTGAGAAAAAAGACGATTCGAGTGGAAAGGATACCCGAAGACGACAAGAGCAACAAAAATGCAGGCGGCGTGGTGCTGCACTTCGAAGACGGAACAACGGCTCAGGCAGATATTTGTGTCGGGGCAGACGGCATCCATTCGGTACGTGTTTAGCAAATGGGGTGATGTGGGTTGGACTAACGGCCCAGCATGTGCGCAAATGGTTTGTGCCATCACACCAGCTTCACTGGACTGGCTGGGTAGCTATGCGGTCGGCTTTCGATGCATCGCTGCTGAAAGACGTCGACTTCCCGGATGATGCTGCTCACTGGGTAAGTAGAGTTCATAACTTGGATAATGGCGGCACTTGCTGACAGCAAAGATCGGTCCTGATCGCAGCTTCTTCCACAGCCACCTCGGCCACGGCATGTTCACAACAGTCGGGGGGTTTACATCAGATCCTCAAAATCCTCCCCAGGAATACAAAGATACTCGGTGGAATGCAGAGGGCCGAGTCGAGGATCTGGCAGCTCTATATCACGACTGGCATCCATCTGTGCAGGCACTGATAGCCAAGACGCCTTACATTCGTCTCTACCCCAATATGGCCGGCGAGCCACTGGATACGTGGATATTTGCTGGGGGGCGGGTGACCTTGATAGGCGATGCTGCCCATACACACGGTGGTGCTTTTGCCGCTGGTGGCTCGCTAGCTATGGATGACGCCTACGCACTGCTCCTTGCTATCCAGCATGTGTGGACAACACCGAATCAGAAACCCACGTCGGTTCAACTTGCAAATGCGATGCAGCTCTACGAACGTACGAGAAAGCCGCATGTTGGGAGAGTCATGGAAGAAGCACGGCGGCAGATTATTGGGAAACTACCACCAGCAACGAAAACGGAAGTAGCACAAAATCGGGAAGATACAGAGAAAGAGGCCCTGCTTACATTTATTCGCAGTCGCCCAAACACGGTGTGGATTAGCGAGCATGACGTGAAGGCTGCGTTTCAAATAGCTGTGGCCAGCATGAGCAACAGCTCAGAAGAAGCGCCATCGCGGTTACGAGAGCATCTGTAAGCATCGTTGTAGAATAGATACTTGTACATTATTAAAACGTACCGTACTCGGAGCCAATGGTTTTATGGCTGTATTTTCCCACAACTTTGAGTGTGTTGGCCATCAAGTATTGGCTTGAGAGGCGCTGGAGCGGCCAATGGTAGGTTGCAATGGATATAATGAACACCATGAATCACGCAATAGAGCCTAGAAAAAAGCGACTCCAAATTATGAGAAGAAAATGGCCAATGTAGACAATAGTAGGGTTAGTGGGGAGGCCAAACGGCGTCTCGGGGACTGGACGGGGACTAATTGGGGACGTCAAATAAAGATGGGGACCACGGCCACGCCAGCACCGCCTTTTTCCACAAACCAGCAGCCCTAAGTGATACAGCTATCTTGAATGGTGTAGGCCAGGTCCTAGATTATGCATGCTACGGCAGTAGTACGATACGGCCTATCTCTATCTTTCGAAGACGGTCATCCGCATCTTGGCTGGAGGCAGCTCACATTCTCACCAGCGGATTATCTCTGGATGCAATATACGTCGCTGCAATGGCTTCAGAGAGCAGTGTTCGACGGTTACGAATAGCGTAAGACACCCCACGGAAATTTGCCCGGACTGCACAGCTAAATATTGCTTTCTAGCATTGTTGGTGCCGGTCTGGTTGGGGCTACAGCTGCCGTGGCTCTCGGCCGCCTGCCAAATGTCGAGGTAACTGTCTACGAGAAGTCTTTAGGGCCACAGGAAACAGGTGCCTGGATTGCGATGAATGTATCAGGTGCGTCGTGTCGAAAGTGCCCGTCAGCTGAACTCGGTTGCTAACCCATAGCTAGGTCTCCGTGCTCTCGACCGAATTCTACCAGACCACTTTGACGAACTGCACGGTATCATGTTTCAGGCTCCAGATGGCATCAGTCACCGGCATTGGAAGTCTGGAGAGTTAATGGCTGTTTCTCGGTCGCCGCACATTGTTCCTCGACTCCGCGAAGGACGCACCCATCGTGTGCCACTACACAACTTTCTCTTGTCACATATTCCGCCGAGCACCGTGCAATACGGAAAGGAGGTTTCTTCGGTTCACACAACACAGCTGGTAGATGGACACAATGTCGCTCGGTTGGCATTCCAGGATGGCACTGTTGCTGAGGCCGATCTTCTTGTAGCAGCAGATGGACTATATTCCGTAGGTCTACATCATGATACTGTGCACTGGTGACCAGGCGGCTAACAGAGGAGAAAATACGGCGACGCTACCTCCCCAACAGTATTCCGACATATTGCGGCGCTGTAGCCTACCGCCAGATCTTCCCAGAGGAGGTTGTTAAGGATATTCGGGGGCTTCCGGAAGGCACCTGCTCGTGGCAGAAGAACTCTGGGGAGATTGCGTACATGTCGAAAGTCGGTGAGTTGAAGCTTATCCTACATTGTGTTGAAGGAAGCTAACAATATATGATAAAGGCCTAGGAAAGTATGGCATAGTGGCGATCGTGAGAGAAGACGAAGAACAGGCGGCCAAGCTTCGGTGGGCACATTCATTGGGTCAAGCAGGAATTACGCGGCTCCAAAAGCACTTTTCGGTAAGTCCATCAAAGGCCTCAATCTACGGACAGCATACTCATAACACAGGACTGGGACCCGACTGTCCGCCGGGTCATTGATGCATTGCCAGGAATTGATGGATACCGACTAGAGGGCGCGCCGTGGATGGAAAACATGACCAGAGACGGCGTGGTGGCATTTGTTGGTGACGCAGCACACCGTGAGTTCCATTTGTGGTGATCCAGCTCCTTTTACTCCTTCTATTAACATACCTGGTATCCACAGCCACAGCCGGAGCTTATGGTGCAGGGGCTACCTTTGGCTACTGTGATGTATGGGCCTTGTCTCGGTCACTAGGGTTTGCCGGTGGTGCATCTATTTGCGTATCAGACATTTCCCGGGCTTTATCTCTTTTCAATCGCATTCGGCGGCCGTTCTTAGCACGCGTAGAGAAACAGTTGGAGCTAGATAAGAACAATGTAGGATACATTGCCTCAGCCACACCAATGCCGCCAGATGAGAGCCACGAGGAGTGGATTCGGCGGTGGAAAGAGCGGTTCAATCCACATGCTTGGATGCTGGAATATGATGTCGAGGCAAAGTGCCAGCAAATATTGGCTGAAGCATGGCACGAGCCACTAGAAGCTCGTCTCTAAAAAGGTCTAATGCATAATATACCGCAGCACTGTGTAGCCCACGGCACTAAATAACGGCCATGGCACCATCGAAGCTATGCGAAACGGGGCCTTCTCACCAGAGTCTAAGTCTCAGTCAAGAAAAAATAGTGCAGAGACAACGTACCTCGGCCGGGAGGAAGAGAGCGGTCAAGCGAACGGGAGGGGCACGGTGTAGTAATCGTGAAACGAAAACAAGAAAACGACGTGAAATACGACGGCGAGGGAAAATTCGCTCAGAAAAAGAAAGCAACAGGCGAATCAAAACGGCAAGGTGTGTCGTCGCTAAGACATCATCTCCACTCTTTTATCACGCCCATCTCTTTTCCCCATCCCCCACAAATCCCAGCTCTTGCTTTTCTGCTTCTCGACTTTCCTGCCCATCTGCGTGCTCCAGGCTCCTCTCCTGGTGCAGTAGCTCTCCGACTAGGTCGAGTGTTTGATTTATGCGGCGCCTATGCAGCCCCAGGCAGACGCTATCAATGCCATCAACGCCATGGCAGACGAGGTGGACAACAGCAGCAGCCAGGACGAGAACAGCCATTCTCGTCGAAGCAGCACCGCCCAAAACGACCACGGCGATGGTGCTGATGCCCCCATTGAGGTCGATGGCGATGGCGGTCAGTCTTCAGGCCTAAGCAGTGCCAGAAACGGCGACACGAATGATAGCAATAGCCTCATTGATCGGCCCGTCTCGCTTGCTTGTGCACCTTGTCGTCGGCGTCATGTGCGATGTGATGCCATGATGCCCATGTGCGTACGTTGCTTATCCACAGGCCAAGCTTGCTACTACGTGCCCTCGAGGAGAGGATATAAGCGGCGTGCGCAAGATCAGCTGGATATGATGGTATCATCCGAGTCAATCGCGACACTAGGTGGTTCTGGAGCTTCTGTTGAGGCGAATGGACGGGGAGACGCCGACTTTTTCGACCCGGCAGCAGGACGATATGTACGACGTCGGCTGCCCCCGTTGGCTGTTGCCCTGGAGCAACAACAGGACGGTGATGGGCGCTGGGCAGAAGAGGGAGGCATACCCGCGATGTCTAGCAGCAGTATTCGGCCGGGCAGCATCAGCCTCAGCAGCAACATGACCAGTTGTACCAACAATATGAACAATACGAACAACACCAGCACCACAAACAGTAATATCGTCAGCAACACCAATACCACCCCACCTACGCCCTCTCCCAGCAACACACCTAGCTCGGCTATCGCCACGACGGGCAACCCGGTCGATTTCGGCCATCAGGCCCCGGGGTCCCGATCTGGATCCGGGTCGTCTGCGGAGTTTCATTTGGGCCGTCGACAGGAACAGGTTGTCGACGAGGAGTTCCTCATCAACCTCTACTACGCCAATTTCCACAACCACCATCCCATCCTCGTGCATCGCGACCTTTATACAGCACAGAAATACCCAGCCTATCTTCGGCTGATGGTGCACTTCATCGGCAGTCATTTCTCGAACTCCCCCTTGCGCGACACCATCCGCCGAAGTGCCGCAGAAGCCCTGGAAACAGCGGCCCATCGATATGCCCAGGAGCGGCCGCAATGCCATACCAATTCAGCGGCCGTCTGCCAGGACAAATCGTGCCTACGGGCGCTGCATCTAGTCCAAACCTGGCTGCTGCTGTCCATTACGCTCCATGCGCTCAACGATATCCGCGAATCTGTCGCCGTGTTGGCCCAGGCCGTTGCCGTCGCACTGGATCTGGGGCTACATCGTCGTGGCTTTGCCGAGGCCCACGGACAGCGATCAGCGGCCATTGAGGAGTCTCTACGGCGCTCCTGGTGGGAGCTCTACGTGACGGATGGCTTTGTCTCAGCTCTGCAGCGCAGCACCTCGTTTCGCTGCCACACCTGTCGGCCCGATGTGCCTCTGCCGAGCGACGACAGCGTACCATCCACCTCGCCCCGGGGCCTATCTCTGCCGACGCTCGAGGCCTTCGATGCCCGTGTGTTTGCTGAGGATAGTGACGATGAAAGCAACGAGCCGCGACCGGGCCGCTTCTCCTCCTTTTGCTACCGCATTGACGCCGTGCGCATTCTGGCGCGTGCCCTGAGCATCAACACCTCCAACGAGCCCATCGAGGTCCAGGAGGAGCAAGTCCAGGCCATCGACAACGCCCTCGCTGCCTGGCGCTGCCACTGTCCTCCGCGCTCGGCGGCGCTCGACGAAATGCTCTTCCAGGCCCACACGCTCGTCCACTACACCGCCATCTACCTGCACTTTTGGCGCAGCAACCTCGCCTCGACCGTGCCCGCCACCTTTGACATCATCCGCGAGCGCCATCTGCCCCCTGTTGCTACGCGCCATGCTCACGGCCTCAAGGCTATCGAGGCGTCCAAGTGTCTCGTCGATCTCGCTGCTCTTGGCGCCCCGGCGCGCAAACACACGCCGCTTTTTGTCTTTGCCCTCGTCTTCAGCGCCATTGTGCAGCTCTCGGCTTGCGCCTTGCACGGCCCGCAGCGCCGCCATCTCTATCGTGACCGCCTCGTGCTCGTTCTCGGCCTTCTCCGCTCTATCGCCACCGACTGGACCTTTGCCCGTGTCGTGGGCCGCAAGCTGCGCCGAATGGCGGCCGACTTGCTGCAGCCCGCAGACTTGCCGAATTTACTGGGTGTCGATGAAAATAACAGCCATGCCACAGACTCCATGCAGCCGTCCATGTCGCCCAGCCGCGCCCGGTATCCGCCCATGGCTCCGCGGCCGCCCTCGGGGCTTCCGGGCATGGAACCGATGCTCGGTATGGGCCTCGGAGCCACGGCGGCAGGCATTGGCCGGCAAATGTTAGGCCAGGAAATCGATCTAGCCTGGCAGGGACGTGGTGTCTCCATTAGCGAGTTCCAGTGGCTGGATCTCTTGAACTGGGACTTGGCGGCGCAGGGTTTTTGACGGATGGCAGATATCCAACCGGCGTATTGGCTGAACATATTGATGAACAAATACGAAGCTACAACATGTAATTACGATAGTACAGAATGACAAAATCTTCCATGATTCTAGAACGGCCAAAGCAAACCCACATAGTCCAGAGCACGGGACACAAATTCTTCAATAGATGGTGAAACATAGCTTATGATTGCGTTATTGAAGATTTTTTATGGCATTTGCGGCCTATGTCCTGATCTCTGCTCTCTCTCGACAGGGACTATGGGCTTGACAAGCGACGGGGACCACGGGGACCATGACGGGGACCACGACGGGGACTGGAATGGCACTACCGCGCACTAAGGGGGACTGTATCCACCACAAAATAGGCGCACGATGAACACCATTTCTTCCTCACGGTGACCTAGCCAATGGAAGGACGTAGTCCGAGTGCTACCTTAAGTCGAAGCTGTGATCTGGGGTTTGTGGCATCACCCTGCAGCGCAATCTGTTCCATGGGGTCCAGAATATTCAAAAGAGTCGCCGTTATTGGCGCTGGTCCTTCGGGTCTGGCAGCTACGGCAGCTCTGCAGCGGGAAGGCGTTTTTGATGTCCAGGTTTTCGAGCGCAAGACCTGTGTAGGCGGACTTTGGTAGGTCCCTCGCCAAGCACATCCTGCCTTTTCTTTTCTGACGAGCCAGGGTCTGTGAACCAGAGCCAGAAGAGTTTCAGCCAACAAATGCTGCTTCTGAAGAGCTGCTTCCCGAGCCGGCCGGACTGGCTCCCGGACAACCTCCGGTCTTCCATCCAGCCGCTACACCGTACAAACTACGTCCAGGCACGATCAATGCTTCCTACGACACGCTCGACACGAATTCCGGAGCGCGCACAATGGCCTTTACCCACACACATGTTCCAATAGCCAATTCGGAGACCTCGGTGCGCCGCTATGGCATCAGCAACAGCTCGCGGCCCCGTGCCACCATCCTGCAGTATCTCGAGACACTATGGGCTCCGTTGCTACATCTTGTCGCTTTGGGTACGCACGTAGAGCGGATGGAGAAGCACAGCGATATCTGGACCCTGACATTACGGCAAGAGGAACGCGGAGACAAGGGCCAGGATTCTTGGCGCCAGGAGGAGTTCGATGCCGTTGTCGTAGCCTCAGGGCATTTCAATGTTGCAAGTGTGCCCCAGATTGAAGGGTTGCTGCCAACGTGGTCTTCCCTGCCAGCCGCTTTTACACATGCAAAGTCCTGGCGGTCGCGGGAGCCATACAAAAATAAGGTGCGTTGACTTAGTGTGGGCACGACAGAAAGAAGAGCGACGCTCTAACCGTATCCAGAGAGTCGTTGTTGTTGGTGGCAGCATCTCGGCAGCAGACATGGTCGAGGAGTTGCACGGTATTGTTTCGGGACCCCTGTTTATCAGCCGGCGAGGGAATGTTGGCTTCCTCGAAGGCGCGTGGCAGCTGTCCAACGTGGTCCAGAAGCCGACAATACAGAGGCTGTCCCCTGCACAAGATGGCTCCATCTCAGTCGAGTTCTCAGACGGATCCGTCCACTCCGCCGACCATATACTGTTCGCCACCGGATACAAGCTGTCCTATCCCTTCCTCCCGTTTCCCAGCGTGACCCCCCAGAATCGCCTCGCTGGGTTCTATCAGCATGTCTTCCGCATTGGCGATCCGTCGCTGAGTGTTATCGGCCAAGTCCGTGCTGCCATCAGTTTCCGGGTCTACGAATACCAGGCTGTGGCTGCGGCCCGTTTCCTGGCAGGCCGAGCTGCTCGTGCACTACCCTCGGCGGAAGAGCAGACTGCCTGGGAAGAAGCTCGCTTGGCTTACAAAGGGCCGGCCGAGCTCTTTCATGAGATCATGCCTGACTTTGCGGAATACTACGGCTGGCTGCGGGACTTTGCGGGTGCCCACGACCTTCCCGCGTACGAGGACAACTGGGTAGAAAGCGATGTAGAGGTCCTAGTGGCTCGTGGAAAGTACTGGGAGTCTTTGGGGGAGAGGTAGGTCCCATTTCGAGTCACAATACCACGAATCACGTAAGTAGATGTGTATATACGTTGGAGCTCCGCCCCTGCGTTAGGCTCATAGTAAGAAGCGAATAACTGGCTCTGCCTCTTTAAAGCTGATGCCAAAAGTCCACCGCCTACACGATCATGCGCACCTTGAGCTTGTCGCCCTTGGTCACCTCATCCTCCTTCGACAGTAGTTCGTCCACATCCCACGTCGCCGATACATAGCGTCCTGCCAACCACTCACGGCGCTTTTCCGTCAGCGCCACCAGCGCATGCGCACACAGCTGCGGTGTCTCCGTCAAGGCCGCATGCCGTGACTGCGGCAGGCGTTGTCCCATGTCTGTCAGCACGCCGCCAGGGTGGATGTTGTATGTCAGGATACCGTCGCCGCTGGCTGCACCGTGGTCCACGTCCAGGAACTCGGTGAACCGCAGCACGGCCAGCTTGCTTGTCTGATAGGCCGACCCTCCCGGAGACAGCAGGTGGGCGGCAATGCTGCTCAGCGTCACCACGGTCTTGTCGCCGTTGCTCTCCTTCAACTGGGGCAAAAAAGCCCGCGTCACCAGATACGGACCCAGCACGTTCACCTGGAACGTTTTCCACCACTCCGAGGGGTCGCTGTCGCCGATCTTGGACCGGATCTCGAGGTAGCCGGCGTTGTTGATCAGCACATCGAGCCGGGGAAACTCGTCCCTGATCTTGGCAGCGGCGGCCGTCACGCTCTTCTCGTCCGTCACATCCAATTTTACGCCGACCAGCTTAGGCACAGGCTTGCCTGCTTCCTTGGCGGCCGCTGCCAACGGTTCTAGCAGCTCTGACACGCCGGTCCGTGCTCCGAAACCAATGCCGGCGGCTCCGGCCCGGGCGTACGCCAGCACGGTTTCCCGTCCAATGCCCTTTGACGCTCCGGTCACGAACACATAGCGGCCGCTGAAATCCCTCTTGCCGGGATCGATGGCCGGATAAGTGTCCGTGTGCCGCGATTCGGTAAAGTAGAAACCTAGTTGTTAGAAAATAACAAGGATCAAAGCCGAGAAACACCTAAAGTTTACCTGTGTGGACCGCCTCCGACATTCTGTCTGTGATTCGAGATAGGCGTTATGTGAAGACAAAGAGAAGCAACAAGAAGCGGATTGGTACGAAGCAGACGAGGAAACCGATGCTTTTATCCCATTTCCGGCGATAAGGCCGTAAATGAGATCGCGCAATCGTGACTCGACATACACTAGACGGTGTTCAACTTGGCTAGTCACGGCATGGGTTGCTAGTCATAACCGAGGGATGCCTTTCGTAGATAAACAACATAAACAACGGGGCCAGGGGAGCTCATGTGCACATAGGAATCATTCACGTCAAACCTCAACTAAACCCAGCTAGACAATCACAACATTCAAAATAAAACCATCCCTTCAATACAACAATGAACGAGTTGCCCTCTTCCTAAAATCAAAATATAGACAATGCAATGCCCCTCCCCTCCAATCATATACCCGCCTCATACCAGCTCCACTTCATCACTTATCCCAGGATAATGCGGCCGTCTTGCGGCGGATACAACGAGACCCTAATCTTCTTCGCCAGCCGCTCCATCTGTTCGGGTGTGTCGATCGGCAAGTTGCCTGCCTCGAATCGCTTGGCGTCCGAGACACTCGTAAAGACTGCGGCCAACGTCTCCGACTTGTAGGCCACCGCGCGCAGAGAATGCGTCTGCCACATAATAACCGCCACCGAAATGAACGCCAGCACCAACACGGCCAAGGGCAGCGACAGCCAGACCCATTCCACGGACACAAACGTCTGGACCGTATACAGGGTCCCATTGACGGACGTCGACCCCGTAGAAAGCACATCTGTGCGCATCGCATTAGTCAGGCTCGTTGCCAGCGAGTTCATCTGATACTCGATCGGGGCCACGCCCACCGGGGGAGTCAGCCCTGTTCCCTCGTAATTCTCCGTCTGCGCATAATACATGGCCTCCTGCACATCGGTGGAAAAGACCTTTTCCACGCGGTCATTCGAGCTGCTGTTGCCCGTCAACTGCTCGTTGAGATAAATCTGCATCGCGATAAACGCGAAGTGGTCCACGATATACGGCTCCGAGCCAACCACCTTGTCGCCCGCCCCTGGCGCAAACGTCAAGTTGCCTTTGTTGGCGTCGCCCGTTTTCGGAAAATAGACCTTGCTGTCCAAGTCGGTCGTCGCGGGGTTCGGGAACACCGATGTGATAGCCTCGGTAAGGCTGCCTCCCACCATGGTATTCTCGTAGGTCTTGATGCAGGCATACAGCTGGCAGGTATACGCCGTGGCCACGCTCCGGTCGTCGATGATCAGCATGGCAGTCCGCGTCAGCTCGGATGGGTAGTCGGCAAGCTGTCCGGCGGCCCCCGTGGTGGCATTGTAGGCGGTAGCACGTACGATCATGCCCGCCGCCGACGTCTGGATAAATGTGGATGCCGGCACATTGTCGTCTGGCAACGAGTACGTGCAGAAGCTTGATTTGCAGCTGCTGACGATATCGGCCGTGCTGTTAACGCATGTGTTGCACACCCCCAACGACGAGAAGGCCGGCCATGTGCAGTTTCCCGTCGAGCAGGTAGGGGCAACGGCCAGAACGCCGTCGGAGGCCCAGTTGAACATGCCGTTATAAAAGGCCGCCTTCGTCAACAGATCGGGGACAAACACGCCACGTGTGCCGCCTGTGCCATACGCGTTATAGTAGCCAGAACGTGGCACGCTGGCTACCAGACTGTTGCTGATGCCGCCGATGCTGCTGTTGCTGCTGCTGTTGCTATTGGAACTGCCAGCTGCACCAGAACTACCCGAGGATCCATCGAGAATGATACTGCGCTGTTCGTAGTGCACCAGCTGCTGTGTAAACGAGCTGACTGCGATCAACGCCAAGACGACTATCGAGCTGACAGCGGCAACGCTGCGGAAGGCAACACGCGGGGACAGCAGCAGCTTTAGGGCTCCCAATGGCCCATGTGCAGCATCATCAAACAGCTTAAAGTCGGACAACGGCCGCCCAGGTCTTTGCTGTTCGCGTGCCCCCGCAAACCACCCCCATTTGGCCTGCGCAATGACCTCGCTGATCGGATGGCCGATGCAGACTGCGAAGACCTGGGTCAAAAGTGAGATCATCGTGTTCAGCGTGATGTGGTATGGAAACGACGGCAAAGGCGACTTGTCGAACTTGGTCAGCACTGCCCACATGCCCACGAGGACCAACAGCCCACAGCAAAGGCTCAGCAGCTCCATGATCCAGACAAGTAGACCTGGTCGTCTCCGTGTCGGTGGCACATAGTGAGGAACCGCTGGTGGGGGTGGCTGGAGAGGTGCTGCAGAGTGTGTACTTCTTCCGTCGTAATATCCTTGTCCGTGGTGCTGTGCTGCCAGCTGCGAAATGTCTTCGTTGAACGATGTCAGCATGACATGTTCACCGTGAATGCCGCCCATTCTAGCAATCTTTTCGGTTTACGACAAGGTCGCTGCCGTACAGTAGTTCAGTGGTTAACAAGGCCAAGAAAAAAAATAGAGAATGCAGAGACGGAAATTACGAATAAAGAAAAGAGCTGAGACCTCAACAAGGTAAAGTAATTATAGAAAGCTGTCTAGATTTGAAATATCTGCTACTCAGAGATGGCCTCACCTGCACAGCCAGGATTGCTTCAACAAAATTACAGTGCCTCAACCGCGCACCGTAGTATATCCTTGTGGAGTGTGGCTTCCTTCCCCCCTATCCTTTCATAGTGATCCACATTCAACGAGAGATGTTGGCCAGTGAAAAAAAATTTCAGCCGCATTTCACAATGCTACCCTTCATCTAAAATAATCCTAGCGGTATTACTGGTTCATGGAAGTAGTGATAACCTAACATATGTATGAGTTTGTCGTGGCGGACTGGTTGAAGGATGGGATGGAATGAGATAACAGGGGTACCGTAGCTATTTAGGAAGCGCTACGCCCATTTTGTACATACGTGCTCCGAGCCGATGTCGCATTTAGCGTATGGGACACTACATAGTAGTGTAGGGAGCCCCTATTTCGCCCCCGTAGCGTGTTTCGTTAGGCACTATGTTATTACCCACAAAGAGCCTCCTCCAGAATGGGGTTACCTGTCATTCTATTCGTAGCTGGAGGCCGGGGCTACACTGTGAAAACGATAACTGTACGCTGTACGAGCATGTACTGCGTACCCACTGCAAAGGCGAACATTCGTACCGAATAGGATCTTAGTGATTACGGACATATTCCTTGGGAGAGCTGTATGAATTTAAGTTGGTAGAAGAGCTTTGAGACGAAAAGAGATGGTATTGTGCTAGGAAGCCCCTACACGATTTTAATCGAAACCATGAAATCATACTTGCGGTAGAAAATTGTACAGAAAACAAGTGTAATTCTAAGCTATAACAGCGTCCAAACCTCAAAGCCCGCTCTCCAGGGCAGCTAAAGCGTCAAGCTTCTAGATACGGTAAATACACCCCCAATAATCTATCTTGGATATAGAGAGCCGCTGTGGGTTTGGCATTGGCGATTGAGGTGGCCGTCGGGCATGTGTGGCATCGATGTTGGAGTGGAATCCCTGGAGATACCCATCGGAGCTGGCATTGGAGCTGGCATTGGATGCCCTCCAAACGTCGGCTGCTGGGGATGAATAATGCATCCCCTGGACACTTGATGAGTGGATGTTATTTTGAGTGATATTCTCAACGATGACGGTGTTGTTGCTTGGGGGTGGATAGAACCCAGTGGCACTAGGACCAGCACCGGACAACGGGGTCCTTGAGATTGTCCATGTAATGCTCGTAAATAACGTCCTTGTCACGACGGCGAATGTAGAACCAATGGTAGACAGCAATCAAGACAGCAATCAAGAGCAACACGGCCACGGCACCGCCAACGACGCCAACGGCTATGCCAATCTTCTGCGAGGATGCTTCGCTGTTGCTAGAAGGGATCGAACTTGCACTCTGAAAGGGACGGCCAGATGTGAATGACACAGAGGTGCTGCCTGTAACCGCAGTGCTTTTAGTGGTAGAGGTGAAAGATGCCGAAGAAGTTGTCACGGGATCTCGGCTTGAGCTTGAGGCTGTGACTGCAGCGGAGCTCATAGTGGCAGAGCTGGAAGGCGGGGAGGCGGCAGTGGAAGAAGCAAGCGTGGGTGTTGTTTTCCGGGCCATTTTTTTTATGTTGACGTGGTGGAGGCCGAGGCTGAAATAGAAACGAGAGGTTCATCACATTCGTAGAGAGGGACATCGTCATCTAGTTCACATGTACCTGCGATGCAAACACTTGTATGATGTTAGGAGGCTGTCAAAAACGGGTTGAAAACAATTGATAAAGCATAGGGGAGTGTTTCTCACCTGGAGCAATCGGTGGCGGTTTGAGGAGCACCAGATGCCGTGCAATGGAATATAATCGAGGTTTTGCCGCAAAAGGCCCCTGAGCGGCTACAAGTGAAGGCACTTCGAGCTTCGAGAAACATGACACCAAAATCATCGTGAGCACGCCGGGCCATATTGCCGGGAGCAAATCTGAGGGGGCCAATATCTTCCATACTTCGTTGCAGCGGCTGTGTTTAGCAAGTACCAAAAGACAGAAGTATTTAGAGGTTTTGGCCACGAAACAAAGTAAAGCAAAGTAAGCAAAACATGTTAAATAATAACTTCTCTAAGAATCTAGAATATTTACAGAGCTTTGACTGATTCCTATTTTCGTCGAGTATTCAAAACGCAACGGCGAATTTGCAATTCCAATTTCAACAGGCATCGGAGCATGCAGTCTAGGCCTAGACTAGCAAGATTTGCGAGGCCGATTTTATTCTAGACAGCGAAACGCCTAATGCTCTAATGCTGGTAAGGGCCGCTAGCAGGGGTCCCGAGCCCTACTTATGGAGTGGAAGGACCAAAGGAGGTGACCATCGCGGTGGTCCAAAAAAAAAAGGCGAGGGCGTTGTGACCCACCGCCTTTTGAGCACAGCCACTTCGCAAATAGTGATCTTTACCCTACAGAATAGCTCTACCGGGGAGAGATGCTAGTGGTTGAAAAGCAGCCCACTGCGTGTTCACCGCGTTTACCTCCATGTATATTTCAACTGTCATAGTCTGTAGTTTTTACTAACGCCAAGAGACAAGTTGCTGCTACCATGATGATATTCCCTAGAGGTCATCTAGAACGCAGAACTCCATACCTAGTTTGACCCCACCACACAACCATAGTATGCATACGAGAAGGTACAACTAGTTGTACTTGAATTGCCGTTCATATCCGTAGAAGGGGGAAGGATTCAAACTTGGCGGTGGGACGCACTACGGCAATGAAATTTTCTCTTGGGTGCCTGCGTAAAAGAAACCCATTTTAGGACTGAAATCAATCTGCAAGAAGGAGGATGCTACCATTCATTCCACAGTTTAATTATCTATATATCTATAGATAGAACCGCTCAGTAAAAGAAGACTTGTCAACTACGACACTTCAGTATTCACCACGGAAGCTCTAGGGGAGTAGGCAGGTTACTGCCAATAGTCACGTCCGCCGTTCCAATGTCACCTAGTTGGCGTGAAGCCACCTGCGTCAGTGACTACGATTATGAGCAATAAACTAGAACATAGACTCACCTGGACCACGAGGAGCCCAGTATTGGCCAGACTTGGACTCATCCAGCTTCTCAGTCCACTCGATCAGACTAGCAGCTGCCACTTCAGGAGTGACGGCTACAATAAGTCAAGACGTTAGTCACGCGGACTTCTTAGTTCTTGTATCAGGAATCATAAACGCACCGCCACCAGAGTCCCAGTATTGGTCGAAGCCTACGCCCTTGGTCATCTCCGTACGCATGAAACCGGGGTGCACAATGGAAATAATGATGCCTTGGTCATGTAAGTCCAAGCTGAGAAGTCGGCCAACCATATTAAGGGCCGCCTTGCTGGCATGGTGTGCATAGTTGCCGCCGCCCTCCTTGAGATGACGCAATGTGATGCTGCCTGCCTCCGAGGACACGAAAACGACCTTAGAGCCACGTCCAAGAAGACCGGCATGAACAATGCTGTGCACTATAAACACCGGAGCAATAGAGCTGGTGGTGTACGTCTGCAGCTCGTCCTGCCAGTTGGGGCCCTTGTCGGAAAAGTCCTCGGAATGAAACACGCCAGCGGTGATGATCTTGAAGCTCAGCTAGCGAACATGGCTATCACAGGGGTTGGAGTCTTACCACCGTATCCAGCTTGGCGCCATTCAGAGAGCTAGCAATCGTGTCTCCTACCGATGGCTTCACAAGGTCTATACCAGTCAACCACTTGACAGTATCTGGGAAACCGGTGGACGGGGCTTGTTTCCGGGACGTCCCGTACACCACGTTTCCGAGACCAGCATATTTCTTAGTGAGTTCTGCGCCGAGGCCGCGAGTTGCGCCAACAATCAAGACAGCACCTGCCATCATGTAGAATCTGCTAGTATGTAAATGATGTTTTGCAGCCGTTTCAGAGTCGCTTGTTCGTTGGGAGCTGTATATGTAGGTATCATGGAGGATGATGTCAGAGGTGGGGTAGCTCGCATCAGATTACTGAGTACAATAACATCCGTTGATTAGCTCACGTGCTACCCATTACGAAGAGTCTTTTGGCGATGCAGGTTACTCAATCGGTTGACATGCATAGATGGAATGTTTTCTCCCATGTCGATAATAAATGCACGTCTCTTAAATAACATAGATCACCTTATTATCTTGGCTTTCCCTAAGACTTGTGTTGGACCATGCCGAAGATACAAATGTATATTTATGCTACCATTATACAATTACTAGCTCAGTAATACTAAGTGCAATATTTGATTCGAAAAAACCCCAAATATTTAAAATACTTCGTCACTATCAATAAATGCAGTCATGTATAGAAGAACATAAATATGGATGGAATAACACCTATCAAGAATCCATTGTGTGGATGCAGAACACGCGGGCAGAACCGTGAGCCAACCCTAGGAGCAATGGTTCAGCGTCGCCACTATATCAGTCTTGAACTATGTAGGAACTTGCATGTCAAAAGACTTTATCGTGACCTCTCCCCCGGGCTGCTTTTTTGCGTGGTTGAATACTCCGTACCGATATCCTGTGAAGAACCGGTAAGAGTTGCTCATCGAAAATGGGTGGCCCAGGACTGTGAAGTTATTCCCATCCATGCTGTACAAAAATGTTGTCTTTCTTTCTTGGCTTGATTCAAATGCAGGTGTAATATCCGCCTGTATTCGCAGCCACACACTTGTCTGTCCAGCCTCTAGCGTAGTTCCTGTTGATGCTACCGTGCCGCTGAACGTAGTGCGCCACCCACTTTCCGATAATGTTATGCTATTGAGAAATACGATATTGGATGTGCCGCCATCTTTCCAAACACCAATGTAAGCTGCTCGATCACGAAATAGGACGGCTCCAGCGCGGTCTCCGTCGCTCATTTTTCTAATGTCAATGTGAAACGTTCCGTAGGACTCGGGACCGAAGATACGGTGCGTCAGTGTGTTACGTGCAGCAAACAGATCCGTCGTTACATCAGCCGTCTGCAAGATCAGTCCGCCGGCCCCTTCTCCTCCCAGTCGCTATTTGGTACTGTCTGGATCGTTATTCCACTCCCACTCATGACTAAGAGACGATCCAACAAACGTATCGGTTCCAACAGGCGATGCGACGGTTTTGTTTGTATGTACGGGCATCGAATAGGATTTGCCCCAACTACCACGTCACTTACCACTTGCTGCCACCCATCGGCGGTCCAAGTTAGGGGTGCCACCACTGGAATGCGGCCACCGGGGTATGAGTCCATGAAAGCCACATAATACCAAGTGCCGTCAGGTGCACTAACAATTCCCCCCTAGTGGGCATAGCCAGCATTGGGGAGCGGTCCACTGATGCGATTAACAAGAGTCTGCATCTCGTAAGGTCCAAAGGGACTCTTAGATTTGAGCACCCACTCGCTGTCTGCTGGCCTAGTCGCGAGGATGTAGTAGGTGCCGTTGATTTTGTACATCCTTGAGCCTTCAATGGTGGCAACGCTCGACGAGTAGACTTTTTGCGTCTCGACTTGGCCAAGCCCGTCTGCCGACAGCCGGGAAACATTGATATTGGTGTTTCCATAGGCCACATACAGGGAATCATCGTCGTCAACAAGCAGCCCGCAATCGTAGTAGCAATTGTCGATTGGTGGATGGCTCTCCCATGTCCAGCTTGCTACCTCGCCATGGTGATTGACTGCATCTAGCCCAGGTGCTGTCCAAATGTATTTCTTGCTGCTCCCTACGCATCCAATCAAGTAAATCTTATCGTTGGAAGGGTGATAACGCAGACTGCTAGCCCATATCCCCTTCACGTACGCCTATCCATTCCCGTCGAGGTTGTATTTGGGACCAAAATTGAGTTCGGGAACACTGTGGGAGACAGGTTCCCAGTCTACGAGGTTGTAGGACTTGAGAACTGGAGCCCCAGGTGGAAGAGGCAAATGTGGAAGAGGAGTAATAGAACACATTCCCCAGACGGAACACATCCAAGTCTGGTAGTCCTCTCAGAGCACCGGGTTGGTGAACGTGGTTGCCCTAGGAGAGATATCCTCATCCGAAAGTGTTTCAGAGACCGATGAGGTTCCCCCGGGCGCAACCAATGAGAAGAAAAACAGAAACGCCGTACAATCAAAATTGTGCATGGCTCACTTGGTGTTGTGATTTTTAGATGCCTGTCGCCTTTCACAAGATATTTGGTCTTTATCAGAGCAGTTTCGTAATTAGTTATAGTTTGTCGCTCAGTCCTTTCGCAAGCTGATTGTCCGCCATATCAAAGGAGAGTTGGTTTTGTTTTCGTATTGGCAGGTTCATGAACTGTGTGTCACGGGAAAATCAAGCGGCAGTATACGCTTGGCGCTGGCTATACTTGCCGAAAAAGGTGATTCGATAGGTTGGATCGCACTAATCGGAGCGCCCTCTTCATCCAGGAGCATTTGAGGCCTGTTAAACTCATTTGATTCATTGCGCATGATCTGGGTACAACTAACGCTAACTAATCGGAATTTTCACGAATGTGCGTGGACTGATTCCTCTGTCTTAGCCAAGTTACTGCACCTTGCCCCTTGTATCCACCATCCAGATTTCTTCAATGATGCCACTACGGTGTGCGTAGTACACGTCGTGCAAGTTTATCGTCGGGTCGATGTGGCTGGGGAGCATGTCCACGCGGTCACCGATTTTCAAAGCAGGGATGGCCTTGCTACTTGCATCCACCTCGTCCCATTCCAGCGATCCATGTTCGTCCCCAAGCACACCATACCGGTAGCGGCTGTCACGGCACTCTGCCAGTCCACTGTCTGTCGTCAGGGACTTCAGGCCGGCGTCAATCGTCACTCGTCTTTCTCCCTGTCGGCTCAACACGGTCGAAAGAAGCGACAGGCTGTTGGCGTACACCGGCCCAACGGCGTTGCGGTAGTCCGTGTCCATGAAGATGAACGAGCCCGGCTGCACCTCGGTCACCCCCTCCACTGTGACGCAAAATTCTGACGTGCCCGTGCCACCTGTCGTGACGACTTGCATGTCGAATCCGGCTTGCCGGAGTGCCGTCGCTGTCTCCGTTAGGGTCTTCATCGCTGCGAGACACTGCTCGCGCCGCTCTTCACGGTTATGCAGGTGCTGCAGATGCCCTTCATATCCCTGAGTGCCGATGAGCTTTAGGTGAGGCAGCCCAGAAATATGCTTGGCAAGCTCCAGGGCCGCCTCTCCGGATGGGACACCTGTTCGGCGGAGGCCGACGTCCAGATCGATTAGCACAAGCAACGGATCAGTGATACCAGAGGCACCTAGCGCCGAATCAATAGCTGAGGCGCCTTCAGCACTGTCCAAGACAATACGCAGACGGTCTCGGGGTGACTGCAGTGATGCAAACAGTTCGACAAGGCGCCGAACTTTGGGGGGGCCGATGATCTCGCATGTGATGAGCAAGTCATCGAAGCCGGCCGCAATCATTGCCTCCGCTTCGCTCAGTTTAGCTACACAGCCACCGGTGGCACCGGCAGCGACGAGCTTGTGAGCCAGGACGGCGCTCTTCGTCGTCTTGAGGTGCGGCCGAATGCGGACACCGGTGGGCAGCAGCTCGTCCATTAGTTTCTTGATGTTGGCCTCCATAAGGTCGAGGTCTACCACCATAGACGGGGTGTCTAGGCTGTTGAGCGCATCGCCAATCTTTGGTAAGTACATTTTGGGTGCTGTATTGTTTTTTACCGCGATCGTAGAGATAATGGCGCGATTATGGGAGAAATAATACGGTTATCCGAGAGCTGCCTTTTTATACACGCGATGATGCGGGGCAAAGAAATGTGAACATAGCTGTTTTCTTTTTGTGGTCGTAGGTTTCATTCATGTATCATTTTTTATAAGTAAATAGTCTAAAATCAATGCATAAAGCCAGTACACTATACAAAGTCTTCGCAGTGACATTTTGCTTTTTTCACCAGTGAGCCGCATAAGCTTCCAAAACGCACGTTGCTGTTGCCCGTGTTAAGGACTGCGAGTATATGGAGACTAGACCAACTAGCAAAAA
Source organism: Graphilbum fragrans (assembly GCA_001513895.1). Classification (NCBI taxonomy): domain Eukaryota; kingdom Fungi; phylum Ascomycota; class Sordariomycetes; order Ophiostomatales; family Ophiostomataceae; genus Graphilbum; species Graphilbum fragrans. The sequence continues at coordinate 319,012 of LLKO01000017.1, forward strand.
CACAACTAGCAATCTGTCTTTAGTCACGTGTTGAACCACGCGCCTGGTTCCGAGGCAATTGTCCTTGTATTTAGTCCTAGCCGCCCGTAATGTCCATGGCTTGGGCAACGGTGATTAGTAAAAGGGGTGAATCAGACAGAGGGAATTTTATGCGTCTGTCGGTCATTTTATTTTCCGCTTCGCTCGTAATGCAGAGTACATTGTGTAATTCGATTTCGAGACCTCTACGGAATACTCTATTTCATGACATGCATCACAAGTTGATACAAAATCCGGCCCTCCTGCTCCATGAACGGAAGCGTACTCAACGGTGAATCAGCATTATTCGAAAGTCCCATTCTCCACCAACGCGCTAGCAAGCACGGTGATATGAGTATGTGCATACTATGTCCATAGTAGGTTGGGGGCGGCTTCACAATGGAATAAATGTCTCATGTCACGTGCATCGCTTTATCGTAAGAACTAGACGGTAGGCGGCGGAATCCGCATATAAACTTCACACAGGATAGTAAAAGTAGCAAAGAACTGCCAGAAGCATGAGGCGTGCAGCCGACAAGTAGAGAGGTCCAAGATGCAGCCTCGCATATCGCAGCGGCAGTCTCTAGCCTGTCGTGGTAGGTAATCCGCGTATTTTTTTGCTCTCGTTCTTGGTTGCGATTTTTTCCCTCGCGGCCTCTGGCTTATCTCTTGTGCAACGTGGCCGATGGAAGCAGTGGCTAATGTGACTCGGGACGGCAGAATGCACGCGGAAGAAGCGCAAATGCAGCAAGGAGATCCCCTGTGCGAGGTGCAGGCGGTTGGGACTGGAATGCGACCGCGAGGTAGTACATCTGCGGCGGTTCATCAGCCAAAACGGGCGTGAAATTGCATTTCTAGACTCGCTGCGCGAAGAACTGCAGGGCACGAGTCCGGTGCGAGTCTCGCGAGTGGTCCAGAAGCTGAGCGAGCGCATCGAGTTCTTGCAGTCGGGACGGACGAACGCGAACACCAACTCAAATGCAGGAACGAGCGTCTATGATGGTGCCAGCAGCGCCGGGGGGAGCCCGCACGCCTCAGAATCTCGGCCGGCATCACAGGGTATCATGAGCCCGCCCGACGATTTTCACAGTAGCCTAGGCAGTCATGGAGGGGGCAACGGGGGCGTCGGGGGGTCTGGGAGCGGCGGAAGCGGTGATGGGGGTGGCCAAGATTCGCTGATCGTCACCGCACTCGAGCACATTGCTTGGGGCCGCAACTCTGGCAGCTGCTATCCACATCGACGCTGTTCATGCCAATACAACACGCGCAGTTGGTCGGGCCTGTCGGCCATCCACAGCGGAGCCCAGTACCAGCAGCCCTTCCAGTTGTCGCTGTCGCCGCGGGCAGCCTCGGTCTCGGAGCATCTTCCGGGACAGGCGCTCTCCGAGGCTCTCGTCCATTTCCACATCGACCACATCGCCTGGCACCACAACGCGATACATGCGCCGACGTTTCTGGAGCAGTGCCGCGTCTTCTGGGAGACGGGCGAGTGCGACCAGCTGCAGTGGCTGGCACTGTACTGCGCAGTGCTGTCGACGACGCAGTTTTGTCTTCTCCACAGCGACAAGTACAACGGAAATGCCGGCACCGAGCCGCCCTCGCCCTTTTTTGCGACGCTCGTCTCCGATCCCAGCTCGCCGCAGTCGTCCCAGTCGCTCTTCCAGCTGATGCTCGACATTATGCACGAGAGCCAGTTTCTGCAAAACGTCTCGCTGTACTCCGTGCAGGCCGTCGTCATCTCGACCGAGGTCGCCCATAACATGGGCTTCAGCCAGCTCAACGCCACGCTGTTCGCGGCCGCCATCCGCATTGCCGAGTGCCTCGGCGTGCACAAGATCGAGGACGAGAAGCCCGGCGTGTTTCGGCTCGACGCCCCCGTCGGCACCGGAGCCACAATGAAGTCTGAGGCTGGGTCCGGGGCCGCCGATGAGGTCGATTTTGAGACGTGGCAGGAGATTATGGAGCGCGAAGTTGGTCGTCGCGTTTGGTTGCAGATGGTCATCCAAGACCATTTCGCCATGCCCTTCACCGACTCGTATGGCATCCACCCCCAGCAGTACTCTACGGGGCGGCCCCAGAACTGCGATGCCGATCTTGTTATGCGCCTCGACAACGTGCCCACTCTCAGCAGCTATACACGTGTGCTTGGTACTATTGCCTATCTTATGCCTGAGCTGGCTGACGGGATGGGCCCTCTCGGCGCGCGCAAGCCGGTTCATGAACAGTACGAACACATCCTAGCTATGGACCAGAAGATGCGCCAAGTTGTCCGGGCGATACCCCCGTTTATGCTGCAGCAGGACCTGGCTCTCGAAGCTCAGTATGGATGGCTCGCCAGCGCCCGCCAGAGCCTCGCCATTACGGCCGCAGAGAAGGTGATTGTGCTGTTGTCTATTGCTGTCTGATATTGTCTATTGCTGTCTTCTTGTATACTATTTTGTGATGTGCCTTTTTTCTCCGAGCTTTGGCATATTCTTCTCGCTCGTCGCAAAGCTCTCTTCTAACTTCTCAGATCATCATGATCCACCGTCCCTTTATCTTCCGCTCTTTCAAGTACCCAATCTACGCTCACACTCGCCGCACCTGCGTCTCGGCTGCCATGACTATCCTCCGCGAGCATCGCAACATCACCGAGACCGGCGAACTCTCCCTCTGGACACACACTGCCTTTTGCATCACGGCAGCACTGCTTCTCTCCTTCGAGGTCGTCTGCAGCCGCACCGAGGACCACGATCAAGACGCCAGTCCCTCTGGGCCTACCTCCAACCCAGCTCCTTCCAAGAAGAAGTCGGCCGCTTCAGTTGCCGCTGCAGAGCAGGGTGCAATCTACAGCAGCGCCATCCAGTATGCTCGCCAGTATCTAGCCGGTCGTACTCATGACGTCCTGGCTCAGCGAGGCGTCCTTCTCATCGACACCATCTTCCCGGGCATGCCTGGTACTCCTAGCGCCTCCAGCTCTGTCGCCGACTCTATCCCGACATCTGCCACCGGAATCAGCTTCGAGGACATTGTCTCCAAGTTCACGCTGGGCTGGGCGATCATCGGTCTGAACTCGGAAATTCAGCAACAGCAACAGCAACAGCAACAGCACCAGCAACAGCACCAGCACCAGCGCCAGCAACAGCACCAGCAGATGCAGCAGGCCATCAATGTACCCATCTTGGGACCGCTCCCGGACCCTAGTTATCAGGCCATTGTTCCTCCTCCTACGCATATTGCCGTGTCGACTCCTGGTGGTTATGTCCAGGACTTTCCCCCAGCTTTCTCGTCTGATGTGGAAGACTTTGACGCCTGGTTCCAGCATATATTCTCGGTGAGCAACGGTACGTCTTTTGGATAATGACTCATGACCGGCGGGAGAGGAAGAGCGTCCTCTATTTCGCGTTTCCTTGGGTATCTATGAATAAGCTTTTAGGGTTTTTTAAGCTTCGGTATTTCGTTAGCCTTGATGTCTTTGAACCTCTTATTTCCTTACGTGGTATAAGGCAGTTGTTTGTTGGGTTTCCTTCATGATCTCATGTGATTTCTTACCTGTTTGGATTATTTCGTGATGATGTGTGTTTCTGCCATTAGTTTTTCTCTTCCGTATCTGACGGGTCGGCTTCTACGCTCCTGTTTTATCTTGTTCTTACTTGCAATTTTTGATGTTCTTCCTCTTGCTATCTGTGATCCCTATTACTAGCAGACAAACATTGTTTCATTGATGCCCACGTACTCGTGCAGAGCCTTGACCCAGCGATGCTATGCATCACTCCACGTTTGTGAAATGCCATCAATCTCCTTCCTGTCACTCGTGGGTATATATATTCCCGAACTTCATCCCACGACCGCCCTAGCGACTGTCCTGCTGCGTTTCCCATTCTATTGTGTAGTAGAACTCAGTGGTAGCTCCTATGGTATACCCGACACCAGCACACAAAACGCATGTAAATGGTGGAATTCGGATGAGATAATAGTGCCAGTGTTAGCAATCCCGGAGACAAAATGAAGAAAGGTGCGTGAGTTGCCGCATGCACCTTTTTGCGGCCCTAGCTGCGGAGCTGTAAATCAAAGTTTAGGTACCTTCCACACCTGGTAACTTAACTAGAGTGAGCGATTCTTATAAGTGGTCTAAATTACACTTTCTCGTACGGCAATCTCTCGGGTTACTAAGATTGCAGAGTCAGCATATAGCAAATCTCGAAATGGAGCTCTATACATCAACTCAGGCAGGTTCCTCGGCCTCGGAGGAATTTAAATCAGAGGTGGTATTTCTTTGGCGTCTCGGATAAACTAGTCGATATTACGTACGCCATAGTAGGTTTACCTGCGGGTACGACGTAGCTAATGTTGTTATGTCTCATACGAGAGTTGATTTGGTTTATGCTGCCTATATTGAGGCCTTTCGTAACCCATATGTAAACGCTGTTGAATATTCAGGTAGGGACATCACCTACAGTACACCACGTCTAGGAATGAAATCATATATTCACAGCGACAGGGTAAGGAGCTAGCAGTTAGCCTTGGATCAAGATAATTTACAAGAAGTTGCACAACAACTGATATAATAGTAAGAGGATATATTTGTCAAAATGATTATGGACGCCAACTTATGAGTACTCTATGCAAACATCCGCTAGCTAGCTTAATCTTCCATTCCTCCCAACTATGGCTTTTCTACCACCACAATGTTGCCTTTAGCATCCGGGAGGGTTGCTGTAGCTAGGACCCTTGCTAGTATCAAAACCACAGACGGCGTCTTTCAGCTTCAGCGGGCTCGACGCAGCCTGGCCCCAGTTCCAGCCCTCTGCGTAGGTTGTTAGAAGCTATACGGTGTTAAGGATTCTTTTGTCACATCACTTACTCGGGATTCTGCTTCCGGGAACGAGGTTGTCTGCAGCAGCCCAAACAAAGTCATTGTTTCGGAACATCTGTTGAACATCAGTCGCGCAGTTGTTCTTGCCGAGGCAAGTGTACTGGTGAGGAAACATGGTGTGGTGGAACTTGGCGCTGTAAATGAGCGCATGGTTGCCGTTTCTGTTGCCGGTGTTCTTCGGGTCCTTGCTATACGACGCATGTTTCAGCATATATATTACTAGCAAACAAAAACCAGAAAAGTCGCGTACCCATCAAAGGTCTCCAAAGATCCCCAAGAGTAGTAAGGGGTTCCATTGCCTCCCTTGTTGTCCTGCTCGAGGAAAATGCCGCGCCGGTACCAGAGGTTGTTGGAGTCTTTGGCCATGACAACACAGGCCCATTCCCAGTCAGACTCGTGTCCGGAGTCCTTGTACCACTGTTAGGAAAGCATAGGCATATTAGCTGCTTTAATTTGCACTCACATGACGGAAATAAATGTCATAGCAGACACGCTTCGTATGATCTCCGCAGTCAGAGACTGTGTAGTACGTCGGAAAGCTTGTGCCTCGAGTAGCAGCACCGTTCCACTTCCCTGGCGACTGGCAGCCGCTGCCCAGCTTGCTGATCAGGCAGCTATCTGCCCCGTTACCGTTCGTCTGTTGTCCATTGACTTCAGCAGCCTGGGGGTAGCAAGCTCCATCGGCAAAAAACCAAAGTCTAGATTCGGAGGGGTTAGCTACTTGGGCCTATACAGGTGTTTTGAAAGAATACATACGGAGCAAGGTCCCTGACAACGTGGTCCAGGTCTATCAACATCATGTTAGGTAGCTTCATCTTAGGGCTATCCTATAACTGCAAGACTCACTGTTGGCCCAGTCATTATCACTGTACTCATTGGCCGCAGAGGACAACCCGGCATAGCCGAGGAAAAGAAGAGAAAGGATTTTGGTCTGCATGGTTCAGAGTTACAGTTGATTGTAGGGCTGTTCAAGTCTGGAAAGTGTGAATAGAATGACTTCTGAAAAAAAAAGAAACAGCCTCAGAATCGAGCGAGCATTCGCCGCCTCTCCTTTATACCTCTCAAGGGGCTTGTACGGTAAATTCTTCCACTCATTATGGCCCCTTTTACATGTGAAGAAGCCCCCTTCGACATCTCACGAAGGCGAATCTATGCCCCGAATAAGCAGTCGAGCAATTCAGCAACTTATTATGTCAGCGTTCTGATGTGTAATTTGACTTTAAATACGAAGTTGCATCGCCTTGACTAAGTAAGATACGGGTCAAAGCAATGTGTGTGGACAGCGAGTCAGCAGGCCAGCCTGACCCACGATGTCTCAGCGAAACCTTATTCATTACAGCTTCACTGCCTGCGTCCCTCAGATTATGTGATCCAAAAGGTCTAGATGCACGAGTATGCTTATTTCTCCCGTTCCTAAATTGGGATGGTTTGAGCTAGTCTCATACTGACTGTTGCACTCTGTTGTTGTGGGCGTGAGAAGTGGACACGGCATTTTTTGAGCAGATGAGATGCCAATGTAACGATTGGCCATCTGAATTTTACGAAGTCCATCCACAACCCCACCATTTCCATGCGGGTGAGCAAGAAATGGGGATTTTCTACTTCGTACACGTTGGGAGGATAACTTAAAAAGGCAACTTTGTGCTACGAGTAATAACCTCCATGTGCGCCGTACACTCCTGGTAACGGCTATTTATTCCCCGTGTTTTCTGCCCTTCTCGAAGCCACACGACTCGTGTGTGTTCCTCACTTGAGGTAGGAGCGGCAACGTGCCACAGACAGCAAAATCAATGGAATAGCAATGATATTTTGCACTTTTCATGCAAGCTATATCGATGTCTATTTGAAGCGGTTGTTTTAGAGTAAAGTAAAGAAGCCTCTGGCCAGAAATAAAAGATAATACTGTATGGTATACGTTCGGCCGTTCGCGGCTCTAAATACGGGATGTTTGAAACAGAATCAAATTAATATCTTAGACGAGGTCTTTCACACTCTTGGCCTGAGATTCGTCGACCTTTTTAGCTCGCTGAAAGTCATCAACCGTCACCGATACCCTTGTGGTCTTAGTGATGACGTTTTCTTCTCTGCTCCCGTCATTGTCTGGAAGGATGCTCTCTTTGGAGTCCATGTCCCCATTAGTGATGTCGACTCGGGTTGTTTGCTGTTCGAACAGCTCGAAACCGCTGTCGGCATTCTTTGACTTGAACTTGCGGCTGCTCAAGTTGTTGGAACCTAAGTTGCGCACGTACCCCTCTCGTGTGTATGCCTCTCTGGAACCTCCACTACTTTTTAGAGCCAATATTGTCTTAAACAATGGCTTCAGTGCCGGCAAGCAACACGCGATCATTGCAGCGCAGATCTCGACGGTAGTCCTGTAGAAGGGATATATCAGTACAAGCACATACAGGTACTATGTATGGGCAAATGGTGTGCCGGGGGCCGATAGTAGCAGTATCGGGTACTCACCAGATCGTGATTTCTGCGCTATCGTATAAGAAGTCACCATGCTTTCCATAGTTGCCAAGGTAGGTAATCTTGATAATGCCAGCGATGCTCACACTATTAATTCGTTAACATCAGAACACGGTCCATTTGGGATTATGTATTGCAGAGTGAAACGTACAAGATACCCAAGGAAAGGATGGCAATGACTGCTATTTTGGTTTTCAGGTTGAGATGAACTTTCCACAGCATTGGGATCGGAAGAAGCGCAAAGAGAAGATCGGTGAGGACGGAGACGCCTAATTGACCACATCGTGAGCAAGTTGTATCGGGCTAGTTGGGTAGCTCGTGAGAACACATACTGGAATTAAAGAAGGCTGCAAACTTAAGATGGCTGGAGGGGATGCATTTGCCGCCTTGCACCGAGGAATCCCACGTGTAGGCTAAAGGCCTGCATTGGCAAAACACAGTCACTGTAGTTGTTAGTTGGCTTGTCGGCCGTTTTGAGATAGAGGATCACACTTACAGATATTCCCAACAGACGACAAAATAGTAAATACTATCATGCCTATGATAAACCGGCGATAATTTGCACTTGGTGTCATGCGCAAAAGAAACAAGCCAACGCTGACTTTGGCGAGGAGAAGGCCAATCAAGCACAAAGGCTGTGTGACAAAGTTGAGGTGTAGGCCTTTAGTGATGTTCGATGGCGGGTCGATGTATTCCTTGTGTCTGCCACCACCGAGTTGAATTTCTGGTATGATGACCATCATTTCCGTGAACAGAACAATCTATCAAACAGAGGGCGGACCCGAAGTCAGTCATCAATTCCTAAGCCTCTCTCAATCTGAGACCTCCCTCGGATGTGACGGAAGACGGCTTTTTCTAGAGACACTGCCAATCGATCTAAAATATGGAAAAGAAAAGAAATGAATGGGCATTGTACTCACCATGGCCGCAAGGATGCAATAGTCATCGCTTCCAACTCGTTTGACAATGACCGCCCGCACCCAGAGCCGAAGAAGAACCAAAACCACGGAGACACCAACAAGTGTGCCACACACAATCAGAATGAGAGGGCCTTTGTTCGTATCAGGCGGCACCGCGGCCGCCGAATCAGCCATCTTGACGGCTTTGAGGTTGTGAAATTGGACGGACAGGAATGAGATAGGAGGCGGGCGAAAATTTGGAGAGAATATCATCCCTTCCGCATATGTACTCGCTTCTAGCGGCCGCTGAGCTGGAATTGTGCAGTCATATGTATAGTACGAGTACAAGTCACCACGTCTACGGTAATGTATGTCTCAGTTGGTGCAGCGAGGGCAGCCGTTGAGCTTGGCATCCCTTGTAAGGTATGCAAGGTATTTTGATGTTCCGAGGGTATACCTGCTGCAGTTACTGAGGACGAGCAGGCATTTGCAGCCGTTCGGACACCTTCTCTATGCGGGTTGCGCTCCGAATCACATTCAGCAACCCGCTCAACTGCAGGACACCCCCCCCTTCTCCCCCAGGTCAGCGAATGGCACGTCTCAGACTTGTGCATGGAACAATGAGCAAGGTACATGCAGGTACATGCCATCCACAAAGAAACAGATGCCGAAAAGTGGCGGGATTAGCAGAACCAACAAACGTGATGTCTTGCCACGCAGTCACGTTGGCTTTGCCAAATTTTCTCCTAAACGGCCCTAGGGACATGCAATGCACGACCCAGGCATGCAGATCATTCACGAATAGGTGCAAGTCGCCTCCACCCGTATTTTGCTAGGCGACCGCTGTGTTCAGCTGTCATGCGCGATTTCTCGGGTGCCAAGGGCAACTGACAATTCCATAATGTGGCTTCGTCGCCATCGGTCCAACCTGGCGATTCATCACACTCTTCTGGGAAATCAGTGGGCTTCTGTTGCCCTTTTCGCTGGGAAGTTAGACTTCGATGGGTCGTGGGCGTAAGGGGCTTGATATGAGTGACAGTTATAATCTTCCAAGGCCGATCGGCCGAGTGATGAGGGTTCAGCTCTTCTAGTACCCCGTTTCGCGTCGCGCGCTATCCAATTATAGCAGCTCCCAAATGATCCGTGGTGGGATCCTCGTCACTGGGGGGCTAGATTTATTCCACACCTGCCTGGCTAATTCAGGGACAGGTTCTGGTATGTGCGCCAAGTTTATTCTCCCTTACATCACGTTGTTCCATCGCGTCGAAAGTGACTCTGTCCAGGGGATGCTGGTTCATAGCACATATATACATACGTACATTGCTATAGTGCTCTGTACCGCCTTCAGACATCTTTTTTCGCTCCTGAATTCTGAGTCTTCTCGAAATGACTATAAATGTAGGCACTTGCCCATTTTATTATATACTACTTGTTTCCCACTTCCCCAAGATCCTCTGGGGAAGAAAGCTTAAGAAGTAGACAAAAGTGAAATCCCCTCGTCCGTCTTGGCTGATGTGGATACAAGCAAAGGCTAAGTGGAGGCCGTCGCTGACCGTGAAGGCTAGGCCCTTAGTTTACGAGGTTCTCCGTGCACTACATAGTGACACTTGCAAGGTACTCTATACAACCTTGTCTTGACCCATATCGTCCAGCAGCCCACCGTTCATAACGGACGTTTTAGCAGGCGTGTTGCAACTACGACGTATGTGTGTATGTAGTGTACGGAATTCTCTAGAGGTGCAGACTAAGTGTAGCTTGTGCTAGCTAGCAAGTGTCCGAGCTCCGCACGGAAAGACACCCTGAAGTACAACGTATTGGTCCAGTGTTGACATATGCATAACACTGTCCCAACACAGGTCAGACTCACTGGCGAGCAATCCGGAAAGCCGAGCCACAGTTACGACGGTATTGTCGACAAAATTTTTGACGGCGTAATCTTAGCTATCTGCAGCTGTCTTGATCGAGGTCTAGCCTGGTTTTTTCCCCTAGTTGGACGGCGTACGCGGCCTATTATGGCCATAGCGAGCTTTTCCTCGAAGCATTCCCTTGCATAAGAAGGTTGCCGTGTCTACTTACGAGTACAACGTACTCCGAATTTATATTGCCGTGCGCGCCGCCATAGGAATTTTTTTTCCAGCAGTCTCTTTTTTTGCCAAGTCCCATTTCTCATCCTCGGACCAAGTAGATCCTGCTTTTCCACGTGTGTGTGATCCTTCACGCTCTTTTGTTCATTTATCTCTCATATTTTTTGCTAATCTCACTCCCTTCACCACAGCACACAACAAAGGGTCTGCTGATCGTGATCAGCATGAAGCTCCCCGTCCTAGTCGCTATGGCCGGCCTGGTTGCCTCTGTGACTTCAGCTGCTGCTCCGTTGGCCACCGATGAAAGCAGGGTCGACATTCTCCTCGCTCAGATCAAGGCAACATTCAACAGCCAGATCGCGAGGAAGAAGTGCAGCCTCTGCACGCCTGACAAGGTTGTTTACCGTCGGGAATAGTATGCTACCCCCTAACTTTATCCGTGTTTCTTTTGTCTAGCATGGCCTCTAACCTCCCGATGAAGTGGCAAGTTCACCAGGCAAGAGAAGCTCGACTACATCGCGGCTGTCAAATGCCTCCAAACACTGCCTGCCCGTACCCCGTCTTCCGTTTCCACCGGTGCCAAATCACGCGTAAGATCTTGCTCCTGCAGCGTCTTTCAGTAGTAGCAGTCGTCGCTAACGTGCCCTTGATGCGCTCTAGTTCGATGACTTTATTGTGACCCATATCCAGCAGACTCTGACCATTCATTACACCGGTAACTTCATGCCATGGCATCGGTGGTTTGTCTACTCGTATGAGTCTGCTCTGCGTGATGAGTGTGGCTACGAGGGTTACCAGCCTGTGAGTATTACCGACTTAGTCTGCATAAGCCTGCATGCTCCATGTCTACATGATTCCTTAGCTGACAATGCAAGTACTGGGATTGGCCCAAGTATGCTTCCGCACCAGAGGACTCGCCCATTTTCGATGGAAGCGACACAAGCATTGGTGGCAACGGCGCCTACATCGTTCATGATGGTCCCGTCATCACTCCCCCCGATGGCATTGGTGGTGGACCTATCCAGCTTCCAGCCGGAACCGGTGGCGGCTATGTCACCACAGGGGCCTTTGCGAATATGACCGTCAACCTTGGACCCGTTGGAGGCTTGCTTGGTGTTGGCCCCGGCCCAGATGGTGGCTTAGGTTACAACCCTCGCGGGCTGAAGAGAGATCTTGGTGGAGCCATGAACACGAGATATGCCAACTACACGACTATATTCAGTGAGAATCTATCTCATCTCTCGGAGAAAGAGTGTGAACGCAGCGCTAATTCCCATGCTAGACCTTCTCTCAACCCCCGACATCAATGCGTATCGCCATTTGTCCGAGGGCATTCCATACACGGTTGAGATTGGTCCCCATGGTGGCATTCACTACACTATTAGGTAAGTGGTTCAGATCAGGACAGTAAATGTTTGATTCATCAGCTAATATGACACAGTGGCGATCCAGGTGGTGATCTCTTCACGTCCCCAGGTGACCCGGCGTTCTGGTTCCATCACAGCCAGATGGACCGGATGTGGACTTATTGGTAAGTAGCCCCTGTACAATACTCTGCGTCCCAAAATGCATTTCTGCTAACAATCATCTTACAGGCAAACTCTGGACCCCACCACACGGAAGAAGGATCTCAATGCCTCGAACTATGCGCACATCACGTGGGCCAACTCTCCAGAGTCCCGCTACACTTCTCTTGACGATGTCATCGATATGGGCTATGCAGCCCCAAATATCACAATAAGAGAGGTCATGGACACTACTGCGGGACCGTTCTGCTACTTCTACGAGTAAACGCCCATGGGGTATGTGGTACTTTAATTCTGTTCACTTCATACAATTTCAGCTGTACAAATTATGTAAACGCTGGTCAAATATTTAATATAATATAGCTCTCACTGTTGTGAGAATGGGTGTCATTCCAGCCTTCATTGCAATTGCCTCTCCTCCGTACTCCCAAATGCGATGTATATAGTGAGATATTCCAATACAATGTAGCTCAAGCCCGCCAAGGAAATATTTTGGTCATGTCATTCCTCGGGGATAGACTTGATCTATTTGGCCCCCATGAAATTTAGAAACTAGGAGAGTGTTGATAGCTAGGACTAATGGCCTATTTAAGAAAATTCAAGGTGGCCCAACTATTCAGGAGGGAGTTTGCACATGTCTAGAAGGTTTTGCATCTGTTTTCAGCCCCTCTTTTATTCAAGCCTGTTCTCACAGATCACTTCTAGGCGTATGGACCAATCACCCTTGGTTTCGCGTTTTCTTTATTTTTTATTTTAGTTTTTTAGGTTTTTCATAACCCTAATCGAAGATATTTGTCAAAAAGCAGATGCGGCATAGCCACCAGCTTAGGGCCAGTCCAGCTCAGCTTTGGCTTTGCCATATCCGTGCTTGGGGTATATAAGTGAACCGGCTGAATTTAGAGCCGCAATGACATCTCCCATACAACCATTCCAGCCTCGATCACCCCATCAAGGTTGCCATGTGGATTCGACCAGGTGAGTATGAAAATTCTTTGAAAGCACTATCGAGACCCGCTCTCGCTTCCGTACTTCGTACTCCACAAGCGAATACGTCGAAAAGCTTCTTTGGCCCAATGTGTTCATACGACTACTCCGAATGTATATGCTGTCAAACCCGCAGAGGGTCATCAGGACTAGATCAGTTATACCACCCATGAAGGACGGCGAATCCGCATCTGGAGTCCACTCTAGTGGGGAAAGCAAGTATCCAGGGCTTCATGGTGTTAGCTAGAGATGGCTTGGCGAGAAATGATAAGATTATCTCCCCGAAGTGACTAATGTCCTTTGGCATACTCTAAGCGAGTACGGCTCCGTAGCTTTCTTCATTATACGTAAGAAAGGAATCCAGAGCACTAGATAGTTTCCGGAAGATATACCAGAATGGGAGAGGGAATACTGGCGCAAGGCAAAAATAGATCTCATCCCGATGTCGGGCAATGCCAGGTCTCTTATCAATCACAAAAGAATAATAATAATGTCGACCAAGCAATCGTATGCTCTTAATTTGTTTGAATTTGCAGAATTCTTGGTTGCATCCGTCACTCGCTCCGTCCTTTTGTTATCAACAGTCATGTGGAAAGCAGCTGAGGAACATCAGGGTGTAGCGTTCAGCCTATCCATCGCCGCCAAAACACCCGAAACCTCGTCGACCTACACGCCAACTGCTCGGAATGAGAAGCTTCCAGGTGTCGTGTTTATGGAAGCCTTCAACAACGAAATCACCTTTAAGGAACGAGTCAATATGTTTCGCAGCATCTTCATTGTCGGCTATACCTTAGCCTTAATGCCCTCGTCCGGTCTACCTATCAAGGATATGCAACGTCGAGCTGCCCTCAGCATTCGCTCCTCTCGACCATCAATGTCATTCGTGGAGTCATTACGGCAGTCTCTCAGCCTCTTGTGGCTAAGGTCTCAGACTAGCTTGGGCGGCTTCCCTTATTCACCACCATGACAGTCTTCTATGTCGTAGGACCGATTGTCGAATTCTTTGCCACCAACGTCCAGAACTTGGCTGCCGGTGCTTTCCTCTTATAGATCAAATATACCTGTACGCCTTTTGTTCTCGAGATCATCATCGCCGATATCGCTTCGATCCAGAGTCGGGTCGTCTGTGTCTTTATCCCGAATATGCCCTACCTCATCAACGCATGGATCAGCGGCATTGTCATTGCGGCAGTGCTTGAGGCGACAACACGGCAGTGGGAAATTAGCATGTGGCACATTATTTACCCCTTGTCACTCTTCCGTTCATTACAGCATTTTTTGTTGTCGGTTACGTGTTTCAAAAGCAATTTCATCCACTGACAAATCCACGAAGCAGAGGGGTTCGGTTGTGGGTATAGGAAACTCAGTATTCCTGGCGTTTTTCTTCTCACTGGCGGCCTATCTTTCATGCTCATTACTCTCACTCTTGTTGGCGGGGAAACAAAAATGGGGAAAACCTCCTGGATCATCACTCGCTGGTCATTGGACTCTGCATGATTCCTCTGTTTGTCTTGTGGGAGATGAAGGCCGAACATGTCATGATGCCGGCGTACCTGATCCGAGAGAGAGGCATTTGACCAGCTCTCGGTATGCCCAGGCCGACTATCTGTTCACCGTTCTTCTCGTAAGCTACGACTTCAGCATCTCTGTGTCGACTCGCATCTCTTCAGTCTACAGCTTCTGTGTTGTTGTTGGTGCGCTGTCGTTGGGCCTAGTTATTGAGAGAGTTCGGCGACTGAAGCCTTTTATTCTTTGTAGTTTAGCTCTTTGGCTTGTTGTCTATGGTCTGCTAGTCCATTTCCGTGGCGGTGCAAATCCAAATGCCGAGGCAGGACTGATTGCCAGTCAGATCTTGTGGGGGTTGGCTGGCGGTTTCTTTCCCCAACCCAGCATGGCGGCCGCCCAGGCATTGACCAAGCATGAGAACATTGTTGTCATTACCAGCATCATGCTAACCATGTACAGTGTCGGCATGGCTCTGGAGAATGCTGTTTCGGGAGGCATCTGGATCCAAACGCTCTGTAACAGGCTTTAGCGCGATCTCGTCCCAAATACACAACTTGCACAGCAAGTGTATGAATCGCCACTCTACGCTGTGCCCTATTATCCTGTATGCACTCCAGAGCGTATATCCGTCATCTCGAGTTATCGATATATCCAGAGGCTTCGAACGATTACGGATATTTTCCTAGTTGTTCCCATGGTTTCTTTTGCACTGTGCCTGAAGAACACCAAGCTGCCCAAGCCCAAGGAGGCTGGGGGCAGGGAAGAGTCTTTGGAGCAAGTTTCTTTTGCTAATAAAAAAATGGAATTTATGTGGATAGGGGAACGAAAGCAGGTTTTGGCTTCGTAGTGCCACTGTAGCCGTCAGTATGCACAGCCAGATTAACTTGCCATCCTAAAGGTGCATTCGCAGGTGAAGGAACCATCGACTCCGTGTATTTAGGTGCACGAGATAGAGTTTCTCAGGCACCACTTCCATTACACTGACAGCTGCAGTGTGATCACGTCGACCCTTTGCGAATATCAGAATCCATGTGCTATTTGTTTCAATGCTGTTCACTTACCATCGGTCAAACTTGTACCCAACCTTCTCGAGCTGTCCCTTCTGCACATGTCGTTAATATCCCTGCTAGTTCACTAGACAGCTTTAGGGTGCTACTCACAAATTGAAAACCGAAACTCTCGTAGAATTCCTTAAGGGCCATCCCACCTCGCTTGCCGGTTTCGTCCACAGACATGACAGCCAGCACCTGTGTGGCTTTGCGAGGAGACTTTCCGTCTGGTTCTTGGTGAATCAGCTCTGGATATTTGGTAGGTTTCTTGAGCACATCGATCATGGTCTGCAAAAGCTTAGATCCAACGCCCTTGCCGGTATACTTGCGATCGCAGAAAAGCGAGATCTCAGTGGTGAATCTATATGCTCGGCGCTCGCTGCGATATCCACCAGCATATATATACCCTACTACTTCAGAAGAAACGGGATCCACGGCCACAATGTAAGGCAGCCCAGACCCAATCACATCGTGGAAAGTTTTGAGGTAACTGTCGAGGGGCTGAGGCTCTTCGTAAAAAGTCACAACCTAATACAATGTTAGACGAGCGCAATTGGAATAGGTCTGGATATTATCATATTTGCACAAAGTTGAAGCTCCTCACAGTGTTGCGAATGTAATGCTCATTGATGCGAGCGACATGCGGAATGTCTTCCTCTCGCGCAGCGCGGATCTCGACTGCAGTCATTTTAAAGTTGGTCTGCTACTGATATCAAAGTCCCTCTATTTTCTCAGAATATGCTAATGCGCCGTCGACAATGCACTCGTAAAGAGTCTACTCTTTGTTAAGCAAAAAAGTAGATGGTTGTATTCGGCTGTCTCCGTTCAGTGACTCAATCTCGGTCTGCGAACATCCAGACTAAGCTTATCAGTTCTCCGCACATTTTCGGATCGCGCCGCTGATCGTATTTTTCGTTTTGCTCACGCTAGGGCCGTTAAAAAAAGCATGGCCTTTTTCCTGTCCTTTTTAGTAATGCATGGCAGTTACGTAGTAGCACAATCATTCATATTCAGTTTGCCATCCAGACCAAAGCACATTCCAAAAAACTCTATTATGGGCACACTCTGTGACTCTTATGATAGGACAATGCTGCACACCGATCAATGCCCGCTGTTTCGGCCCAAGTCTCGGCGAACTCTCCAAACACGAGACCCAACGGCTCTTTTTTGGTTACCACGCAGAACTTCCACCCATGGTACCGCTTGTGTATCCTGCTCGTCTTCTTCTAGAGAACCTTGCGGTGGCTGAGTCTCCTCGGTTTCATCGCTATCGTCAGCTTCATCGATGTCCTCGTCCATTGCATCTTCTCCTTCTGCACCTGCGGCTTCCCGGACTTGGCCTCCTTCGACTGTCTTCGAGTACAGGTCTTCGGTGTAAGCCCAGGTCGGTGCATCCAGCTTCCCAGACACAAGAACGACACCAAGACCATCTTGGTCGATGACGTCAGCAATAAGCCGTGCGGCTGGTAGTGGTGTGAGAAGCTGCAGCTGCTTGTTCTCAGTGTCTATGCCGCGGATCAAGGCAATGCCCAGAGAGCGGGAAAACCGTGGGTCAAGGCTGCCGCTGCCGCTCACGGTACCGATGCAGGGAATACCTTCTGGAGACCGGAACACAGACGGCAGAGCACGATTTGTCTCGGTTCGGGTTTCCTCGCTCTCTTGATCCTTCTCATCGAGGTCCATGTCGTTGCTGCCATGGCGGAAAGCGGCTGCATTTTCAATGGCCACAATGGAGACAACTGTTCCATTAATAGCATCTGCAAATAGGTCCAATGGAGGGCGGGATTCGTAGCACATCACACCCAAAATTCCGCTTTCGGGACCAGAGTAAGTCACCAGCCACGGACGCATAGCTGTCACGGGTGTGGCATCCCAAGAGAGCGGCTCCGGCTGTGACGAAGGTGCTGACAATAGCGGCAGAGTGGGGTCCATGTGGAAGTATGACATGGTTTGCATGGACCGAAGATGAGCCGCCGTTCGAGAAGTGTGCTCATTTGGTTGAGAGGGCAGCTCGACAAATGGAACACCCTGGTCCGCCGATTGAAGGCCCTGCACTGTCTCGTCCGGGCCCTCTTGCGACATGTAAATCACCTGCGACGGCCTCATTTTCGCCGTCAGCTCCACCAAGATGTTCAGCCCCGTACCCTGGACCCAGCCTGGCGTATTGATCACGAGAGGGCAGCGGTTCCGGAAGTCTCTCAAGTAGACAGAGTACAGATCGAGCACACATGCTATGTAGTGCTCTGGGTCCATGGCTGGGGAAATAGTAGCTAGGTCGTGGGACCGCAGCACCCGATTGATGCTGCCGCGCGTAGATGGGTGGCAAAAAGGCGGTGCAAGGTTAGGTTCCTCCAGATGGACCAGCGATAGTGATCCAGGCGTCGCAAACTCTGGTTGGCCCGGGTCGATGTCGAGAACCAGCACACCTGTTGTTCGTTTCTTCTGCCGGCTCCCGTCGTCGTGGTTCAAAAGACGGTTGGTGAGAAGTCGAGAAAAGGTGGATTTTCCCGACGACTTAGGTCCACAGACAAGCAGCACGGGCTGTCCAGCTTTGGAGCCCTTCTTCTTCCCAGAAACAAGCTCTGAGATGAGTTTGTTCCACTCGGGTGGCGATACCAAGTCGTGGGAACGGGGAGTGCCAGCGTCGTCAGATGTGTAGATCTGTTCAGGCCTATCAGTACATCAAGACGCTTAATGAATGCAAGTAAATATGGTACAGTCCCTACAATTTGAAATGTCTTCTTGGAGTCGTCCTGGCTCTCACTCCACAGGCGACCAAACATCGGTGACAGGCTCGCCAGCTTCCGCAGGGATGCTGCCCCTGGGTGCGGCTGAAGAACAACAGTGGCATCATCAACACAGCGAAGAACTGGCAGCGCGTGGCAGTATGGAGCGTGAACCCAATGTGTTTTGGTCGACTGTTTCAGGGCTGCGCCGGCCACTGTGATCTCACCGCTCCGCACCGAGAGGCCGAAGCTTCCCAGAATCACCAAACGCTAATTTCTCGTTATTATTCCGGTTCTCCTGTGGAAGATAGGCAAAGAAACTTCATACCTCTCCCTCTGCCAGCTTAAGGCGTACTTTCCCGTCTGCCGATTCGTGGAAGTTCTCCTTGGTTGGTCGAAAGGTAGTGCGCTGAACTGGTGCCTCTCTCGGCGCTCTTTGCAATAACGGCGGACTCTTTTCTGCATTTGCGCTGCTAGATGGTAAAACATAACAAAACAAGGTCAGATCCGAGTGGTCCATTCGCTGCGTCTCCGCCACACCGTCAGTCTTACCTCTTCGCCTCGCCGGGTAGCGACTGCTCTTTCTTCTCTAGCAAGCTTTCTAGAGCCTTGATGGATGTTTCGTGTACTGCAGCTTGCTCACTTGTCGTCCCAGAAGAGTCTCTTTGGCGCAGCTTTCGCCCTTTCGCAGCTACGGCAGACACAGCCAAATCGGCACTTTCTGTGCTGTTTGGGTGCTCGGTGCCGTGCACGATGTCTGTTAAGCCGCTACTATCTTCTTCATCTGGTGTCTCCTTAGCTTGCATCAGCTTCCGTCGCAAAGCAAAAGCGCTCATAGCTAATACACGGCAGTTAGAAACCCAGACTATCATAAAATCTGCTGCGGTGGGAGACAGTGCTTCGCTTTCGTCGCTGCTATTTCTTACTCGGTGCTGTAGGCGGCTCTGCTACGAGCTTTCTTTTCTTGACCGCCACCATTTTGATGTGTAGCTAGCACCAGTCTTCAGAGGTGGTTCTGTTGTGTGTTCTAGCTAAAGTGAGGGTGATGAAGACGTCAAGTTTTATTCAGTGACATTTTCTATAGATATATACGCACTGTGTTGCTAGGCTAGAGGATAAGGCCAAGAGCGTTGCATCAAAGCTCCCTTCCGCCTCAAATACAAATCAATCAAGGAAATTGAAAGTCATAAGAGTCTCCATAGTGTCGGGATGTCTTTGGCTTTGAATTAATAAGAGGTTCGGACTTTCCGTGCTATACATATCAACAACGGTGATGTCAAAGCACAGTGTGGTACTGTGCACTCAGGATTAGCCCCTAAATTTTTGTTTTTTTGGCGGTCAGGGTTTTCTGCCGTACTTCCAGTGAAGGAAGCTTGCGAGCAGCCAATCACAATGCACGGCTCCTGCGCCAAAAGGTTCAGTATGTATCTCAAGATGCTAACTTTTTTTTTTCTTTCAGAGTGAAGTCTAGCCAAAGAACAAGCGACCAAGTCACCACACAATACCCAGACGGCGTTCGGCCTCATTGCCCCCTGTACAAATATAATTAAATACGGAATTTCTCGCAATCTATATAATTTCTTTGCGATCTAAAAACACGACCGTGCGAAGCATTGTGGCGACGAGAAATATCAGTCTCACCTCACCTTGCCGCGATTTGCCGACTGTCCAACATGGTGGGCCCAAGGGCGCCTCTTGGCTCGTTGAAAGCTCATGTTAACGGGTGGCTTGGATTTGGAGCAGCAGAGCCGGCCAAGTCGGCGTCCACTGGCCTCCCGACTGGCACGAATGGCAATATTTTCGGCGACGACAGCGACGGGGACTCAGACTCGAGCGATTCTGGCGACGAAGGAGACGGCGACATGTCCGACTTTCTAAAGAAGATCAGCTCGCCTTTGGTGAATGGTACCAACGGTGTGACAGCAGCACCACCTAGCACGCCCGGTCCCAGTGCTGCGACGGCGGCCAAGGCGAATGGCTCTACGTCGAAAGCGACAAAAAACAACTCCTCCTCCTCTTCGTCCTCTTCCTCTTCCGACAATGACAGCACCAGTTCTGGCAGCGATAGCAGCGGTAAAGGTAATGGCGCCGGCAGTGCTCAGACTGCTGCTAAGAACATGAAAGAAGAGCAAAAGGCAGCCGGCTCTGACTCCAGCTCAGAATCGAGCAGCGAGGGGGAGGGGGGAGAAGAGAAGGCAGCCCCTGTGCAAAATGGCAAGCGGAGTAAGTCACCAGCCAAGTCATCGGATGCGCCCAAAAGCAAAAGGGCGAAGTCGGTCGCCACCACTTCCAGCGACAGTGACAGCGATTCCAGCAGCGACAGCTCTTCGGACGATGGCAGCTCTGACGAAAGCGAAGCCATGCCGGCTGCACCTCTGCAAACGGCCTCAGCCTCAACCTTCCAGACGGCTGCTTCGTCGTCTACATCCAGTGACAGCGATTCCAGCGAAGAAAATGAGAGCGAGGCCGGGAAAGAAGACGAAGAGATGGCCGACCAGTCGTTTGCCCTCGCTGTCAGAGAACGGCCATCATCCAGCGAGGTGGTTGCCAATGCGTCCCCCTTTTCTTCGCAGGGCTTTCAGCTGCGCCGGGCCCACGAGGATCTCGATTCGTCGGATGTGGCCCGCATCTTCCACCAGGCCAAGCTCGGGGGCAAGCAGTTGTGGTATTTCACAGCTCCCTCGTCCGTGCCCATCACAGTGGTGGAAAAGCTGGAAATTCCAATGGATCGCGCACAGCAGGGATTGTCGATTCTAAACCACGGCGGCGAGGATTACGGAATGAGCTTTGACGACGATTTGACGTCCAAGACGATCAAGCTGCTCATTCCCAACAAGGTTGGCGACAAATACGCCCTGCGTAAGTCACCCTTCCTGTCCCTCCCTTGCATTTCATATTTTGGTGGCACACTTCGTACGCATGCAAATGGATGCAGATGTCTAACACATGCTTCGTAACACAGTAGACCGACCAGTGGACCAGACGATGCATCTCAAGCGTGTTACCCAGCTGTCCCAAGGCAGTGAGACCACCGCTATCGAGGCTGCCTCCGGACAAGCCAGCAGCGCTACCCGCAAGACACCCCGAGCCCAACCTAAAGGTCTCAAGGCGCGATTCCTTCCCATTGGCGTTTCCAGCGCGGCTTCTGCAGCAGCCCCATCGCCTCGTGAGCCCTCCTCCTCGCCGTCCGCTCAGCTGGCTGGAGCCACTTCGTCTGTGGCCACGCCCTCCAAGAAGACGAAGAAGCGGAAGCACGATGAGGGGGACGACAGCACCAAGCCGAGCAAGGCTGCCAAGGCCGGGGAAGAAGAGGCTTCCAGCTCAAAGAAAAAGGCGAAGAAGGCCAAGCTTGAGAAGACCGATGCGGAAAAGACACCAAAGAGCAGCAAGGATACAGCACCAGCACCAGCCACAGCCATCGAGCCACCAGTCGTGGCCACGCCCAAGAAAATCACTCCCATTGCGCCCCCCAAGCCCATTCTTAAGAAGCCTCAGACTCCTATTCCCCCGCCGGTGCCTGCGCCTGCTGTCCGCGCAACGTCCATGACACCCATTGTGCCTCCCGTCCCTCCCTCGGTGTTGGCAGCGTCCACACCGTCGACAACCAAGAAGCAATCAGCCATCCTCCCGCCGATCCTGAAGACCCCATCAGCCTCTATGGCGACGCCGGTTCCCGTACCCGTGCCTGGTGAAGCCGTGCTGCCTTCGTCGCAGGTGTCGTTCCAGTTCGACACTCCGTCCAAGATTGTGATTGACGGTGTGGAGCGGAATGACAAGAAAGAGAAGAAGGACAAGAAAGACAAGAAGGAAAAGAAGGAGAAAAAGGAAAGGAAAGAGAAGAAGGAGAAGAAGGACAAGGGCAAGGAGGTTGAGGTTGCGGCCCCGGCCCCAACTGCAGCCCCAGAGCTGGTGGCTGCTCCCGCTACTGTGGAGGTAGCGGAGGTTAAGAAGGAAAAGAAGGAGAAGAAGGAGAAGAAGGAAAAGAAAGAGAAGAAGGAGAAGAAAGAGAAGAAGGACAAGAAGGAGGGCACGCCCGTCCCCAAGGTGACGCCCGTGCCGATTCCGCACCTCAACCAAATGTCCTCTCGGTAATTGGGGACGAGTCGATGAAGAGAAACAACATCTAACTGCTGTTTAGCCATTCAAGGGGCAAGGGGGTACGCCAACGGGGGGGGGCGTTAGACTGTGGAACGATATCATGGACAGGTGTTTTATTGTGTGTCTTTTTTCTTATGTTCTTTTTTCCTCTCTTTCTTGTTCGGATTCTCTTCCATTGCGACTTGTTTCTCTTTGCGAAAAGACGCACCGGTGTAAGATCGACTGTCCCGATGTGGGCGCTCACAGGTTTCCGGCCACGATATTGTCCTACCTACTGTGGCTACTTTTTTCTTTCATTTTCCTTAGCTGTAGCATTACTGTACTGCCATACAGTCGCCGTTTTCTTTATTCTTTCCCCGACATTTCGTTTCGTTCAGTGTCTGTCCCTTTCAAGACACCGGCTTCTGTTTATTTTACTTTTTTTTTTAATCCCATCCTCCTGCCCGTTTCATACGTCTAAAAGCAAAGGCCGCCAGGGGAAGGAATCATAGGAATGTTCCGGGGACTTCTTCTACTTAGGCAGGGGAAACTCCAAACGGATCGTGCAGGTTGAGGCGATAGAGGCGAGTCTACGTGTGTAATTATTTTCCTGTTTTCTCTACTGTATTGCAAGTGTTGTTTTTATCGTCTTCAATTATAGATAGTTATTTTCCGCCTAAAAGTATTATGTAACAGCTCATGCTTATGGACTCTGATGAATGTGGAAGAAACACGCAGTACGAGTAGATACGGAGTAATCCGCGCAACCACAGAGAAGGGGCAGTGCTACTTTGTTCAACTCGGTGCAATCGTAAATTAATCCCCGCTGGGCGTGCTGATCTAACCTCGTATAATCTGCAATGGTACAAAAAGTCCGTAGGCTTTTGGGCGTGTATGGGACTTTACGGATGAGCTGGGAACATGGCCGTCCACCCACGCCTTCAAGTGCCCGGAAGAGGGTGATCCTGGTCTTTATCCAAAGCTCTTTACGCGAGACACTCAGACAATGTGGATCAGCGGCTGAAGAGGAAATATCGAATATACGAGTAGGAACAAGCCAGCGTAGGGAGAGCACCAGCATATTAAATAGGCTGCCCTTCCCATCACTTGTCAGCTAACAGTCCTTTTAGACTTTGCAATCCTTCTACTTTTTCGACCCTCCGATATTTGCAGCCCTTGTCCGGTTTTCACAGATCTCACGTGCATAAAAGCCAAGTCATGATGAGAAAAGTTGTCGTCGTTCAATTCAAAGCGAGTGCCTGAGCAAGCACCATCTATCGAAGTTCTACTTCCACCGACCTCCCACATCCCATCAAGCAACCACCATTAAGCCTAGTTCGACGATGATGCTCTGCTCCCGGTCTCTCATCCTTGCCTCCTCGCGCCAATTATGACTGGGTAGCGGAAAACGCTCACAAACCAGCCCTGCCCTCTGTCCCCTTGTTTCCTTCTCGACGTTTCATCAACTTTCTCTTGGGGTGTTGTTCTCCGCATTTCGATTGCTCGTGCCAGCCCTCATCCGCAAATTCGCTTGTGGTGCCCGTCCTCAAGTTGCTGTTGTGGCCGGTCGAGATGATTGTCGGTCCAATAGCTGCCAATGGGAGGCTAGCAACTGCAGCCGGACGTTATCGAAGAGAGATGATACGCCAGACAATCATGCTTCCAAAGAAGAAAATAGCCAGCAAAAATATAAAAACAAAAACCAGAATGCGAAAACGACCGTTCCAAATCGCTCTACCGCGCAATGCTATCGAAGATGCATTATTTTCAACTCCTCAGGACCCGCTATATCCCATAAAACGAATGCAATGCACACGTGTGTGTGTCTAATAAAACCCTGTCGTGCGAGTGTCTCTCCATCTTTTCCCTCGTCTCCTTATGAATTTCCCGAGAAATAACAGGAAGCTCGGAACACCAAAAAAACGCCGCCACCGAATAAAATCACCTCACGCCAAATGAAGCATGGCAGGAGAGGGGTGACAAGAGAAATAAAAACAGGCAGGCTCAGCATTGAATCGATTCGTCGGCGCCTAAGCATCGGGTGAAAAGAATATGCGGGCCAAAAGAAGAAAAAAGGTCGTAAAGTAAAATAGGCAACGGTTCGGAGGGGGCGGATGAAAAAAAAAAGAAACGAAGCGAATGACGAAAGACAATTAATACAACATGTCTAATGAGCCCCCCCTCGAGCCCGAGCTCCAAAAACGAGGGGAATAATGAGAAAAGAATCGGCTCGTGGCCGGCATTATGATTAAAATATTAAATCGGGATGGTTACCGAACAACGACAACTTCTGCCAGCTCCGCATCGCGGCCAGCATTGTTGCCTTCCCAGATGTGACCCTGGGGGGTCATACCGAGAATGGTGACGGGGCGATAGTCAACCTCTGGAGTCGTGGGACTCATGGTTCCAGGGCTGCTGTTGCCACGGCTGCCACCACCGCTGACGCTGCCGCTGGTACTACCGCCAGAAGAAGCGAAGCTGGAGCTGCTGCCAATGGTCCACTCATCGCTGTCGTCCTGGAGGATGCCGCCGGTGCGGTGTTGCGGCAGCAGATCGAGACCGAAGCCGTCATAGTAGTCGTACGAGTACTCATCGACAATGGAGCGCGTCTTCTCGCCGAGCTCGACATACTCATACTCCCATCGGTTGCGCTTGTCCAGCTGGCGACGAGGTAGGAACTTAGCACGGGAGACATAGAAGAAGATGGCGGCGAGCAGGCTGCCAGCCACCAGATCGACGGCGTAGTGGTGGTTCAGGTACATGGTAGCCCACCAGATCCAGCCGACATAGCCGACGAAGAGTAAACGGAAGCGGGGGAAGCAGTAGCTCATGAAGAGAGCCTCGATAGTGGCGTCAGCAGCGTGGAGGCTGGGGAAAGCACCAAAGGGAACAGGAGCAGTTGTGAAGCTGGTGGTGTACATATCGACACCTAGCAGCTCGTCGACACGGGCCAGGCCAGCGGGAGAGCCAGCCATACCGTAGTGCGCTGGCTCGAGGCCGTGCTGGCGCTCGTACCAAGGAGGAGTGCAGGGGAAGACTAGCTGGGTGGTGACACCGATCATAGAGATGTAGCCAAAGGCACGGGCGAAAACAGGAGTGGTGCCCGGAGCGGCGAAGAAGAACATGATTAAGCTGCAGATAGCAGGGGCGCCAAAGTGACCGAGACCGTAGGGGATCCAGGCAAGAAGATCAAGGGCGGCATGGGTATGGGCGGAAAGGATGTTAGAGAGGTTGGCGCCGTAGAGGACGTTCTCGAGCGCAGGTAGCACTTTGACCCAAATATGAGGGCGATACTCGACAGGGATGAAGCTGAAAGAGCGAGTTAGCGAGGGTCAAGAAACGAGAGAAGAAAGAAATGCGAAGTTGTCGAGACCAGAAAAGCACGTACCGGCTGGAGAAGAAGTAGAACAGGTAGGTCCAGATGGGTAAGCTGGGAAGAAAGAATTGGCGCGAAGCAGGCATCAGAACCAGCAGCACACAGCCGGCAACAATGGCGAAGTCGATAATAAGAGGGATGGGCGCAATGATGAGAGAGAAGAGGATGAAGATGGCCACGACGACATGCTGCAGGTCGTAGATAGTCCACTTGTGGCGGCGGAGGCTGCGGATGCCATCCGCCGGGTTAAAGGAAGTCTGCAGAGCGGCGACGGCATTGACGCCTTTGCCGTAGATGTCTGGTGGCGAACGCGCCGACGTAGACAGACGCTGCTTCGTCTTCCGGTTAATGCGACCGGGGCTCGGGCGGAACTGCCGAGGAATAGGATTCCAGTGCGAAAGAGTCGACGCTGACGGCCACGAGAAAGGCATGGCTGGTTTGGATTGCGAGAAGAGATTGGGCAGGTCTTGCATGGTGCGCAAATCGAGGAGGGAAAACGGAGAGGAATGGTCGACAATGGTGTGTTGACGACGGCGGATTAGGCGGAATGGCGCGCGACAGGCACAAATCGAGATATTGATAGGCCGGCGAGACTGAGGTCAACAGCAGCTGGGAATGGCGTGGGGGGGAGGGCTACTGGAGACCAACAGGGCAAGTCTGTCGGGGGTTGTGATCGGAAGGAAAGTCGTCACCGTAAACCCATCGTCCCAGGCAACAGTTGGCGGATGTTGAGTGTGCGAGGGAAGAAAAGAGAAAAGAGAAGAGAGTAAGTTAGAGGGGGCGAAATGGGTAGGAAAAAAGGGAAGGGAAGGCCGTAAAGAAGAGAGGACAAAAGGAGGAAGAGAGAGGCGAGGCAAAATGGTTTGAGATCGTGAAGTGTGAGCAGACAAGAAAGGGAGAAGCAGGAAACAAACATTATTAAGAAACGGAGACTCCGGGCAGAAGCGGCGGTCGTCGGGGTGGGTGGTTATGCGCCGACTTGGTAGTAGCGAGACGCGAAGGGAGGCCCAGTGAGGGCCCCAACGTCAGAGGGAGCACCCATACAAAAGGAGGCTAGTGCGCTAGTGAGAACAGGCCCCAGGCTGACGACGGCGGGGATAGCACTGCTGCTGCGGAACGGCTTTCGCAGCGAACAGTAGAAATGGGCGAAAGCGCTAGCAGGCGAGTATAGATACATAGTTGTAGTGTACACTACACGAGTACAGATACTCCGTGCCCAGGAGCAATTTACCGATACGCGTATTGTCCGCAGTTCGTACGAAGTGCGTGTATGTACGATTTCCTCTTCCTCTTTACGGCGTACACTTTGTAGCCAAGGAAGGCGCGAGAGCGGCAAACGGTCGTTGCATGCACTGCCGTGACACAAACGGCCAGAAGGGGCGACGCTGCTCATGCGCATCAGGAGGCGTCACGATGAGATGGAAAGCGACATGTACGAGTACTCCGTAAAATATGATTACAGAGGGGAACCACGAGCGAGGACTCGCATTTTCGGGGTGTCGAAGCGCCCGACAGCGCTGGACCTTAAGGGCGGGAAAAAATTGTTTAAAAAAAAATGAATGAAGAAAAATGAAGGAGCGGCAGGAGCTGGGCTTGGCGCTGACAAGCGTACCTCCCTTGTACTAGTACAAGTACAAGTACAAGTACGAGCGGTCGTAGTGCGGTCGTCGGCAGCACATCACAATTGGCACTAAACACCCTGTGGAATAAGATACAGGGGAGGGCCAGGGCGGAACCACTTAATAAATGGAATCCAAACCAATGGGAGGTGAGAGTGGAGCCGCAGCGACAGCGAACAAGAAGACGGAGTACGGAGTACACTACTCCTAGTGTTCGCTTTTCAGAGCGCAGCGTCGCACCCAGCCGAGCCAGTAAATTAAAAAGAGCAGACGACACTCCAGCGCACCTAACACACTGCGTAAGGATGTCGCATGCTCACAAGTATTTCCGATGTACCTATCGCCCCATGATTCTGGTGACACAGCGTGGGTGAGCACGAGACACAAGTACCTAAGAGTGTCTTATTAGTGTGCGAGGCCACCAGACTGGGGACTGCATCGCTCGGTTTCATCTGCGCCTCCGTATTATCCGTCGACCAGTGGACAGAACGACAGGGCTGTTTTCTACGAGAGTGCGCTTGTCGTACTCGTAGTCGCATATGGATTCAAGGATACGGCAGCCGGGGGAGAGCTGTGCCTCTTACCTACCCACAGGGAGTTTACAGGACCAGAACAACTGCTGCAACTATGTACTTCTGATGGTCCTTGGTCAGCTTACGACAGCCAAAGAGGCTCGCAATCCACAATTGCGGCTGTTCGCCTGGCTCACAGCCTGCAAGGTGGCCGTTTGTTCGCATTGCCTGCAGCCTGCATGCCTGCGTGCCTGCGTGCCTGCGTGCCTGCGTGCCTGCATGCGCCCTTCTGTGTCCTGCGTCATCCCACTAGAAACGGGTCTGTATGGGCCTACATGTCAAAAATGCGAGACGTTTTACGCATTTCGTACGCGTAGGGTTTTCGTACGGAAAACGAAAAAAAGAAGGGGGTCGAAAGAGAAATGCACTGCAGGAAGACCAGGCGCACGGCGAGCAAATCAATCCGACGCACGACACTCGACACACGGCACAGAGCATGTGGCATGCGACATGCGGCAGGACAGGGGTGTGAGTGGTCGTAGTGGTAGCGGCAGTATAAAGCAGCGTCGCGTCAATTGACTACAGTGCAGGACCAAAGGACCTAGAAACCGTCGACAGCGAATCGTGAACAGCCGCCGGGTTTGGTTTTAGAAACGCATGTGCCTATGGCCAATATAGCGGTCGTCCATCTGCCCCCCTCCCTCCCTCAAGATCAAACATATCGACCCTCCCTGTGCTCAATCCTTCCCAACCGCGCCTTATCTGATTCACTGTCACACGATCCCATGGCGACAGCGTGTGACAGTTGCGTATAGCGTTTTTTTCTTTTCGTTTTGTCGCTTTTGTTTGTTCTGTGGTTCGTAGGCTGCCATGCTGGGCTGTTCTATCCCGATATATCGGGCATTTTGTCCATATCCCTCCTGTGTGATCACCCAGCCATGCTCTGTGGTTTGTGTTTCCGCGTCCCGTCTCCAACGCAAGAATGCGGGCTGTTCGATCGGCGCCTTTTCGCGATTTCCCCGTCGATTCGCGTGTGCGTTTTGCATTCTCGCACTGACTTGCTCTACGAGTGCACGTTCGCACATTTCAGAGCATCTGTCCTCGTAGTCTCTACAATTACTTGTTTCCCCAGAGATCTCTTCCCAGTTCCCCAGACCGATGACGACAAGCTGACAAAAATGCTGCGCCTTCCAGCACAAAAGAACCACCACGTGCGTCTAAAAGCGATTCCGGGGCCTGCCGGGGAAAGTCTAACTAGCATTGCACGTGAATCGTATGTAATGCACCCGGAGACTGCCTGACTAACCTGACAGCACATCAGTACATACATCAGTGCATCAGTGCATCAGTGCATCAGTGCATCAGTGCATCAGTGCATCAGTGCATCAGCACATCAGCACACCAGCACATCAGCAGTAAGGGCCATGACACATCGCCACGACACTTGGGCCGTAAGAGACAAAGTCGCCCGCGACTACTCATGCACCTCGCAAGCGAGAGCGAATAAGCCTTGCTTATTGAAGCTCCGTTTGTTCCGTCGATGCTGCGGGCGTTGCCTGATGCGCCTGTTGCGACTTGGAACCAGTGTTGGGCACAAACAACTTTTCTGTTCGGTGATCCGTTTAGCGTACTCGTACGAGTGCATACATAGTAATCTGTCATGTGAAAAAGGCAAATGCATCCAGAGCCAACCGACTTTGTACCGCTACCTAACTTGGCTAGCTGCCATTGTAGTTCACTTGGTAGAGTCACGCGCCAACAAGCAGAATTTTTTGTCTTTTCTTCTCTTTTTTTCCAGCTAAAATTTTCGCCTATTTCTTAGAAGTCGACTTTCTACATACGTCATGATACAGGAGACTCCACTCATACTTTCTCCATACATGCTTCCTCGGTACTTTGCTTGAAGAGGCCGCAATGCAAATTAAAAGGGAAAAAAATATAGTTTAAGATGAAGGAACGAAGAGATTATCAGTTCGGAACTTGCTTATTCTTACATACACATTACTCTAAAACGAAAGTGGTGGCAATGTGCGGACTGAGGAATCAGCTGGATCTTATCACAGCCGTTGTTATAGAGGTTGCAGCAAGACGCTGGTCTGTGCCTGTCGTCCAGCTCGACGTCGTGACTTTGATTCCCCCGAGCGCGGTATATCCTTATTGTTCCACTTGCCATATCATCATGGCAGATCCCTGTTGGAACTGTCTGTTCTGGACTCGTCCGTTGGGCAGCATGATGGCATGGGACAATGATTCAATGGGACACCAGCCACCCGTATCGTTGCCTATTCTCTCCAAATGGTGAGTGGCGACATGTGCAGGTATAGAGTAACACTGCCAGCAACAGATTGCCACGGCTGCTACCCTGTGTGGCCTAGCTGCGTGACTGCATTGCTGGTGCATGCCGGTTTAGCGTGTGCTGGTCTTGCAGCAACAACCTGTAATGAGCGCTGTGGAACGGACGGAGGCGTGGCGGCCAGCCAATCGCATATCCGCAGCGCATGCTGTTCGTCTACGAGTACATAGCGTATGTAAAGACGGAAGCCTAATCTACTCGTACGTGTACGGAGTACACATGCTCTCCCGTTTGACCTTTTCTCGTATACTCGTAAGTCGTACATGCTGTGGCTCTGGCTCCGTGCAATTTGGCAAAGTGGATCGCTGGGACGGTCCATACGGCGCAATACGAGTACTCCGTATACGACTACACAGCGCAAACGGTACCCGCCAAGTAAAATATGGGCCTGCCCGAAAGCAGCAACACCTCACGTTTTCTGATCGTCTCGGGCCAAATTGGAGCCAAAAACACCATACAGAGTGGACTCCGCGAAATGAACAATGTCAAATCCGGGTCTACATAGTGTACATTCGCCATCGTTAGTATACGGAGTAAGAATAGTACGGGTAGGAGCAGGAGCACGAGTAGTTGTTATACGAGTATGTACAACAGTAATCTTATCCTCGACCCACGATAAGTGTCTCCGTCTTGTCGATTCAGACTCCGTTAGGACAAAGTGCCGCCGTACTTGTACGTCGTAGTCGTTCCGCTATCCAACCAACCATGGTCCAATCTGCAGGCGCAAGTGTCCAGCACACCGCACCTTCAGACACAGCGCAACGGTGAGGAACCAAAATTC
Organism: Graphilbum fragrans; assembly: GCA_001513895.1. Taxonomy (NCBI): domain Eukaryota; kingdom Fungi; phylum Ascomycota; class Sordariomycetes; order Ophiostomatales; family Ophiostomataceae; genus Graphilbum; species Graphilbum fragrans. The sequence goes on from LLKO01000017.1 coordinate 349,849, forward strand.
GCGCAAGTCACTGCCACGACCTGAGCAGGGTGATCAACTGCCGAAGACGGATTTGTATACAGAATATCTCTGCTTTTATTCGCACGCTATGCACGCAGTGGTTGTATTCTGCGGCCTGGACCCGTTTCATCACTCTTCAGCGTTGCATCGCCCTCATTTTTCTACGTGTACGTAATTTAGTCGCTGGACTGTACGTCTACGAGTCCACCTACGAGCATATATACACTACGAGTACAATTTGTCTGAGTAGCCACCTCCGTAGTCGTTACTCCCACTGCAAGGAGGTCAAATAAAGGGCCAAGACGGCGGACGGGTACAAGTCACACTTTGCAGATCCTCTTCAGAAGAAAAAACGGTGCACGCGCCTTCAAAGTGCAAAATGCAGTGCAACTGCAGGTCGCATAAATGTAGTCGTACGTCGTAGTATGTATATACGTCGTATGTACCCCGTGTGCACGGAAAAACGCTTGCAAAAAGAGGATAACGCCTGTTCCGGAACATCCGGCCTTAGACGGATACTGCATGCGGATGTGCATCAGGGTTTAGATGAGCGCCGGGCAAAAGGTCGTCCACTGTGGAGGTTGGCACCAGACAAGCTACCCTTACAGGGCTACAGGCTCACTAGAGCAACTGCAACACTGTACTGGTCGCGTGTGCAGTGCTTCAGCGACGGAAAATGGGCCTGCGAAGCCCTGGATTGTCACGGCGTAACTTAACAATGGCGATCGCCTGTAATATCTCTGATAGCAATGACCAACGATGTCGATAATACCAATATGCGAGGTACGCCCAAATGCACTCTACGCGTACGGAGTAATCGTATGTATGTATGTCTGTAAATAGGCAGGCAGAGGCTCGGACTACATCGTATTCGCTCGCATAGCTGTTCCACAAGGATGCTTTCCATTCCGGAGGGTTACGGCGCCCTCCTACCTGCTTCCTTCTCCAAATAATTCGCTGGAAGGCCCCATCTAACCAAAATCCCGAGGCTTCCGAGTAAACGGGCTGGCAAAGGGTCGGCATGAGGGGTTGTCAACGAGCAAAAAGTATACAGCTGGTCCGTGCTGCCGAACCTTGCCAATGCCGAGGGCAGAACGGCATGCTTCGTGCCGTCTGGATACTTTTTTTGTGGAAGCCAACGGGAGCCAAGTCGAACATCTGCAGTCTATCTAGCTTCAAGGCGAGACCAAATCTGAACGGCGCCTTTGATGGCTGTGCCTAACCATTTTAATGTCAAAAGAACACGCTTGTTGGTCTTGATAGCATGTCGGGCGAGAAAAGCGAGCGCTCGTGACCTACATGTCCACACCAATGGCTACTTAGACACTTGATTAGCACCCACGATGCTACGCACGATAATGCCCGTAGCTCCAGGACTACTGATGCATAGCATCAGCTGTTGCTCTCTGCGAGTGGGATGTGCTGGTCGAGAGCGGGATGGCGCGGCCGCGAGGAAAGGGACTTGTCTCCTCCGTACATATTGCATGTCCGACTTTGGGTGATCATGAGAGACCGGCACTGAACATCACCGAAAGATGCCGAATGGTCCGGCAAGAAAAAAAGACCACACGGGATCCTCAATTTTCTATGAGGAATAATGCAGCAGCCCAATGCCACAACGAAAAGGCCGTTCAGCGGGGCGTTCGAGGAGGGGAAGGGTCAAATAAGAGACAGGAGGCGCGAGACACGTATATGAGACTCGTACCACTAGATGACGATGCCCGAATCCGATAGTTGGTGCCATCCCTGACAGCGTGAAATCCCCGTACTCCGTACAGTAATCGGCCAATTCGTCCTAGCCAAATTCCACTTTGGTACAGGCGCTTTCAGGGGATGTCTTCTCAAGCGGCGCCGGCTTTCAGGTAGCAAAGCTAGCGCATAGGGGCCGGCTTTCAGGGGGGTTAGGGTTTATTTCCTCCTACGTCCACAATGGGGACCCTCAGTGGTATCACCAGTTATTGTCTTACCATCGGCGCTGCGTAAAATTACAGCCCCTTTGGTGATTTTGAGACCCCTGTCCAGTGTCCTACTCGTATGTACATACTCGTACACTACGGAGTACTCTTACACACTCGTATTCGCAGCCGTACATTGCAAGTAGGGCTGACAGTCAAGGCAGTGCCGTATTTTACTCACAACTGCCCCGTAACTGACCGCAAAGCAGCGCCTACACTACAATACGGAATACGAGCTACCGGTGCAGAAGACTTGAAACGGGCAAGTAATTCGCCTAGGGGCTTGCCGCTTACCCGCTCAGCGAATAGGCGGTGCGGGAAATGACAAGCATGGCACTCCAGTGAGCGAAATGTGATGCCCCTCGAGATTATCTCGCTTCGGCCCACAGCGATTGGTGGCCTCTTTTGGAGGCTGCCTCGCCTTAATCGTAATTGCCTATTGCAACCATTTTATTCCTTACAGAGATATATGACATTGGTACGGCAGTTCCTTTCTCCTTGTGTCCCCATTACCTGGGATGCTCGTTATTTTGCGGCCCCTTGTTGGCGGGAACGTGCCGTAATACAACCTGGACATTTTTATGACTGTATTAGCGAGCCCCGTCCGTTTTCGTACGAGTACACTACCTCGCAAATTACAAGGCGACAAACTCTGGCTTGTTTTCGGGGTTTTTGGCCCACGGCTAACGGCCTCGGACGGTCGCCCGACAACGTCAGGCTAGTTCGTACGGAGTAGTCTTTTGAGGGACCGCCGGGCGAAAATACAAGTCCGGTGCTCCGCTGAAATGGTTCCCTTCCCCCCGAAAGCGAAAAGTCGATCCCCCGTTGACCAGTTGCTGGTCCCGTCGCGAGCTAGAACCACTTTCGCCAACAAAAAGAGGAAAAAGGGCATAGTGGCGTGGCCGTGAAAATACATATTGGTACAGCCCGTGCTGGTAGCTCCTTGTATTCCGTATATTCCCCATACGTTGTTATAACCGTTCTCCTGATGAAGAGGCTAGCTTTAAGTATTGGCCCCAAGCGACTACATATGCAGTGTAGTAGGTGGACAAATGTGGCATAAGATAAGGGGCCCAGCACATCTAGGACATGTCCACAACCGTTTGTCATCATTATTGGAAGGAACTCGGCCGACGCGGCGTCGGTCCGGCAAGGTTGAGCAAAGCCTCGGCTTGTGGTCCCATCCTTTAATTCCCTGAGAATCGGCCATTCTGCGCGTTTTGATTTTCCCAACCGGAAATTACAACAAGAGGGGCATGAAAGGATTGTGGACTTCAGTGAGAGTTGTTAAGGTTATCGCCAAAGCAAGTTCGAGTCCAGTCGATCACGTCGCCCCATCTGAAGGACCACATATGCTGTTACACACCGCATGAGAATACGGCCTGCCGAGGCCCCAATGTAGAGAATGAGTAATCGTATACGCATACGAGCACGTACGACTAGTTGCGTGAGCAAACACAGCCAGCCCTACGGAGCAGGCATGGGAATTTGTGCGGCTACCTTCGTATTCTATTGGCTGTTTACCTCGGACAGTTCCGTCTAGGATGGTGTCATAGCCGAAAAACTGTAGACAACTCGTGTTAGGAGGCAATTCGTAAGCTCCGGTTGGAGTAGTTGATATGGGTGCCCTGGGGAAACGAGTAAGCATAATGCAGAGTGCGTATGTTGCGTATATATGGTTAGGTGGACGGGAAGTTGTGTCATAATTGTGATTTGTTATTGACGCAGTGCGTCAGTACAGCTGTTTTCTAAATTTAATTTGAGCAGGGAAAAGTTTATAGCGACCAAATATTGATATATAAGAGTACGGAGTATTTCTAACATGTGTTATCATAATTACGGGAAATATCGTAAGTTGTTTAACAGACATTACTGAGTAGGTCCCAGCTGGAATCCGTTGAAATAAAAATGATTGATATTGACATACAGGCCCTGTCGTAGTTCCCGTAACTGAATAAAAAAGACTAAAAAATAGGAAGGACTGAACGGCTGTCTTGTCGATCAACAACCGTAGACAACAAGCCGATGAGTGCCAGCTCGCGTATTGGTCGAAGATAGTCGTCTCAATTAAACGTATGCAAAAGTAGAACATCGAATAGAAACACAGTAGGACGGAATGTGAGAATATCAGCAAACAAAAAACCAAGGACAACGAAAATGAGAAAACATGAAAATGAGTGAAGACGCCGTGCTATTGGATGTCTCGTAGTACATCAAAACCGATAGATTGTGCATAGACTCGGTGCCAGGGCGTAAAAACGTCGAACCACAGGTCAAAAAAAGAGACCAGGAAACAAGAAAAGGACAAGGTTGGGGTTATGAGATGCAGCGAAAACAAAAGGCAACCGCTCGCTCTCGTCGTGTGCATTTTTGATCCATCATCATATCATCATGCGTCTCTCTCTCTCTCTATCCCCCCCTTCTCTCAATTCACTTCACACGCTACTGCCCCCTACCCGCGGCTGCCGACACCCGTCCACAGCCCCTTGGATGTCTCGATCACCTTGTTCACCTCCATGCCGGGCCGCAGTGACATGGGCACATCGTCGAGTGGCGAGCTAAGCGATGGCGCATCATCCATGGTCATATCGCGGCCGGCCTGGGGTTTGGACAACTGCGACGCGGAGCCGTACCCGGAATCGTAGGACGCCAGCTCACCGGGGACCGGAACTGGGACGGGTCCTGCACCGTTTTGGCCCTGGACTAGCGTGGACGGCAGGGCTCCGAGGTGCAGCTCAGCCGACTCCATTTCGGCGACAGACGGCATCTTGATAGTCTTGTCGACATGCGGCGGCCGGGAGCGGATGCCGTTCATGCGGTCGGCAGCAGCAGCAGAGGCCGCCTGGTTGGGGCCCTCGCGCAGCTTGTTGATGGCACGGACAGTGTCGATAGCCGTGTGCAGCGTGCGGCGGGCATTGAAATTCTTCTTGACAGTGGGCAGCAGGTTCACGCCTTCGGTCTCGGCACCAGTGCCTCTAGAGCCCGGACGGCCGGAGGACACCCGCGAATAACCGGCGACAAAGGGGTGCTGCAGAGCTTCATGAGCGGTCATGCGCTTGGAGACGTCAATAGTCAGACAGCGCTTTATAAAGTCCTTGGCGGCCTCGGACACGCCGCGCCAGTACATTTCGGGGGTGAAGGAGTAGTCAGCACGGAGAATGGCCTGCATCTCCTGAACATCGTTGTCGCGGTCAAAGGGGGTGTAGCCGCAGAGCAGGAAGTATGTGATGACGCCGAGGGCCCAGAGGTCGACGGGCTTGCCGTGGCCGGTCTTCTTGAAGATCTCGGGCGCCATGTAGCCCGGGGTGCCGCAGGTGGTGGTCAGGACGTGGAAGTGCCCCTCGTCTATGATGCGCGAGAGGCCAAAATCGGCAATCAACAAATCGGCGTTGTCCTCGGGGGTGCGAAACAGCAGGTTCTCGGGCTTGAGGTCGCGGTGGACAATGCCGTGGTCATGTAGATAGGCGACGGCCGACAGAGTGGCACGGATGAGGTCGGCGGCGTCGGATTCGTAGTAGGAGCCCTTGCGGCAGATGCGGTCGAAGAGCTCGCCGCCGAGAGCCAGATCGGTGACCAGATACAGGTTATTCATGGTTTCAAAGTAGTCGACGAGGGTCAGGATGTTCTTGTGGCCCATAGACACCTTTTTGAGGACGGCAATCTCATTTCGGACCTGAATGATTAGCATGGATCGCCAATTCAGAGGAGTAGAAGGGACAGTCTGGTGGTGGTGCGCACCATGTGTTCTCGGCCGGCCATCAGCCGCTTGTTGATGACTTTGGCCGCATAGCAGCGGTTGGTATCGATGTGCACGCATTCCTTGACGACGGAGTAGGACCCGGCGCCGAGGGTCTTGCCGACCTTGTAGCGACAGGGCTGTATCTGGGGAGGCTGCTGGGCAGCCATTTGGTCGCCGAGAAGGAGGAAGAGGGGCGGAGGACAGTGGACAAATCAGGCTGTAGTTAACGGTAGTCGGCTCGGAGTTCTGCTGCGTTGGGGCGAGCTGCGGCCGGAGGAGGGAGGGGAGAAGGAGGAGAGAGGTGAGAGAAAGAGGAAGGGAGGAGAGCGGAGGATCGGCGCTCGTTCGGAGAAAAAAGCGAGGCGGCAGATTTGAGGTGATTTTCTTGCGGGCGACGAGGAGCCTAGGAGGAGCGACAAGCAGAGCGAAACAATGGCAAAAGAAAGAGCCAAAACGCAGTACCAAACTCTGCGGTATGTGTGCGGCTGTTTGTTCTATGTGTGTGGTGGAAGATGAGGTGCAGACTGTCTGCGAACAGGCGGCGCGTGGAAGCGGGAGAGAAGGACAAGGCCTGGCCCCTCACTCTTCTGGTCTGTCTCTTTGACCTTCTGGACGGGCTGGCCGTTTTTTGGGTTTCGGGGCGGTCCACACTGTCCTGGCACTGGACGGCGGCGGACTTCTGCGGGGCAGCAAGTTGGGATTTCTTGGCTGATAGCCCGCCCCTCTTATCGCTGACAATCAAGAGTGCTGGCAAACGAGCAACGAGCAACGAGCAACGGGCAGCGGGCAACAAACGAGCAAAGGAGGGCAAACAAAGGAGTTGCCAACAGCGAGCCAGGGAAACAAAACGGCGGTGAAAGCTCTGCTAGCGAACAAAGAATAGGAGAACGGAGAAAAGGAAGCGAATGGCGGACCAGGCGAGGAAACGGCAGCCAGGTCAGAACGGCGCTGATCTCGTCAGCATAGCAGCACCCTTGGTGGGACCCTTCTTTTCTGCCCTGATTCGCCCAGTAGGGCGACTGGCCTGATGCTCAAGAAGGATCTGCTCCTCAGCCGCACGAGCTCCCAGCGCGTGGCGCCAATACTCCGGAGCGAGTAGCCGCTGTGGTGGCTTTCATTTGGCGAGCCTTTTAAAGTCGTTGCCGTTAGAAGCCGAATCCTCCTCCACCGCGGCGAGACTGTTTCTTGCTGCTCAGTTTCTTCTTTTCCTTGATCCGTCGCTCATTGAATGCCTTTTCTCTGTAGGAATTAGCGCGGATAGCACACTTGAAAGACCGGCCAATACCAGATCAAACACTGGACAAAGGACCAGAACCCACACTGCTTTGTACTTTTCCTCCTTTTCTACGCTGGCTTCCCCAGGCACGACATCCTCGTAGACCCGGAGCAGCTCCTCGTACAGCTTTTGGCGGTTCTCCTCGGCATTGGCGCTGCGGCTGCGGTACGTCTGTGCCTGGATCGTCATGCTGTCCGTTTTCTGCGTGTAGTAGCGGCTCGCTGAGAGCCTTGTCTGGATCAATGGAGGCACAATGCGCGCCAGTTCGCCGGTCGTCCAGGACGTCGTGGCCTTAGTCTCAGTCCTGCACCGCGTCAGCCTTGTGTTCTTTGGCCTGTTGGCCTTTGAGCCAGTTGACCGGTGCTGGAAGACCCTCGGCTCACTTGTTTACGTGCTGGCCGCCGGGGCCGCTCGAGCGAGAAAACACGGTGCTGCCTGCTGGCAGTGTGGCCGCCGAAAATGACAGCCGCCATTTGCGGGCAGCCTGGAGCTCCTCAGGATCGATGCCAGTATCAAAGGCCTTGTAGCGACTGGAGCACCAACCTGTACTTGATATAGCTGACGCGGGAATTCTTGGGCATAGCACAGCCACAAACGATGGCCTTGGCCGCCGGAACGAGCCGCCGAACATCCCTACTGTTTGGCCTTCAAGTTACCCGCGCGACTTGCTGGCGGTGGGAGTGTACGAGTGCCTGTGCTCGTAGATACGAGTAAAGTCTTCAGAGAAGCTATGTACAGTGTAGCTGGGATGTAGTCGTTTCTAACTAGAAAGCAGTATCTAGCTGCTTTGGCGTTAATAGTGCGCTTCGTGCTCGTAGCTTTAGGCCCACTGGCTCAGTCATTAGCGCTATTTCATGTTCTCCCCTATAATATTCCCAGCCCCCTTCCCATCTCTTCTTTTACCTTCTACCTCTCTCTCTCCTTTTTAACCGGTTCCGGCCACGACGCAGTTAGAGCTGTCCTTGCCCATTTCCTCTGTCAGTAAGTCCGCTTTGCATAGACTGTGATATCTCTATAGAAAGACAGTATTTTTTTGGGCCTTGATTATTTTCTATTATCGGGACACGACTGTCGCTCTGTCGCTCTGTCGCTATTTTTATTTTTTATTTTTTTTAATTTTGCTGCTGCTGCCGCCCGACGCCTGGCTGCCTTTCCTCTTTCCCTGGACGTGCGCCTGGATCAGGTCGCTCCTTCCTGCCACCAATCAAATTGGCTGTGGCCGCGCCCTCCTTTCCCACGCAGAGCCTCACCCACACGGGGCGCACAGCAAAATCTGTCGCACACTCACACACAAACGCACACACGCATCCCGCTTCGTACCTTCCCTCACCGACCCAAGGCGTTCCTGCCCTCCACCGCGCGCGCGCCCAGCTAAGCCCAGCCCAGCCCAGCCGCCGTTTAGTAAAGTGCAAACGACCGCCCAGTTATCGTCCTTCTTCTCTCCTTCCTTGTTTGTCCTTCAGCTGCTGCTGCTGCTGCTGCCGCCGCTGTTGCCTTCATTGCTTCCCAAAAAAAGACAGCTTGCCGTAGAGCCCCGCCCCCGAATTTTCTCTCTTTCTGCGCGCGTCGCTCTCTCTTTCTCTCTATCTCTCTATTTTTTAGTCTATCTTGACTTTCGCGTTACTTCGGCCTCACGCCTTGTTTGCCTCATTTTTTGCGGACGCACGCAGCCGCCTGTCCACCACCGCCCCCCTCTCCACCGCCTGTCTTGCTTCTCCTGACGAGAGCTTCTGTGCCCGCCGGCTGCCTGCGCCGACGATGTCACCAGCATCTTCTCAGCCGGCTTCTGCTGCCGATGCTACGGAAGTCACCGCTGATGCCCACACCGATGTCCAGATAAACAGCCCGGCCGATTTTGCCGATGATGCTGAAGCCCCAGAAGACGGCGATGACATGTACACCGACGAGAGCGAGCAAGACGCAGACGCACCGGCCTCCGCCTCTGCAGCCGCCTCCACCGCCCAGAGCCTCGAAGCCGGTATTTCTCTTGGCGAGAACCATGATGATGCCAGCGCTGACGATGACGATGACGATGACGCCAGTTCTCTGAGCTCGCCGCCGCCGTCGTCGTTGGACGAGGCCATGCTGGACACACCGCCGCACCCGTCCACAGAGAATGCCTCCAGTAGCCTGCTGCCAGCATCTGGCTCGCTCACCGTTCCCGGCGATGTGCCTGCCAATGTGCCCGCCTCCTCAAGCTCTGGACTTTCCAGCCCAGCTGTTTCGGTGGCTCTGTCTACCTCTGATGCCGATGCCGATGCCGATGCCGATGCTGATGCCGATGCCGATGCAGAGGCAGAGGCAGAGGCAGAAGCTGCCCTCCTCACCGGATCCTCCGCCGGTTCCGCCGAGTCCCCGGCTCTCCCACTTTTACAGCCGCCGTCCACCGAATCGAAGCCGGACGATTGCATGGACGAGGATCTAGCCCATGCCAGCGCACCGGCTGGCACCGCGAAATCCCCAGCCGCCACCGCCGCTGCCGCCGCCGAGAGCGACCTGCCCGGTATTGATATCGACAAGATGCTTGATGCCATTTCTGCCGATCCGGAGCCGGAGCCGGAACCGACAAACACCTCCGTCGCATCCGGAACGACTCGCGTGGCACCTGCCTATACGCCTTTGAATAGTGCCGCTGCTGTGCACCAGGACGCTCTTGAGAGCTCGCTAGCGCTGTTTTTCGTTGATGCCGGGGCTCCTGGAACGACTAACGGTGCCTCTGCGGGCGGTGCCAAGGCACAGACACAAGCACAAGCCCAGGCGCAGACACCGACTGCGGCCTCTACGTCGACACCGGCCCCGGCCCAGGCAGCAGCACCCGCCTCTGCATCTGCATCCGCATCTGCATCCGCATCTGCTCCGCCCAGCGCCCCGGCCCGGCAGTCTAGCCAGGAAAAGGCCGCTATCGAGCGAGCCTACCAGGCTTTCCTAGTGGAAGAGCGCCGACATACCTCTGATGGGAAATGGGAGAAGTTTCCGGAAGGCTCTCGGATGTTTATCGGTAAGTGCCTGGTGGGCCCGTCGTATGAACTCGCCGTGGTTCATGGTGCTAATGCTTGCCGTCTTGATAGGTAACTTGTCCCAGGAACGCGTAAGCAGGAAGGATGTGTTTGAGGCCTTCCATCGCTACGGCCGCCTTGCCCAGATTGCCATCAAAACCGCCTACGGATTTGTGCAATACCACACGGCGGCCGAGGCGCAAAATGCGATACAGCATCTCCAAGGTTCCGAGATTCGAGGCCGCAAAATCCGTACGTACACTCCACGCCTACTTACATGTTGCGTTGAAATCGCTAACAACAGCCAGACCTCGAGCTATCTCGTCCACCCAAGAAGGAGAGAGAGCGAGATCGGGACCGTGACCGCGACCGTGAGCGAGAACGAGAACGAGAGCGCGAGCGCGAGCGCGAGCGAGAACGGGAGCAGGACCGGTCGACCGAACGTGGAAAAGGCAAGGGAATCCGTGGCGCCGACCGTTACGACGGAAGAGAAGGCAACGGTCGCCGCAGCCGTGACGATTACCGTCCGGGCGGTCGGGATGGTCGGGATGGCCGGGAGCCGTCTCCTCGCCGGGACCGTGGCCGGGACGACACATATGGCCGAGATCGACCTGACCGCGAAGCGGCTGGTCGGCCCTCTCGAGACCGGTCTCGGTCGCCGCATCGCCAGGGCGGCAAGCAGTACCGGTCGCGGCGGTCGCCCAGTCCTTATCACAACGACGGCGGCCCGGGCCATGACGGACATAGAATGCGTCGTGGAGCCGATGTGCCCAATGTGCAATTTCTGGTGACGCAGGGGCTGGACCGCGATTTCATCAAATGGGTGCAGAACCCGTTCACGGAGCGTGGCCTAAAGACAGACATTTTGCTGCTGACGCCACACGGCCCGTCACGCAATAATATTATCCAGGCACAGGTGCTCGACGGCGTGCTCGCTGTTGTCGACCTGGACGGCAATGCTCAGGCTAGCGGACTGATCCCGGTGCAGGTGTTTGACCGGTCGGCTGGCAACAGCAATGTGCGTTTTGACGGCTACCGCGACCTCACACCAGCAATTGCTGCGGATGTCGTGCTGCGGGCCAAAAACACCACTGCGGCTGCCCAACACTACGCATACCCGGCGTCGGCCGGTTATGGCCAGCCCTACTCGGGTGCTGGCGCAGTTTCGGCGGTTCCGGGGGCGCCTGGACAGCCCGCCGTGGCCCCGAGTGCGCAAACCGCTTATGATCTCGCGGCTCTGGTGGGACACCTCGACAACCCAGCACTCACACAGCTTCTGGGCGCTCTACAGACGCCACAGCAGGTCACAGCCGTATCTGCTCCGGCATTGACGGTGCCCACATCGGCGGCAGCAATTCCTGCTGGATATCCCCAGATGTCTCAATATGGGCAGAACAATGCATCGCAGCTGAACCTGAACGCGATTCTGGGGAGCCTCGGAGCATCGGCGGCTGGATCTGTTCCCAGCGTGACACAGGCGCCGGCGTATGGCCCAGCAGTCAGCTACGGCGCCACCGTGCCGTCTACGCAGGCCACTGCCTATGGTAGCATGTCACAGGGTGCCTCGGACGCGGCGATTCAGGCGATCATGGCACAGCTTGCCAAGCACGGGCAATAGCTGGCGGTGCCTAGGAATGGCGCCGTGGCATTTTGGGCCCCGGGCCCCCTCTTTATTTACGAATTGGGATTTCATTTTCCATCTTTTGCACTTTCGCTTTTTGTCTAATGACGGCCATTTGTTGCCAAAAATGGAGGAGCAGGGCGCCAAAGCGCAGCAGAGAATGCCAAGCAAGCTCACGGCCCTTGCTTATAATTGTTTAACATATGAAACGTAGTAGTTCACGCAGATGCTACGGAAAATTTAAAGATTCTTTCCGTGACCGACAATGAACAACATGTGGGTAACAAAAGCTGTCTATTCTTTTCTTGCTAGATGCTCCGCCGTCCCCCGAGTGATGATGATAATGTACATTGCCTTTTGATGCCGTCCCAACCTATGCATTTTCGTCTAGATTCAGTCTAGATAAGAAGTGGAAGCCGAAATGGTGTTGGTAGTAATACACACGTAGCGAGTTGCCGCATGGAGAGAAGGAAGAAGGAAGAGGAAAACCAAAAAAAGAAGGGAAAGTAAATAAAAAATGAAGGAAACAAGAGAGGAAAAGAAAGACAGCTTATGTCGAAGACGGCCACTGCTCCGGCCGCGTCGTCAGCAGCTGCACGGTCACCGGATAGTTTGCGAGCCCGTGTCCGTGGAGAGCTCGCTCTGTTTCCTGGGAAAGCACGCCGCCGTCGGCAGCGGTCAAGGCCAGCCAGGTGTCCAGCTGCTGTCTGAGCTGCGCCGCAGTTGGGGCTGCAGGCGCCTCAGACGCAGATGCCGCCGCCTGCTGCCGCACATCCAGTCCCCGGTCAGCACACGCAAGCCGCACCTCCTCGGCGTCCTCCAGCGCAGCCGCGCCGCCAGCAGCCCGCAACTGCGCGTCGTCGCGATGCAGGAACCGCAGCCGCTCGGCCACGGCCCAGCGCGTCAGCGTCGGCGGCGCCCAGCCCAGTCGGTCCCACAGCGGCGACACGAGGCCCAGCGAGCGGGCAATGTGGCGAGCGAGGAGGGGGTCGGAGAGGGTTGTCTCTGATGTCTTTGAGATGTCGGAGATGACGGGGACCTCTGACGAGGACCCTGTCGACCCCGAGGACGCATGCCCCCCCAAATCCACAAACGCGGCGGCCCGCCGCTCCTCCGCCAGCAGCCGCAGCTTGTCGACCTGCTTGGGGATGCGGCAGGGATACGGCACGACGTGCGGCAGCGCCAGCACGACGAGCGGCGTGAACTCGCCACACACCAGCAGCAGCAGCCCAAACAGCGGCAGCCGGCGCATGTCGTGGCGCCAGCGGTGGTGCAGGAGGATGTCGGCGCGGGTGCGCTCTGCCGGGTCTTGTGCCGCGCTTTCCGAGGACGTCCGCCGCTTCAGCTGGTTCACCCGCTTCGTGTTGGCGTACAGATAGCGCATGCCTGTCTTGTAAAAGGCGAGATAGGCCTTGCCGGTGGCAAAAAGGTGGGCAAACGCCGAGGCAGCGGCGGCACGGTCGGGCAGCACCAGCGGCGGTGGGCGAGTGGTCTCCGGGGGGTTGACGTCGAAAGCGGGCGGCCCCAACGAAGCCGTCTCAGCCGAAGCGTCCGTCGGTGCAGTCGTCGATGAAGTCGCACCGGAAGACGGGGTCTCGCCGGAGGCAGCCGCGGATGCATTGGGCAGCGTCGAGCCGTATCGGACAGACGAAGCCACGGAGAGCGGCGCTGGTGGGCGCGTCAATCCCAATGCCCGGCCATGGATGCGACTGGTGAGCCGTCCTGTTGATGCAGATGCAGATGCAGATGCAGATGCAGACGTTGATACATATGCTGCTGACGATGAACCTGCAAATGCTGTTTGGGCGTGCAACGGCCGGAAGGCAGCGAGCGAAGCACGCGCCACGCGCAATTGCGTTGCGGGAGTCATGGCATAGTTCGAGGGGCCGCACAATGGTAAGATCCCGAGAGCTGTTTGTGTGCTGTTGCGGAAGAAGAGTTGCGTTCCTGGGACCGAGTCAGGGCGAGCAAACGGGAAAACCACTCGTCGACCAAAACGTGGAGGTGGCCCCAAAATACGGGGTAACTCAATAAAATTCTTCATTACGTCAGACCCCGAACCCCAGACAAAGCCATGACAAACATGCAACTATGCGGGCTTCTCGCACCGATACATGCGTGGCTTCCTATTGCGCCGTTGTCGATGCCAGGGCCGCCTTCATCGCGTATCTGTGTCTTCCCAGAGACCTGCAACAGAGCCCTCAACATTATTCTTGTCTGCTCTGAAGAAACGAACGTCGCTCTCATCGTAATATGTGTCTCCCCAAAAACCTGTCATATTGTCAGAAGCGTGCTCAACCCCAGTCACGTGAAGCAGCACACAAATGCAACGCTTCTCCTCAGTCTAAAAATTAAGAATAATATTCTCCTCCTTTCCACACTTGACCCTTGACCGCTCATACTTGCTTGCGCTTCTGTCACCAGGATCTTTTATGGTCGTGTCCAAGAACTCTCAAATGCTGTCTTATATTGAAACGCTTGCAGGCGCCGCCTGTATTTCTCGTTGGCTGCTTTGCCATCGTTCCTCATCCACGCGAAAAGACGGTGAACTAGAGAAGAACAGGACAGCCGTGGCACCACCACCGAATACGCAGCAGAAGCCTATGGCCATGGTAATATCACATTTACACAACCATAGCAAGTGCTACCATTACACCGGGCGATCAAGCGATGTCCGGGAATCGTGGTACAATGGCACGGCAGGCGAGTAATGAACATGTCGTGTCGGATATCGTGGTTCCAAACAACTGTCCCTTCCCCTCCTCATCGTTGGCAGGTCTCATGTTCCAATGGACACGCCAAAATACAAAGAGGTTAGGAAGAGGCAATCCATTTATAATTAGTTATACCTAAAGCAAGGCGAACTACCGCCTCAAAAGCACGCTTGCTCCCGGCGCTCCAATTTCCGACCCGAAGAACGAAAACGATTGCGACTCCGGAGAGCAAAGAATGAGATATGATAAAAATGAGCAAAGCGATGCCGCGTCAGCGTGTCACAGTTCTGTGACACGCGTCTGCGGCGGACACTCTGCAAGAACGGAACGCGTCACGAGACATCTCGTCATCCCACTGAGAGGGTTAGACGGATGCTCGAACCGACCAGACATGAAACCAAGCAGCGAAACGAAAACGAAAACAAATGCTCACAACAACGGTTCCAAAGGCCGAGGTGGTCACAAGGTGCAACCTCATGCATCCATCCGAGCCAAATGCCGGATTCAATGATAGTAAACAAAATCCATCGCACCGTGGCAAAGCAGAAAAAGAGCAACTATCCGGACCAAACCCTCACCGCGCGAAATGCTACCGAACCCAACTCCAGAAAAACCATCAACCAGAATTAAAGTGAAACCTAGGATCATAGAAAAGGGCAAGATGAAAAAGAAGAAAAAAAGAAAGGAAACGCAAGACGGAAGGGAGGAGGAGAACTCAAGAACAAGCGGATGACGTGCCACGATGCCACCGTCACGGTCAAAGCTCCGATTGGACACCAGACACGACAACACACCTACCCGCTGCTTTCCTGTCGATCCGTCCCCGGCACCCTGTGCGATATCCGGCCTCCGACGTCCGATGGCTGATAGCCGCACCATAGAAGCTGGCTTTCACACCAGCTCAAACTCCTCATCGTCCAACACCGGCACGTCGATCACAGCAGCAGAGGTAGCAGCGACAGGTGGTGTCTTGGCGGCCTTGCGCAGGATCTGGCGGGCCTTGCGACCCTTGACGGCATCGCCATTGGCGTCGAGCACCTCGTACTCCTTCTCGACCAGCTTCTCCGTGGCCCGCACATTGGGCTTGACAAAAGCGTCGAGGCTCAGAGCTGGCGGAGGTGAGTCCGTGTTGTCAAAGCTATATAGGAAATTGCCAGCGTCTCCAGTGGTGGTGGTGACGCGGCGAAGTCCGGGAGCGTTGGAGGTGGATGGGCCCAGCAGGTCGACAATGGAGCGCGAGACCTCCTGGATCTCGTCTCGAGCAGAGATGGTGCTGCGGACGCGGCCTGTGGGCAAAAGATAGTTGCCGTGGCTGGTCTTGGTGATGTTTTGCCGGGACTTGGAGGGGTAGCTTCCGCTGGTAATGGTGGAGGTTAGCACACGAGGACGAAGACGAGCCTGGCGACGAAAACGGGCCAGACGACGAAAACGAAAAGACGACGAAAACGAAAAGACGACGATGAAGATGACAGCGACGACGACACCGATCAGACACATACCTATCACTGTACTTGGGGGACGGCCTCGACTTGACCACGTCGCCGTTGGGGCCGTTTTCCGGCTCAATGGACCAGCCAGGGCCCCAATGACGACCGGGCAGCGGCCGGGCGCCATGAGACCACTTGGCAGCAGCATCCTTTCGGCGCTTGGAGCCGTTGCCGGCGCTGCGCAAATCGCGCTCGAACTGGGCAACGGGCGATGTGGTCTCAAAGGCAGCCATGACCAATGGGGTGGATGAGGATATTAGGATGGGATGGGAAATGGCGAGGGGAGTCTGCAACAAAAGCCCCAGACTGGATTCGGAATTCGGAATTCAGAAAACGAAAAACGGATATGGAATATGTTTGGGAAACCGAAAGCGGAACGATAATGAGAAACAGTTCTAGGACGAGGCGGACGAGAAAGAGGATAGCCGACAAGAGCTGGATGAGGGAAGAAGAGGAGGAAGAAACAGCCGGGATGCGCGATAAAGCGAAGCGAAGCAGCAGGTTGGGCGAGGAAAGAGGGCAGAGCGCGGAGGGGTCAGGCGCGGTGGCTCTCTTTAACGCTATTAGGAGGGCGTTGGTGTAGCAGAGCGACAGGATGTTTGCTGGTGGCCCGTGATTGGGCGACCGAGATGCCGAGACGTCAGAGACTCTTTGGTTGTGGTGGAGGAGGTTAGGTATTGGGAGAGGAAGGAGGGGCCTATGACGTTTATAAGGCAGGTTAGGAGGGCAAGGAAGACAAGACAGTCAGCGAGTGCTGCTGTACTGCTGTAATTAGAGGGAAATGGAACGGGCTTCTAATAACAACACGAACACAATAACACGAAAACAAGCAGGAACGACGAGACGAAGCTTCGCTAATGAATGGACCGCTCTGGCGGCTTCGGCGTATGGCAATCAGGGGCAAGGAAGGCGCAATGGCGAGTGCTGGGGAACGCGACCGGATGACTCAAGGCGCTAAGACAAAGGTGACGGAGCGGCGGGGAGTTCGCTCTAGAGCCAGTGAGCGAGCGATAGTACACTACAGCGATAGCGATAGCGCCGATGCGTGTACGAGTACGGAGTACCTCGTCGGGGAATGGATTGATAAGCGATAAGAGCGAGCGAGCGAGCTACCAGCCAAGTTGTCCGATGGCTGGCTGATAGACGTGGAGCTTGCCAGCAGAGAGAAGGCAGCAAGCGCGTCGAGGAGAAACCAGAGCAAGAAAAGAAGGCAAAGCGATGCGCAGTCTAGATGCAATGACAATGCAAGGATGATGCAGGGCGAATAAATGATCGACGAGGGAGCACGGCGAACCAAGAACACTAAACAAATGGAATATATACTGTAGCACGGGATGAAGCTTTGGTGAAGAGTGGTCTTGCAATCCAGGAAGAATAAACAAGAAACAACGAAAGAGGGAAGGAGACGTGGAACAGAACGGGCAGGGCACAGATTATCTACTCGCTACGAAGGGGGCTGGTGATCTCGGAGGGGGGACATGACGCCCAGGAACTGCTGCCTCTGGCTTCACATGACACCCAAAGGCGTTTGTCTACGAAGGGAAAGATGGCTTACCCAGAAGGGGAGGAGGGGAGAGGGGGGTGGCTGAGAGGAGGGGTGTCAGAGATGGGCAGAGGGCGTGAGAAAGCGTGGGGGATCTGTGTTGGCCGAGATGAGCGCCCAAAAGAGGAACAAGAGCTTCCCAGACTCGGGAGCCCTCTTTCGGGCAGCCCGTGGCGAGGAAAGGAGGGGGGTGAAAGAGGAATGTGAAAGGGGACGGCGCGGCTATATCGACTCTTTGAGAACAAGAGCAGCATCCGGTTTGGTCCGGGCTAGCAAAGAAAAGGGAGAAAGGACAAAGATGGCAACGAAAAGACCGCGTGCAAAGACGTAGGAGGATGATACGACCAGGCGTCAGGAGTGTCCAGCGCCCAAAGCTACTACGACGCATACTGTGACATTACGAGTGTGGTCGGAGCACACAAAAAAAGCACAGGACGGCCCATCGCATCTGGCTTTCGCAGCTCCCAGCTGTGTTCCGTATGTCTTATCGCTGCTTGGCGGCGGCTGTCATCAGGTCTTCCCCTCTCTTTGGTCTCCGGCCCCCCACTCGCTCTGCCTGCATATACCTATCTCCCGTTCATGGACAGCAACTTGCCTGTCGGCACCAGCGGCTGCTCCACAGTGATGCACGAATGCCTTGCATGAAACGAGTTGGCCGTCGCAGAGAGTGAATGGGCCTTTGTCGGCTTGAGGGCGCGAAGACTAGACGTAGGCACATACGTACGAGCCCTTTGCATGCAGCCGATCGGCTGGCCAACAAAGAACGCGGCCTGCAAAGAGCCAAGACAAGGTGGGCTCTCTCTACTTTCTCCTCGACTTCCTCCTTTCTTCCCTCCACCAGGCATCTCCCAATCATGCAGCCACGGGGTTGCTGCCGTAAGACGCACTCATACGCCGCTGCGTCAGACCCAAAGGTCACCGGCTTCCTCCTACACAAAGCGACGGGACACCTTTGACATGGGCCCTGACTCCCTTTCCCCTCTCCCTCCAGGAACAAGGCATCCTTCCCGAGCCGATGACATAATGCATCAAGCATTGCCCTGTAGGACAGTGCTGCCGCTTAGCCAGTTGAGCCCGCTGGCTCCTAAACCCGCTGAACCGGCTAGCTTGTAAGCCTGTACCCCCCTGCTGAGCGCTGAGCCTCCCCAACACCGGCCTGCGTCAGCCCAACATGCCCATAATGCCCAACCGGCGGGCCCCTATTGGCTGGAATCTATTGAGGCCTGCGCCCCCCAAAAGGCAACGAATCCGCATCTCGCCTCTAAATCAAAGCCGCCACAGAATCGGCATGTGATGTATGGAGCTGGACTAGGTGCGGACACTCGGGCGCCTCGTTCGGCATTCTGTAATTACGGCTCTCCTTTGTAGCCTTGGCCGCCTCGCATTCGTAGATTCACACCCGCCTGGCTATCTCAACGAGCCACGAAGTAGTTGGCGCAACGGCCGTCGGAAACTAATTACTAGATCAATATGCCGGTAAACACGGACGCGTCTGGCACGATAGCCATGACTAGCATGTTCTTAGCTGGCCGGAAACGATGTCAATGGAAATAGTCTCTTTCACCCCTTGAGAGTAATGGTACCCTCAGACCGTAACTACCGTATTTGAATCAAATCGTATTCATGTCAACAAGCGCACTTTCATGTCATCGTAGCACTCCAGCCCACCGACACACAACACCTTCTGCCCCAACCCTAATTGCCCTCGTTCATGTACTCCCCGAATACCTCTTATGCTGTCCCTTTCCGTTCCATTCCATGCTATGCCGTACAAGTGAGGTCCCGTCTTCTGCCCCTTCCACGCTACATCATACACTCCAAGCCACACTTCTCCAACTAGCTCTCACTTGAGCTGTAGTTCTGGCCCATGGATTTCGTTCAGAAGTTCCGAGAAAAAGTCCCGCTCCCTCGTCTTGTTATCTCCCGCATCTTCCAACAGCGCCTCGTCCACGGCATTCTTGCCCAGGCTCTTAATGATCCGCCAGGCTCGGCGAAACTCGTCGCGGATCGCCACAATGCCGCTGTGCGTCACTGTCCGCGCCACATTGTGGTCCAGCTCGAACGGGTCCTCAATCGCAAAAAGGTACCGATGCTTCACCTCCTTGACTTCCACCGCCTTGGGGGTTACCGGACTTTTTGTGGGCGTCATCGCGTTCGCGTCCGTGCCCGCACTGGCCTCCGCCGGAATTTCAGCATCAGGGCCAGTGCTGCCCACGCCATCTTTGCCCGGCGAGGACGCCGACGTGGCGCTAGGGCCAGCTGTTGTCGGTGGCGATGAAGCTAAGTCCCGGACGAAAACAGTACGTGCGCCTGTCCACTGCTTTTCCTGCTTGGTCCGCAGACCACCGGGGGTGCGCAAGCTGAGAACATCCCGGCCCCAGTCGAACCCACGACACTGCACCGTGCTCATGTAGTTGCTTTGCGCGTAGTACTCGAAAAAGCCCCGGAGGAGGTGGCCGATCGAGTCCGTGTTCTGGTTCAGCCGGCCGTCGCGCGCAAGGTGATGGATCTCCTCTTCATTGCGCCAAAACCGAATATCGCGCCCACGGCACAAGACCGTGTCCTCGATTTCCTCCTCCGTCAGCCCCTCGGGAACAGGCCGCGCCAGCTGCTGCAGATTCGGGCAGACAAACGGGTGTGCCACATTGACCAGATAGTGCAGCACCATGAGCACGTAGCCGTAGCTGCTCAAAGTGCCACGGTACGCCGTGTTGATGCCGCGGATCTTGGCCCAGTGCTTGACAAACAGCACCATGGGGCGCACGCGGGGGTCCGTGTGGGAGTAGCAGCGGAGAAGCAGCGTGTTCTGGAGCGCCAGATGCGCCGAGAAGTTGATGTCGCACTGCACACCAACGCCGTCCTTGGGAAACTCGAGGCGGTCTTTGTAGGGGTCGCGGGGTAGGTTCGGAGCCATTTTCGCCGGGTCTGTGAGCAAGCGGGCGTGTGAGATAATCGGTGCTGTGGCCGCGGTTCGTGGCACGACGTAGTCGAACCGTCTTCCAGCCAAATCGCACTTCTCCAGAGGCATCCGCAGAATATCAATGTACGCCTTGATGTTCGGGATGTCGGCGCTGTCGTAGCAATTCTTTGCCAGCGCCCGCTCAAACTCGGCGGCTAGCTGCAGACTCTTATGGCGTCTGGCTATGGCACGCAGGCTGGGCTTCTGAAGGGTATTGGCAAAGGCCTCGACTTCGGCTCGAATTTCAGGACTGGCAATGCCAGAAATGTAGTGATCGGCAACAATATACAAGGCTCCCGAGCTGCCGACTGTAACGTCCCGCCCGCCACAGAGAGCCAGGAGCTTGCTGGCACGCTCATGGTATTGGACGGCCGACTCGAAATGGCCTTGCTCGAGCGTCATTACTTGAATCGGCACAATTCGTCGCAGATTGTCGACGCCCAGTTGCAGTTCCTTGTTGTAAGCAAGGAGGTCCTGTGCAAAGCCGGACTTGTTCTGAAGGTCCTTCCAGGCGCGGATCTTGAGCTGGGCGTCGTCTTGGTGGAGAGCATCCTTCTCGTGGACTTTGCGTGCGTCCCAGATCATGCACAGCCGCTCTCCCTCGACCTGCATGAAGACCCCGTACAAGGAGCGGTAGTTCAGCTGCGACGGCGTCGCCGATGTAGCCAGGGATCGCGTGGCCCAAAGCCGGGACTGCAGCTCCTGGTCTTCGAGGCCGGCCACAAAGGCGTGGGATACATCGGTCAGGATTTTCAAGTCCTTCTCCTTGAACTCTCGAGCCGTGGAATGGGTGATGTCGCGAGCACCTAGCTTCCGCAACAGCCGCTTGGCAGTAGCATAGTAGTTGTTGAGGTTCTGGTTAGCCGACTGCCTGAGGCTGTTCAGGCTTTGGGTGTATCTGGCGCTGTCCAGGTTGTCGACGTCGAAGACCGATTCCTTGCGGGCATGGCCAACCTTGGCGTCGTCAGACGGGCTGTGGTCCGGCCGCTGGAGGGTGGGTGCCTGCTGTTCGGGCTCATCCACTGTGTCGTCGTCGACGTCAAGATTGTCGAGATCGGGCAGAATGCCCTTTTCCCACTTGGCACGCTCGTCGAGCAGATCGGCGCGAAGCTGTGCAGAAGGTAGCTCACACAGCTTAATGATGGGCACACGTGTCCGGGCGAGAAGCCGAGCTCCCAAACCAGCATCGAGGAGCTTTTTCTCCAGAAGCCGAGGAACCGGCGACTTGGGAGCGTCTGGGGAAGGGATCGACTGCGGAGAAACGAGGCCGAGGTCCATATCCGAGGCCTTTGTGGCAAAGCCAGACGACAAGCTTCCGAAGCACTTCAGGCGAACGGTCAAGGCCGGAAAGTCGGATCTTCCATTGACGTCACGTTCGTACTCTGCAAGGGCTTCCTGGCATAGCTGCTCGATGCGAGCACGGAAGCGCTCCTTCTGTTCGATGTCGGTACGGTCGATCTCGGCACTCGCGACAATCTGCTCGCAAAGACGCTCTAGGAGGGTAGCCTGCAGGAGGATCTCGTCGGGCTTCGGGGCGTACATGCGGTTGTTGGAGCTGCTTGGCGGCCGTGCGCTTCTGGGAGACGGAGCATCGAATGATGAGTGCGACTGTTGGTGCGACCGCCAGTTGTATGGGTCGTCGTACCCAGATGGGCCTTGGTATGAAAGCGACTGGTGGTGGCGAGGCTGTGAGGGATAGGATCCACCATTGTTCTGGGAGCTGTGCATCATGAAGCCGGGGCCAAATTGAGACGGCCGATGCGTCGCCGACTGGGGGCGCTGCTGTTGCTGGAGCGGCTGTGGCTGCTGTTGTTGAAGGCCGTTGTTGAAGTACGGCGACTGCTGGTGCTGCTGATGCTGCTGGTTCTGCTGGTTCTGCTGGTGCTGATGCTGCTGATGATTTTGGTTGTGCCGCTGGTAATGGTTTTGCTGTGGCGGATATGGCTGCTGGAGGACATGACTTTGTGGATTCTGGGAGAACTGGCTGGCAGGCACATTCGGCTGTGGATGCGTATAGTTCCCCCCGAAGCCGGGAGGACTGGCGAAGCTGCCTCCGGCTTGATGCTGGCTTGGGCGAGGATCAATGGGAATGGAGAGCTGAGCGGACATCTGCCTCCGCTGAGCTTGGTTGAGCTTTTTGCGACTAGACCGGGGCGAGGACGGCGTATGCCCATGTTGTGCGGCGTTTGCCGGCGACGGCTCTGAGGGAGTACTGGCTGCGCTCAGAGGAGTGGCTCCAGAGACCGGCGATGCCGTGGCGGGAGTCTGGGCTGTGACGTCTCTGTTGGAGAGAATCATGTTTCGCAGCTTGTCTTCGAGGGGGCTTTCCGGCGTCGGCCTGGACGCCCCATTTTCCCGGCCATTCTGGCGACCGTGAAACATTTTGCAGGCAAATGGAGGGCTCGGCTCTCAAGCCATGTGCATGCTCGACGGCGGGACAAACAAACGGACAAGTTGGCGATCCGTGGTGATGCGGCGAGGTGGTACTCGCGGGGTTGAAAAGCTCTTTTGGAGACCAGGGTTTGGTCCGCTGGGGGAGGGTCCGATGAGTATAGCCTGCAAAGCTCTGGCGAAGCGGAGCAACTGTGAGTGAGAGGATGGGGGGGCGGGTTACGGGATCGAGGTGCGCCAACACAAAGACAAGGTTACTGCTGGAAACAAGAGCGCAAAATATGCATTCTCGTCGTTCGAATGGGCGTTGGGAGATCAGCTAGTGGAAGGCTGGGCGGGCCGAGGATGATGAGGATGGCGTGCACAGCTTTTGCAGCATGGGCGGCAGGGCTGAAAAGAGCACAAAGGCGAAGCGATAAAAAAGGTGACGGGGTGTGGGAGGGGTCTTGCAATTGTTGACGAGAACGATGCAAGAACAGGTCGGAGAATTTGCGCGATTTGTATGTTGATTGTTAGGTTGGGAGATCAAACGCGTTGGGCCATGTGCAGTCGGTTGTTCCTTCCCTTGCAAGGGCAAACGGTTTGGCTGGTGCTGTTCGTGGTTGCCACAACGGCGGACGACGGTGCTCTGGTCTTTCTGCTGTTTGCGGCCACAACTAGCTACCCGTGGAGCTGGATGTACAGTTTGGTACCCGCAGATGCTATGGCGCGCTAAATTTGGCGCAAACAAGCCAGGAGGTACGCGAGGGTACACAGCCTGAGTGGGCTGTTGGGTGGAGACAATCCGTTCTGATTGGCCAGTCTCCAGGCAGGCCAACAGGATTCTGCCCAGTCACGCTGCTGGAGGCTCCATATCATAGCTGCCTTGCTTCTTTCGCTTCACAAATACATGTGCTGTCCCTAGATTCGACGACATCCAGCCGCGCCTCAGTTCCCACGCAGTGACGCTCCTGTCCAATTCCCCTGCGGCTGGGCACTTCACACGCGAACGCTCCTTTCGGATTGTCAGAGGTTTTGCGTCTGTTTGTTCCTGTTCTTGGCCGCTCCGCAGTTGCCGTCCTGATCGACGCGACTTTTTTGTCTTTTTGATCGTTTTTGTCAGAAGCATATAAAGAAGCAGCGCAACAAGTTGTGCTCTGACACCGGGCACCGCGCAGCTCTCCGATAGACGCGAACACTACAACATCGGCATCGGCGGCCTCACTTACAGCATGGCTCCGCCCGCACCGCCAGGCGCGCCAGGGCCAAATGGGCAACCCGGACAGGCGAATGGCCTCAGCGGCGGCCCTCGCACAGCTCCCCGGCGGCCCCCAAATCCAATGATACGGCGGCGGCCACGGGCGGCGGATCCTCTGGTGTCGCGCAAGAAGCCGGTGCCGCGACCGACGACGGCGCCGAGCGTCAGTGTGCTCTCATCGGCTAGCAAGGGCAATGTGGCGGTACAGAGTCTTCCGGGCGAAGCGAGGACGATGGGCGTTGCAGATATGGCAAACGAGTCGCGCAAACTGGCGGCGTTCGACGCGCGGCGCAAGCAGAACGGTGGGTGGACAGACCCGGCGCCGGCGAACGGCACGGTGTACCGAGATTTCCCGGTGGTGACGACGAAACGGGCACTCCGTGAAGGCATCCGGTACCACGTGATGCGCTTTTCCAAGGCCGGCAAAGGCGGCGAAGACGACACCGAGACAGATCCGACGAACCAAGACGACTTTACGCGGCCGGTCTCGCTGCACCGGCGGGATCCACGGCAGCCAGCGCCAGGGCGGGCGGTGAAGGATGAGACGGCGACGCTGGTGGCTGCAGTGCCTGGAACCGCGGAAGAAAAAGAAGCCGAGCGGCTGGCACAGGTGAAAGCCGAGCGCGAAGCTCAGCGGGCGATCGACCTGGCACAGATCGCGCCGGTGACCAAGGACGCGAACGCGAAAAAGGGCGGCCCGAACCCCAAAAAGGAAAAGCAGTTCCAGATGTACTTCCCGAAGAACACGGCGGAGCAGAAGAAGGAGTCGGAGATCCGGTACGAGGAGGCGCTGCCGTGGCACCTGGAGGACGCGGACGGCAAGAATGTGTGGGTGGGCTCGTACATCTCGGCGCTGTCGGAAGCCAACGTGGCACTCGTTATCAGCGGGTCGGCGTTCCGGATGGTGCCGCTGGAAAAGTTCTACCGGTTCACGCCAAAGCCGCCGTTCCAGGCGTACTCGATCGACGAGGCCGAGGAGATTATGGCCAAGAAAATGGCTATGGGTCGGTGGGCGATGCGGGATACGGAGAAGCAAAAGGAGGCTGAGGAGCTGGAGGCCACACGCAAGACAATCGGCGGGCGGGCGCGGGTCAAACTGGAAAGCAGCACGTACCGGTCGGCGCCGCGGTCAGAAAAGGTGGACCACGACGACATCGACATGGAGGGCGACGAGTTCCAGGACGACGATGAAAATGTGGGACTCGAGCCAGACCAAGACGAGGACTCCAAGGAATCGCGCGACCGGCTGCGGCGCAATCACTTGGGCGCGAACCTGTTTGGCGAGGCCGACGAGCTCAAGGTCGATGAGGAAGAGGAGGACAACAAACGCATCAAGCAGAAGCGGCAGCTGGGGAAGCAGCTGCGCAAGACGCTGGCCAAGCGCGAAGACCACCTGGAGTATCTGGTGGACGGAGAGACGGAGTCGGAGAAAGAGGACTTTTTGGATCTTTCGGTGGGCTTTTTCCTCCTTTTGTGGTGTGCGTCGAGGAGGACTAACAAGAACAGAGCGACGACGACGACGACGCCGAAGAGAAGAAGGAGGAGGAGACAAAGCTCAAGGCCGAGGGCAAAGACAAGGAGAAGGACAAGGAGAAGGACAAGGAGAAGGAGAAGGATAAGGACAAGGACAAGGACAAGGACAAGGACAAGGACAAGGATAAGGACAAGCTTGGCACGGCTAGCAACACTCCGAAAGGTAGTCTGACGCCGTCCGGGCGGCAAAAGGTGGTCGACGCGGGCAAAAAGGGTAAGTCTCTGAAGCGTCCAGGCTCGCCCAACCTCTCCGAGTCTAGCGGCAACGAGTCGTCGCGCAAGAAGCCCAAGAAGCTGGCGGCAAGCTCGGTGCGGCAGAGCCGATCGACGACGCCACTGCCAGGCCAGGCACGGCCGAAAAAGACAGGCGGCGGTGGCGGTGCGCTCAGCGACGGCGAGGCTACCGCTGGCGAAATGTCCGACGGCGCCGCGGGCAGCAAGCGGCGCATCAAGATCATTGGGTCGACGGCTCGCGGCACGCCGACGGGATCAAGAGCCACGAGTCCGAATCCGGCCGTGGGGTTGTCACCAGGTACGTTGTGTCTGTTGTTTCATTTTGCAGGGCTCTATTTGCTCTGTTTGGTTCTACTTGGCCTTGCGGCTCTCTGCTTTCATTGCTGGCCGGACATTGCTAACCTCCAGTCTCCAATCCTGGATCTCCAGGCAGGGCCAACTCACCGCCGCCACGAGCTTCGTCGCCTGGCATCAGCAACGGCGCCGGCGGCATGGTCGAGGCAGCAGAGATTGTAGCGGCGCTGCAGTCTTTCCCCGACGGCATCAATGTGGGCACGCTGCTGCGACGGTTCGGCAGCCGTGTCGGTGACGGCGAGAACCAGATGAAGCGCAGGGACTGGATCAAGCTGGTAAAGGAGAACGCCCTGCTTGGCGAAGACAAGCTGCTGCGGCCGAAGCCAGCATGAGCCGAGAACACGCGCTGTGGGGAAGAAAGAAGGAGCTGTGAGGCGAGGACAGAAGGAAAGGAAGTCAAGCCGTTAGGCGAGGAGAAAGGGTTCGTTTTCTTTAGAACGCGGTCTATTCTCAAAAACATGTATCTTGCAGGCGCCATTAATTGCCTTCCCAGTAATGCCATGGGTATATATTTGCTCGTTCTGTGTTCTGCGCGGCTCCGTGTCTCCCATGTCCCCTCGCCACTAATCCTCGTCCTGCTGCCACGCATACGTCAGGTCCTTGTTGCGCGTCACCCGGTTGATCGCCTTGAACCGCTCTGCCTCGAACCCAATGCCCCGATCCACCCCATCCCATCGGTATCCCGGCCGAATGCCGTACCGGTTTGGCGCCGCCGGCCCCGCGTACACCGGCCGCATCGACCGGGAGCGTCCAGACCCTGTCTTTGCCGTCGTGCTTTTTGCTGCTGCTGCTGCTGCTCCTGGCTGCTCGCTGCCTAGAAACTGCGCCATGGGGTCATTCCACCTCGCCTGCGCCTTGAGTGTCGCGTTCATCTCGGCATCGTCTGCACTCCGCGCCAGCGGCAGAAACGCCGCCTCCTCGAGCTGCGCACGCCGTTCCCGCGCCGCGTCGCGCTGCACATCGCCTTTCAGCGCCGCCACGGCCGCGCGCTCCTTGTTCTCCGCCTCGAGCGCCGCCTGCCGCACTTCTTGTCGTCGCATCGCCAAATCCACGCGCCGGCCGGTGGCATCGCGGTAGACCACTTCGTCCTGCTCGCCGTCGCCCCCCTGTCCATCCCGCCCCTCTTCCTTGCGCCGCCGCCGCCGTTCTTTCCGTTCTTCTTCGTACCGCTCGCGCTCTTCGCGCCGTCGGCGCTCGAGTTGCGCCATCACCGAGGCTGCCGACTGCAGTCCGGCATGCGTGCCGTCGCTCATGAGGGCTGGCGCCGACCCGCCCTGCGGTGCGTTCTGCCCGTCCTCGCTGGCAACGACGGGTGCTTCGTCTTCGGCGCTCAGCGCCGCGGCAGTGTCGGCTGCCGCGGCCGAAATAATCGCGTCGGCATCTGCTTCCTCGTTGCTGTTGTTGGCCGCGGCAGATTGGGGGGCGCGCGCAGATGCTCCGCCGCCCAGCGTCTTCCAGCTCGACGTCTTGGCCTTGCGGAACTCTGCCGACGAGCCTGCTACGGCCGCGCCGGCAGAAAACCCCGTCCCTAGCTCGTCATCGTCGCCGCCTTGGCCCTTGGTCTTCCAGCCGAGATCGTCGTCGTCGGTGATCAACAGGCCGTCGCCACCGCTGCCGTCCTTGTGCTTGCGCTTGCGTTTTTTTGATGCTTTCGGTTCCGCCTCGAGGTACCGGGACGCCAGATACGACGTTAAATCGCCCGCCATGGTGTCTGCTGCTCGGCGTTGTGGGTGCGGTTAGAGAGTTGGCCAGACGTTTTTGCCTTTGAGCTTTGCCTGCTCTGATTAGATAACAAAGCTTGGAAGGTCACGTGCTACACTTTCACCATCTGACATCACTTTCGGCGCCTTCCTGAGATACACATCAGCGAAAGACTAAACGATGCTCTTATTTGATCTCATAGTGCTACATGACTTTTACGCCAGTTCAAAGCCAACAATATTATGTTGTTGGCCAGATTGACGACCGCGTACAAACGCACGTTTCCAT
Organism: Graphilbum fragrans; assembly: GCA_001513895.1. NCBI lineage: Eukaryota > Fungi > Ascomycota > Sordariomycetes > Ophiostomatales > Ophiostomataceae > Graphilbum > Graphilbum fragrans. The sequence goes on from LLKO01000017.1 coordinate 377,877, forward strand.
CTGGGATACAAAAGCTTAGTAGCTACAATTCATGTGCCAGTAAAAGACATCATTGCTTCTCCAAAATGGCAAACAGCATTGCCATACAAAGTACACCTCTACGCATAGAATGTTCAAGTAGTTCTCTTGCCCATCGCCCACGTCTCACGAAGAGACCGACATAAAAACGCCTAGGCGACAGGCCTTCACAGTTCGAAATGTCCGAAGACAAATTTGTTCTTCCAACGGTCCGTTACGAGCTCATCCTGGGATGGACATTGAGCTCGTGCTGCCCAAAGGCAGCAACGCTGGTGTCTGTGACTATTGCTGGCCAGCGGCCGAGGCAATCGCCACTGTCTGGAAAATGTATGGATAAAAGCCAAACAGCTGGGAAGCCAAAAAGATAAAAAACTGGCATTGGGACAAACACAGGGACGTAACGATTAGTGGTGTGTGGTCATAAGTGCATAAGGTCATCCGTCTAGACCCATCCGAGCTCCATCCGCTACCAGAACTAGAAACCCCAAGACAAAAGCATACAGTGGTAGGGATGGAAGCGGGAAGGACGGGGAAAATATGTATCTCGTATAAAGAAAAGAAAAGAAATAAAACACCGAAGAGGGGGAAAGGGTAAGAAAAAAGGAAACTCAGCAGCAGCAAAATCAGCCCAAAAAGTACAATTTGCCCGACTGAAAAATCGCCCTGACGCCAACGCTTGTAGCCACACGCATACTCCAGTTCATCCGGTCTCCAGGAAGATCGATACATAAAACAACAAGAAAACAGTTGATAGGAGGGGAAGGGGGGGAGGGAAGGGGAAAAGGGAAGAGTAAGCAGACTGAGAGAGCGATGAGAGACCGCTTCTTCATTAATCAGGTGGTGGGTCTTCCGTTGGGCATGGAAACCTAGTCTGCCACGTGCTGGAAGAGCGGCGACATGGACTCGCCGTAGTGGTTGCGGCGAATGGCCTCAGCCAGCAGATAGGACAGGTCGAGGACCACCAGCTTGGAGCAGGTCCGAGCGTGCTCCGGGCGGATGGGGTAGCTGTTCGTGACAATGATGGCGTCGATGCAGTCGCAGGCCTCCATCTGCTCAAGGCAGTCGCCGCCAAAGACGCCATGCGTGGCAATACAGTAGACCTTCTTGGCCATGCCTCTCTTAACGACCGTTTCTGCCGCCGCAATCCACGACCCAGGCTTGTCGATCATGTCGTCCACCATCAGCACCGTGCGGTTGCGCACATCGCCCACAAGCGTCACCATGCGCTCCACCACCACCAGCTTCTTCCGCTGCAGCTCCTGCTGCTGCAGCTCGTCCTCCTCGTCCGAGCTCGACGCACCCGCATCGCCCGACCCTCCGAGGGCGTGCGGCTCCGGCTGGAAGAACGACGACACGTGCGACATTGTCATCGGGTCGTCGTCTGCCTCGCTAGCGTCGGCTGTGGACATGGCCGGCGATGGAAAGTCATCCGGCACAATGTGCCCTTGCACAAGACGCGCATGTGTCACCTCGTGCGCTCGCTGGTCATTGTACTCGCCGTCCTCCTGCTTGGCATCGCCATCCTCCCCGTCGTCGGCGTCTGCAGCCCCAAAGCCGGAAGCAGCCGACGACGGAACGGTGTTGATGCTCTCGCCACGATCTCGGCTGCTGCTCGGCTGCACGTGTGTAGCACGAGCCGAGGAAGGCCGGCTTGTTGCGGCCCCGTAGCCATTCACGACCCCATTTGTAGCCGGCGGCTCCCGAATTTCCCGGCTCTCCCGTGCTGATCTGGAAGCCGCATCGCCGCTGTTGTTGCCCAGCGGCCGCATCTCCGGTCCGTCCAACTGATTTAGAATCATACTAGCACTCATGTTGTTGCCGCGGCGGCGGTCGGTGGTGACCATACCGAAGTTCAGCTTCAGAGCATCAGCCAGCGACGTGACGCGCTTGGTGCCGCCCGCATTCTTGGACACCACCACAGCCTCGCGCCAGTTGGCCACATTGTGGCGAATCCAGCGGGCAATCAGCGGCTCGGCGTGCAGGTTGTCGACAGGGCACTTGAAGAAGCCCTGCATCTGCGATGCGTGTAGGTCTACGGTGACAATGTGCTTCACACCAGCCACGTTGAGCAGGTTGGCCAGCATCCGGGCCGTGATAGCGCCACGGTGCGACTTTTTCTTGGACTGGCGGCTGTAGGGGAAGTAGGGCAGCACAGCTGTGAAGCATTAGCCAACTGCCGCCATCTTGTGCCGTGTCCGTTTGTTGCAGGAAGAACAACACCCACCTGTGATCTTGTTGGCCGAGCCGCCTTTGCACGCCGAGATCATGATCAACAGCTCCATGATGGTGTCGTTGATGTTGGGGCTGCCTGACTGCACGATGAAGACGTCTTTTTCACGGACGCTGGTCAGAATGCGAACGCTGGTCTCGCCCTGTGAGAGTGCACACACCAATCAGTCTCTAGCTCGTGTCATTTGCTGCTCCGAGCGCCCATGCACGGGCGCCGGCCATTTGCGGTGCTCCGGGAGCTACCCAAACGTCGAATCGACCGACGCAAAACAGACGGCGAGGACGAGGGAAAAAATGACCGAGAACCACTTACATTGGAGAATTGCGTGAGCTCGGCGTCGCCGGGCGCCATGCCTAGATTCTCACATATTTGGCCTGTGAGCGCCGGGCAGCTGGTGCCGGCAAAGATTTGGGTATTCCGCATTGTGTCGATCGACCAGACAGAAGTGTGGAAGGGGAAAATGGAGAAGAGAGCAATTTTTTTTTACCTCCCAGTACTTGTAGAAAATTGGGTGGAGAAAAGAGCAAAGGTAGGGGAAAAAGTCACGCCAATGGGCTGGCGGGGCCTATAAAGGAGAAAGGACGAATCAGACAGGAGCTACAGCGGGCACGAGTTGTCGGTGTCGTATTGGGAAGGGCAGCTGTTGAGGAGGTAGCGAAATGGGCAGAAATGGTTATCAGAGCCGAGACAAAAAAAAAAAGTAAAGTGAGCACGACGAGTGAATGAATAAAGAACAATCACAGGAAAATAATAATGATTGAGTCAGGACCTGCGTGCACAAGAGATAAAGAACGGTGTGAGCCATGTGAGAAAAGTGGGGTCCATGCAAAGGTCAGGAAAGAACCATGAGCCAAGATCTCCCTCTACGCAGCAGTGACGCCGACCGGCATCGCGCCTTCCTCCCTGGTTCCCGATAACAGCTCAAGACAGCCGAGCCTCTGTGTGTTCTCTCCAGACAGGCACGTGCTCAGATAAAGTCTCGGCAGATACCGTTACACACGCCCACGCACACCGCCAATTTACTTTTCCCCGGCTCTTTCGCGATCTCAGTGTTGCGCCGGCCCTCGTCTATTGCCACCGCTCCGGCCCCGGCATGGGCATCCCCAAACTGCTGGCCACGCTCGCACCGTATGCCGAACGACGCCCTCTCTGCGATGCCGATATCGCTGTGGACGGCCCAGCATTGGCCTATCACATCGTCCATCTTTGTCAGGGCGAGCTGATTGCAACCTCTGCTTCGATAGCTTCTGCATCTACGAATGAGGGCAGCCTGCTCGAACAGCCAACCTACCAGCGGCTGGGCGAGGCTGCCGTAGCGTGGCTGGACGAGCTTTGCAGCCACGGAAACAACATGTATGCGACAAACCACGGGCCGGCTGGAGGCCCATCGCGAAAGCCGACGAAAGCCCTTCCCCCACCGAAACCTTGCATCTAACCTCTTGCTCTTTGTGCCCGCTGTCTAGATCCGCGCTCTTTTTCGACGGCTACCTGCCTCCGTCGAAGCGGCCTGTCCGTGTGGAGCGAGCGTTCCGGTCGTCGGCCCAGTCCAAGACTCTGTTTCAGGCGCACCAGCGTGCCCTGCCCTCTCGGCGGCCAGATGCCATCTACACCGGCACCGAACTCCCGGCGCCGGCCTTTGCCGTCCCAGCCGTGCTCGATGCCCTGCGCCAGTCCGCCAAGTATAGTCCGTTGACGAGCGTCGTGCCTGGTGAGGCCGATGCGTTCTGTGCTGAGTACGTTCGAGGCCATGACCGCGGCACTGTCCTTACATCGGACTCAGATCTGCTCGTCCATGACTTGGGCCCCGACGGCTCGGTCGTCTTCTTCCGCGACATTTACCTCAAGCGGAAGAAATCAGAGGAGACGCTTTTGGCCTCTGCATCGTTACCACCGCTCGTTGTACCGGTGTTCTCAGCCGCCGTCATTCGTCAACGGCTGTCTCTCAAAGCTCACGCAGACCTCCTAGCCTTTGCATTTGAGCTTTTCATGGACCCCCATCTGTCTGTCACAGAGCTAGCTGAGCGGGCACGGCTGAGAGATGCAGCAACACGCTTCCCCGAGGACTATGATGCGTTCTTGGAGCCCTACGGCACTGCGAGCGCCTCGTTTGCTAGGGGCCGAACCATACCTAATATCAGTCTGCTCGATCCACGAGTGTCTGAGCTTGTTTTGCAGTGCTTGTTCCTAGAGGCAGATACCGTTGTTGACCGCTCTGATGAGACAGACGAGACATTGGCCGGCAGTGTTCTTGTCTTTGCCCCTCAGCTACTGGAAAGCTGGGCAAGAACCAGTGCCTGGGAGCCGAGCCTGCCGCTGAGGCAATGTGCTTATAGCCTTGCGAGGCTAGCATTAGCCAAGAAGCTGACGACTGTGCGCGAATATGGCCGCGTGGCCTCGTTATCTGCCAAAGGGGCGACCGTCGAGCTGCTGTCTGGTCCAGACACCACAGCAGTTATAGCTAGCGTATCTTCTCTTGTGCGGCAAGCCCGACATGGCGTGGACGACCCTTGTCTTCCATGGGTAGCCTTGTCCATGTATTATGACATCTCCTGGTCGCAAGATCGTGCGAAAGAGTCAACCAGCCTCGTCGTGGTGCGCGAAGAAACGCGCGCAGACGGCGTCTTGGCCCGACTCACATGGAACTCGGTGCACTGGCTTGCTCAGATCCAGGCCACGCTCTACTCTCTTCGGGTCCTGCAACAAGTGATGGGAGCCGTGGCCGAGGCGCCGTTTGCCTTCAAAGGCACCAAAATGGCGAGTCGTCTCTCTGAGCTGCGAGACCTGCTCCGCTCGTTGGCACCTGTCGCAGACTACCCGACACTGCAGTCGCTCCCAACACTGCCGGCGAAGTTGAAGGAAGCCGGCCTACTCAACCGGGTCGCGGAACTGGCTAAGCTTCCAGAACCCATCGAGTTTCGAGCAGCTGTACGCTCCCAAAAAGCGAATGCCGATAAGAAGAGAAAGCGGCCGCCGCAGTCGGCACCACCAACAGCCAGCCGGCGGCGGTCGAAGAATCCCTTTGCACTTCTCGAGGATGATGCGTAAATGACGGACGCAGCTGGCTCACGCCGAGAGGGCTCGAAGGACAGGGAAAGCTATATTGCGGAATGCTGTCAGCTAGGGCGTCCGACATGAGAAACCCCTGGATGCTGGAATGCGTGCTATTCGTGAAATGGTAGAGGAAGATCAGAATATACGGCAGTTCCAACCCCTTTAAACTAGAAAACAGAGCTCGACACGACCATATTCGAGAAATTGGTACTCATTGGGTCTGGATACTGTACGAGCTGTGTCCGTTCGGAGTGGTTGTGTGAGCTTGGGCGAGGTGGTGCTGAGCAAAGTTGTGCAGCTGTTACCTATAAGACAGGCGCCTCGAGGCAGCCAACTATCGCTCCACCCCATTGGAAGGGAGCTCTCTAGGGGTGGAATACGGTTTAATACTGCGTATAAGAGGCCAGGGTTGGTGGGGTGCACGCCGGCCCAAGCGCTGGGTGGGTCGACACCCGTCGCGTCTTTCCTGCAGCGCACCGCGTCGCCACAAAAACACCTTTGATTATATTATAATGGCTGGAAAACACGACGTCTCTCCCCTCACTCTGTCCACCACCACGACCACTACCACACCGTACGGCCATTTTTATTCGACAAGGCGTTGCTGCTGTGTTTTCTTTAGTTTCGCTTGCTTCGTTTCTAGCATTTCTCTTGTCTGCGTTTATAATTGCCAGCATTTCTCTACGTACTTGGTACATTTCCCTTCATAGAACAGCATCTCAGCATCTCAGCATCTCAACATCTCAGCTCCAGCATATTCTCAATTCCAGCGCGTTTCTCGTGGCCACGACTGTCTCTGGCCTTTTTCGACGTCTGACGCCTAGCACGGGCTTGCCTAATCGACGCGTTCGCCTCCCATGCGTCTCACCGCGCAGCCGCCATCATGCATCTTCCGCGGTCTTTGATCTCGAAGCTGTATCTGCATCTGCAGAATACACGCCACCCTCTGTCGCCGCCTGTGCTTCTTCTCGTGGCCCTCGAGCCCGACGCCCTCTGTGCCTGCCGCATCTTCACCCAGCTGCTCAAGCACGACTATATCCCCCACAAAATCCAGCCCGTTGCCGGTTATGCCGACCTCGCACGCGTTGGCCGCGAACTCGTGGCTCCCATGATGCAATCGCGTGGCGGCAACGGCGGCGTCGTCATCTGCCTCGGCGTCGGCGGCACGGTTGACTTGGCTTCATTTTTCGGCCTCGAGCTTGAAGATGACGCCACCAACAGCTCTGGTGACGCCGACCTGGCCTTTGGTGGTGTCGAGGTCTGGGTCCTCGATTCACATCGGCCCTGGAATCTCAACAATGTGTTTGGCGGCTACCCACTAGAAGCCACAGCGAGCCAGGAGGCCCTGGCACTACCGTCTACATCCTCATCTGCGTCTTTACGCGCGCCACCAGGCGTCCATGGCGGCCGCATTGCACCCAACTACAAGCCCGGCAAGGGTGGCATTGTGGCCTTTGACGACGGCGATATTGAAGACGAACTGGACGCCGAACGCGACGCATATCTGGCCCTGGCGGACATGCCTGAAATCGACGAGGGTGACGCTGATGACCTGGGGATCAGTGATTCGGAAAGTGAACGGGACGAGGAGGATGACGAAGACGACGATGGCCGATCAGAACCGGCCACACGTGCCGGCCAAAAACGCAAGTCCTGGTCTGAGAACGACGAAGAGGGCGAGGATAGCGAGGACGAAGATCGCCCACGACAAAGGAGGAGGAGCAATTCGGTAAGTGTTCGGCAGCTACCTATACACCATGCACCCTCGCGCACTGGGGGACAAGAGCTAACATCACACCAGTCGAGTCCCATTCCAGAATCGCGGCCTAAATCGCGGCCACTACTCGCCCTTCGCGGCCTCCCGTCCAGCGACGCTGTTGAGGCGCCAGACGCTTTCTCCTCAGCCAGCACATCCCTGACAAAACCCAAAAAGGGCCCGTCCGCCCGCGCCCTTCGAAGACGTCTTCTGCAAATGCGACAGGAAAACGAGGCCATCCTGCGCAAATACTACCGCCTCGGCGCGTCCTACTCAGAACCGATCGCCTCCATGGTCTACTCGCTGGCCTCCGAGCTCGGCCGCGAAGACAACGACCTGCTATGGCTGAGCATTGTCGGCGTCACATCCATGGAACTATACGGCCGGTCGTCGGCTGGCGTGGCAGTCTCTATTCGCGGAACCGACGGCAGTAGCCGAGGCGCTTCGGGGTGGATGGGAAACCGAGGAGCGCGAATACGGCAGCTCCTGCGGGACGAGGTGCGGCGTCTCAATCCTCCCGATGCGAGCAACAACAACAGCGGAAACAGCAGTAGCGGAGGAGGTGGCATCATCCCAACAACGGCACGCAGTCCGGACGACACGAGCATCCAGCTGTCGCCAGAGCCCAAGTTTCTGCTGATCCGCCACTGGAGTCTCTACGACAGCATGCTGCACTCACCGTATCTCTTCTCGCGCCTCAAGACCTGGAGCGAGTCCGGCCATCGGCGGCTGCAGAAGCTGTTTGCTAAGATGGGCGTGAGCCTCGTCCAGTGCAAACAGAGCTACACCCACATGGACATGAAGCTGAAGCGCGAGCTGCGCGTCAAGCTGCTGCAGTACGCCTCGCTCTACAACCTCGACGGCATGGTGCCCACTATGGACACCGACGGCAAGGATCGTGGCGGCGCCAAAGACGGCTGGGGCTTTGTGCGCAGCTGGGGCTGGCGCGCCACACTCAGCGCCCAGGACGTCACTGTTGTGATTGGCGCGCTGCTCGAAGTTGGCCGGAACCAGGGATCTTCGGCGACCGTGTCTTCCGCTCTGTCTTCGACAGGCAGCAGCCAGGACGGCGCCGGCCAGGGCTCCGGGGCCGACGACGGCGAGCTGATGAATGAGGACGACGACCCGTCCCAGGAGTGGGTGCCGCGGTTCTGGGATGCCTACGATGCATTGGAAAAGTGAGACCCCCCTATTTACCTCTATTTGTCCGGCTTGAATATGAAGCACAAGACGGGATATGGAAAATTCTAACCCCTTCAGTATCGAGGCGCTTAAGGACGGCCTGCCCACGGCCAAGTTTCTGCACCGGGCCATCTTCAGCACGGGCACCGCGTTGATTCGAAAGAAGCAGATCTCCCATCTACACGCCTTCCGCATGTGCATTGTCAAGGACGGTCCAGACGCTGCCGTCTTCAACCACCCGGGCGCCCTCACCAAGCTGGCGCTGTGGATCGGCGAGGCGCTGGCCGAGCAGGAAAAGGACGCCACCGGCCGCCTGGCGCATGGCGGACGCGGGACACCGTTGGTAGTCGCGTCGCTGAACGAGAAACGCGGCGTCTACGTGGTCGTGGGTACCGGTGGCGGTGGAGGACCAGATATGCTGGCGCAGAACCGTGAAGCCGCCAAGAAACGCCAGGAGGCGCGAGCCGCCAAGGCCCAAGCCCGCGAAGAGCGGCGCCAGGCACGCCGAGCGCAGCGGGCAGAGGAAAAAGAGCGAAAGAAGAGCGAGAAGGGCGCGAAGGAGAGCGGGGCGGATGAGGAGGAAGAGGAAGACGACGAAGACGACGACGAGGACACAGACTCGGAAGGGACCGCGTCGGAGTCGGAATCGGATGCTGATGACGACGACGACGATGACGAAGACGGCCGTCGCAGCAAAAAAGGGTTCGGGCTGAACCGATTCGGCACAGCGTTCCAGGACGTGGTGGCCGAGACCAATGCACGCGTGCGTATCGACAGCTTCGAGCACTGCGTGGTGGAAGTCAAGAAGGAGGACCTCGGCGGGTTCTTGGAGAGCCTGAGCATGAAGGGCGTGGTGGGATAAGCGGAAGGGAGAAGGAGACAAGCGAGAAGAGGAGAAGATGGGACGGCCGACTGTTTCTGCTGGGCTGGTACGGTCGTTTTGATTTCTGTTGTGCCTTTGCGCTTTGTTTTCCCGTCCTCTCTTGCCCTCCCTTCTCGATCACGGCGCGACTGTATCTATTGCATTGCATTTTGCATTTTCTTCCAAAACGGCAGGTCACAAATGATGAACGTTTACTTTCCATTCCGCGCATGTAGCCACGGCTTGACCTCCATTTCCTGGCAACTTCGAGTTCTTCTCGTAACAGCTTCGGTCAATCATGTCGGTGAGGAATCCGCCAGGGCTTCGGACGAGGCCAAAACCCATCCTCCCGTAGGAGCAGCCCATGGAAGATCGACCAAGATCCCGAACGGCCTCGCACGTCGTATTGCACGCCGTATGCCATGTTGCTACCGTTCCGTAGTTTTCCGTGTACTCCCATGCATTCGAGCACCGCCACAAAATACCACTAGGCCGAGCCTCGCGAGGCATCCACTCCCCGCTTGCCCAAAATGAACAAGACATCCAGTGCGCGCCGAGGCATAAAAATGAAATAGCCAGTCTTCTGCTTGCCGGGCTCTTGCGGTCTGCCTTGATATCATATGAGTGGCACGTGACTACTGTGTCGAGCTGAATATCAGCCACCGCAAAGCCACCGCTGCCTAATTGAAGTCTGCGCACAGCAAAGAGTCGGTGGCCTCCCGCTCAACTTTCGGGCTCGTCAGCAGCTGCTGTTTTTGGCTGCGCCTACGATGCACTAGCTGCCCAACTGATGTCTGTACTCCGTACTATGTAACTAGATACGAGTACGAGTACTCCGTAGTTTTGGAGTCAACATGCGGGCCCACCTGTTCTGCTGCTCGATCCGCCTCGGCCACCCCTCCAAAAGTAGACTTAGCCCCCTAGAGAGTGGTACCGGAGTACTTGTGCGCGGCCCCCCTCTCTCCGTGTTCGATCGGACTCGCCTTACATACGAATCTTGTCGCATGTCAATTTTCACTGCGACATACTATGCCCCCTGCCACGCGACCTACTCTTTCCTAATGTGGATTTATGGCTGCGTAATGTACGGCATACTACAGTTGCGGAGGACTCCGTATCTTGCACACTACAGCTTCCCAATGCCCAGCGAGCCATGCAAGGCACAAGACGCCGAGAGCCGCCGGTCACAAAAAAAAAGGAGGCATAGAAATAGGAAAGAACTAAAGTGGCTTTGGGAAGGCGCTCTCGGCAACAGCGGAAAGTAAGAAAGCAGGAACGCTCCGCGAGAAAAAGCAGCACATAGCCTAGACCGAGCCTGCCAATCACTGTGGATTAGAAATATACTCGTCCACCATCGGGGAAGGAGAGTGAACAGCGGGGGAAGGAAAGAGGGAATACGACGTGCAAGTACTTTGTAGTGTAGGAGGCAACAAAGGAATGGACCGCTCCTGCCCGCGCGCACAGAACGCAAAGAACGCAAAGAACGCAAAGCGGCAGCCCATTTCCCACACATTCGTTAGTGACTGCGCCCCCCACTCCTAGAGGCTCCAGCCACTGGATGGCCTGGCCACTGGAGGCTTGCGTCCACTAATCCACCGGGTGCGGTAGGACCAACACACTGTAGGATACTTGGGACACCACCTGTAGACGTGTGCTGGATACGTAAGGTCGCTAGTCGCTACAGCCCATCACAATAGCCAACGTAGTCTGAGGCGCGGCTGCTGCAACGCCAAACAGCCCCTCTATCCAATCCCTCTGCCATGCTAGAGGCGCTCCTTCTCTAGCGCCTGTCGCCGCCTCTTCCCTCGTCCCTCCTTCTACACCTCTCTTCGCCCTCACCTAATGGGCTTGTGCGTTGGACTTCGCCCCGTTTCTCTCTGCGTTGCCCCCCCATCTTTTGGTCTCTCTTCCTCTCCTCACCCATTGTCTCACCCTGCCAATACCTAATTCGCATACGCGCATATATTCCTCTTTCCTCTGTGCCTGTGGATCGCCGCCTACGATTGCAACAGCTCGTTTCTCTGACCAGCAGGTGGGTTCCCAGCTTTATTACCATACCTCGAAGCCCCCTTCCCATTCCCGCCCAGTCGCTTTTCTCCGTTTCCTCATAAAACACCCCGCATCCATTCTCCGGCCGCCGCGCTTCTCTAGCCACAAACTGCCGTTTTCCTCGCACACCATTCTGATCTCTGTTGTGGTGACCCATCTCACCGCGCCAGACTCCGTCTCTGTATTCTGTTCTTCTTTCTCGTCCAGTTTGACCGAACCGTCCTCCATTCGCAACCTTCCTCCTCCTCTTCCACCTCCCCTCCTCGAAATCCTCCGACTTCCAGACCGGTCCGGCGCATTACCTCGTCACCGAATCGCCATTACTGCCGGCCAGCCTTTTGAGCGCCAGACGACCTGACCTGCGTGTCACAGATCCTTTCTCCTCTTCTGCGCCGAGAACCCCCGAACCATTCTCGACAACCCGCCGAACCCTCCAATCCCCTCCGAACCCTTTCTTCCCCGGCCGTGGTCGCGCAACTGTCACTTCCAACATGGGCAAATCGTGAGTGCCCCCTTGCGGCTGTTACAAATAGAGAGAAATGCCCGGGGGAATCGCTGCAAAAAAAAAAAAAAAAGTCGTTGGGGTGGAACAGGGGCACGGGTTCAATCACCGGCAGCTTGCTTCGAAGCACAACTTCGTCTCCGCCTGAGGTTCGGCTGCAGGTGCACCAGTGCAAGATCACAGGGTGGCCCAGTGAAGCTGGCCGTCTTGCTCCATGTGCTTCGCAAGGCTGGTATCTGGATGGCTTACCTACAACTACTGCCCCCAGCCCTTCGAAGACCGAAATGGCTTGTTCGCATTCGGCCGGTCCCGGCCAACTTTGTCATTTCCGATGTCCCTCTCCTGATCTGCCTGGCGTGTTTCTTTGGGTTTTGGCTGCGCTTTTTATTTTGTGGTGACAATGGGCTTTGCTTCAACTCAGAGCACTAACACTACTCGTTTCGTGCAGACAATCGAAGCTCTCCCAGGAGCAGCTGCAAGATCTGCAGAAGTCTACACATTTCGACAAGAAGGAGCTGCAGCAGTGGTACAAGGGTGAGTCTCTCATGGGTGAAGAATGTCGTCCCTTTAGCGGTCGAGCTAACCGTTGCTCTCTCGAATACTAGGCTTCCTGAAGGACTGCCCATCGGGCATGCTCTCAAAGGAGGAGTTCCAGAAGATTTACCGCCAGTTCTTCCCCTTTGGCGACCCATCGAGCTTTGCCGACTACGTATTTAATGTATTCGACAGCGACAAGTCTGGCACTATTGATTTCAAGGAGTTTATCTGTGCTCTGAGCGTCACCAGTCGTGGTAAGATGGAAGACAAGTTGGACTGGGCCTTCCAATTGTACGATATCGACGGCGACGGTAAAATCAGTTACGACGAGATGCTCAAGATCGTCGAGGCCATTTACAAGATGGTACGTACTTCGCTGTCCTCCTTTTCCTTCATTGCAGCTTTTTTGTGCCGTTGTATTTTTTCCTCCATCCGCCACGTAAACTTTTCTAACAAGCCAAGGTTGGCTCCATGGTCAAGCTGCCCGAGGATGAGGATACCCCGGAAAAGCGCGTGAAGAAGATCTTTAGCATGATGGACAAGGACGAGAATGGAAGCTTGGACATGGACGAATTCAAAGAGGGCAGCAAGAGGGACGAGACCATTGTGTCGGCTCTTTCGCTGTATGATGGCTTGGTCTAGACTGGGCTGTCAACACTGGGTGATTTGTTTCTGTTCTTCGCTGTCTTCACTGGCCCTGTATAGGTCCTTTCATAACGCCGGCCTCTCCATGTCTGTTCGCCAACTCCGGTGGCATGCGTGTGTGTGTTCTCTGTTCGACTCTAGTTTTTATGCCTTGTTATAACGTTGTATTTTTTTTGTTTTTGTTTTTGCTCTCTTTTTGTGTTTTGTTCTTTCATTTATATATCACACTGTTACTTGGTAAAGGCCATGGGAAAACAGAAAATGCAAGTGCGAAAGAATCGAGCAGTCGGAAAGAAGGGGAGACGAGGAAAAAGGACAGGAGATCTTGCTCGGGCTACTCTCCATTCCTGGTTGGCTTGGCGTTGAACGTCATAGATACTGGAGAACTCCCCTCCTATATTGATTATGTACTTGTGCCTCTTGCAATCTTCCCCTGTGTCAACATACGATGCTTACCGGAGAATTCAAACACAAGTGTGTCTGTGTGGCCTACTCCTTGCCATGGTTTACATCAACAATGGCGCCGTTTCTACAGAATTATTTAAATATACCTAGCAATTTTACAGTACCATTTACAACATAGCTATGTAACTCTAGGTATAAACTTCCTTGGCTAGTATGGTAGGTGCATACGCATATAGAAAAGAGCTGGTGCTTTGAGATGTTATGTAAAAGCTATACAATATGTAGATTCCAATTTAAATAGTAAATAGACAAAGAACTGAGTAGTTTCATTATTTTCACTCTTGAAACATGTGCTTAACACTAGGAAATGTAGTTTTATAACGCCAAACCTATTCACAGAATATTTGGCGCCAAAAGTAGAGCCGTTGTTTGTTTTTATTCCCACACACCAAAAGGGGAGAGGACCAGAAATGCATACATGAACCATCGCTTGGTCAATGAAAGTTAGGTAGAAACAAAGGTAGGAAAGTGGTGGAGCTGGAATAAAACAGGCAAGAAGAACAACCGTAAACAAGAGATATCACAAACAAAAGTACCAAAAAAACAACAGGGTAGAAAGAACGGCAGGGAAAGACTAACAAACGGCAGCTATAAACCCAAGGCTCAACCCAAGCTCGAAAGTGCAAACTGGACATGATAAAAAAATGAGCAAACTAAACGAATACAAGGTGGAAGCAAAACAAGAACCATGGCATCCTCGACAGGCGCAGCGCCGTGGGACACTATTGGCTCAGCCACTATGCATCTTCACGTCGCACGCCGCCTAGCACCCTTCTAGTTTGCACCAGCGTATGCCGCGTCCACCTCCTTGCGGTACTTTTGCAGGATACCGCGGCGGTTCAGCTTCTGAGCAGCCGTGACGAGGCCCTGCAATGTCATGTTAGTACAATAATAAAGTAACAGGCAGCCCCACAGCAAGGGCAATTAGCTGAAATACAACTGAATGGCTACTCACGTTCTGAGGAGTCCACTCCTCGTCAGACACCACAACCCCATCGATGATCTCGATGCCCGAAAGTCCACCTTGACGGCCAGCAGCCTGCAGCTCCTTGAGGACAACAGCTTGCAACTTCTTATCGTGGACAAGCTCCTCGATGCTGTTGCCAGTGGCGCCAACGGAGCTAGCCAGCTTCTTCAGAGCCGGTTCAGCAGGGACAATGATAGCAATAGGCTTCGTCTTGGAGTCGTCGGCGTAGCAGCAAATGTTGGCCACCACAGTTGCTGAGCGGTACACGGATTCGAGCTTCTCGAGGGCAATGTACTCCCCGTTGAGCGTCTTGATCAGGTTCTTCTTGCGATCGATCAGCTTGATGTGGCCGTTGTCGTCGAACTCGCCAATGTCGCCGGTCTTGAACCAGCCATCCGCGGTGATCGCTTCGGCTGTCTCCTCCGGGCTCTCGTAATAGCCTTCTGTGACACTGGGGCCCCGGAGCCAGACCTCGCCCTGCGGGTGGGGCTTGTTGGTGGAAAAGTAGCCAGCCTCGGCGAAGTCGACTAGCTTGACTTCCACAGAGGCGGGCATAGCACCCATAGCATCGGTCGTCCATTCAGCCGGGTTCTGGAGAGCACCCATGGCAGCCGTCTCCGTGAGGCCGTAACCGCTGATCATGGGGCAGATAGCCATGGAGATGAAGCGCTGAGTGTCCTTGGCAATGGGGCCGCCGCCGTTCAAGCAGAGCTTCAGGCGACCACCCGTAGCCTCCTTGATCTTCTTGAAGACAATGGCGTCTAGGACACCAGAGCCGGGCAGGCCCATGCTCATCAGGCTGTTCTTGGCCCACATGGCGCCCCAGAACAACGACCGCACAACTGGGCTGCCGGCATTGACCTTGGCGATAATGCCTTTCTTAACCATCTCCCAGACAGCCGGGACACCGACCAAGACACTGGGGCGAAACTCTTTGATATCACCGTTGCAGTTGCGGACCGAGGTGTCAGACAGCGTCTTCGGGTTGCCGTAGCCCATGGTAGAGCCCCAGAAAAGGCAGGCGTTCTCAAAGACGTATTCGAGAATGTGGGCAGCCGGAAGATAGGTGAGCAGGCCATCACCAGGTCCGATATACGGCTGCACAACAACACTGACACCAGCCACTAGGAGGAGTCCGTTAGCTCACGATGTCCCAGGCAACAGTGCACAAATGCAAAAAAAAAACAAAAAACAAGGGATCAACTCACCAGCAGCAACAACGTTTCTGTGCTTCAGCGGCACGCCTTTGGGAATACCAGTAGAGCCAGAGGTGTACATGATACAGCAGAGGTCCTCGGGGGATGGCGGGACGGGCTCAAAAATGTTCTCCTCACCAAGCTTGCGCAGCTCGTCGATGCTGAGGATGTTGATGTGGGGGTAGGCGGCCTTGAGCTGGTCAATGTGCTCCTGCTTGACCTGGTTCTGGCTGTTCCAAATGACGTGGCGAATCTCCGTGGCATCCTTCAGGACGTTGGCCAGAGTCGGCAGCAGATGGGGGTCCAAGAAGATGGCCTTAGCCCGGGTGGCAACCATGGAATGGCGCAGGCCCTCCTGGCCGAGAGTGTCGTAAGCGGTAACAACAGGCATGGACTGCGAGGCAGCGCTGTGGGAGATGCTTAGCCAATTCGCGCTGGTGGCAGCGAAAATGTGAATGCGGTCAGCAGCATTCAGGCCAAGCTGGCGCAGACCAGAGCCGAGTTGGATGACAATACGCAGGTAGTCGTTGAAGGTGATGTAAGTGTAGCCGCTCAGTTCAAAGTATGTCCATTGTTTGTCGACCAAGCGCTCCTCGCCGTCGATGATCTTCTTCACCTTCTTGGTCTCCAGATGGGTGCGCAGCAGCTTGCGCGATCCCATGGCGTTGGCGTTGCCATAGCGCTCAACGGACACCTTGACAAGCTCAAAGACAGTCGAAATGTTGGGGTCGGGCTTGCTGATGATCTCCTTCTCCGACTTGGGATGCCGGCGGACGGTGGTCTCGCCCTCGATCGGCTTCTGGCCCGGCGCTTCGACAGAGAAAGGCGGCTTGGCTGAGAGCCGCGGGTTGATGTTCTGAATGGTCATTTTCACGGTATATTGGCCGATGCTCGAATGCAGTTGTCTTCCGTTCGAAGATGGTGCTTATTTTTTCCAGCTGCCGGATCCTTTGTGCAGCAGTGGAGCTGCAAGCTGAAGCCGCTGTTCTAGACTCAAAGTAGACAATAGCTTTTGTTTGTAGAATGCGAAACGAGAACCGGCCGTGTGAGAGGAGCGAATGTAGGAGGCACCAGAGATCGCAGAAGCAAAAAATCGAGCACGGAAGAGCTAGTTGGGAACGTTTGAGAGGGGAAGGCCGACGAAGGTGGTGAAGCGCCGGTCGGGTTGCAGAAAGAGGAGTGGTTGTAGGTTGCGACACTGGTAGCAACGGAGCGGACTGGAGTGGGTTTTTAACCTCTTTTCGCGTGTGTTTGCTTTTTGTGGTTCGTGTGTCCAGAGAAATTAGCTGGGAGGGGGGCTTCTGTTTGAGAGCTTGGGCGAGTGTGGGTTACTGTGTCGCAGTGGAGGGTAATCCGTACATTCAGTAGTACGGAGGCGTATTAGCGGGTGTGGTAGTGTTGCCAGGGGTAGCAGAGGAAGAAACTGGGCAGGCGGGTGGTTGGACGGTCGAGACTTGACCTAGACGAAGCAAGAAGAAGCGAATGAGAATGCGAAGAGAAAAGAAGCAAAATACAGAAAGGGGAGAGGAGAAAAGAGGAGAGACAGGACGGAAGTGGAAAAGCATGGATGGAGCAAAATAGCAAACGTGACAAACTGGGAAGGGGCGAACAAAGGAAAGAGGGAGGCACCGGACGCCGGATAGGAAGGAAGGGTGTGGCACTGCAGCTGCCTGTATGAGCAGCTACGGCCTCCGAGTGCCTACTACAACTATACTACATACCAACAACTACTCGACTAACTTTCCTGCCCAGAGCAACACCGCTTGAGCCAAGAGGGACACGAGGTGTGGTTGTGGGGAAGGCGCGTGCACACAAGCAGGCGCTGGCACAAGTCCTTTCTAGGTGGCTGTGGCAGCGGTTCGAAGTTTGATGCGAATGCTCGTAAGGCCTGGGCTGTGGCTTGAAAGTCTCGGCGTCGGTGACATTGTCAAGCTCGGCGCTCTAGACTGTGACGGGTTTCGGAGAGGGGATTGGTGTCGCCGTTGGCACCTGGCCTGGGAAGGTGCGACGCAACCGAATTCCGCCAAGCACCCGTTCGAGTACTCGTCAGTGTGCTGGCCTGGAAGGAGCAAAGCTTGCAGAACTAGGCTATGACGAAGCAGGCAACCGATCAGCGGCCGGAAGGACAGGCACCCAACAAAAATCGTGCGGAGAAAGCAAAAACTAGCGCCAAATGGGGCACGTTGGGGGAAACTAGTCTTAATACGGATTAGCGCTGTCTCTCGATTCCCAGTAGTCTCTGAGGTCCTCGTTTCAATTCCCTATGTTTGTGGCGGGACTCATTGGCCAAGCCGGACTTAACCCAGCCGTCGAGACACAGAAGCACTTCGTAACCACCCAAATGCTCACTATGTAGAGTACGTGTATGTACGAAGCGTGTCACCACTTTATTAGGTGCTATCAGTCTCTCGTAAGATTCGAGGCGATTCGGCGCAATAACTAGAATCATAGTTGCATCATACTCTACGACAATATATGTAGGTGTACGCGTCCAGAATAGTAAGACGGCCATAACCAGGGCGAAATGAATGCCTATTAGGGTAGCCAGGAAATCTCGAATACAAAGTACAGAGCCTTCTTTTATTGTTTTGCCTCGCTCAGCTTATGGATACCTGTACGGGTGGTTGTCCCTAGATGGAGTACAGGGGCATGTAGTGCTCGCAGATTGCTATATTATCCGTAACCACGAGGCCGCTTTTCTCCTACTCCAAACGGAACTGCACTGACAAGCTCCCGTCAGCTTTCGGCTGTCAATGTAGCTTTCGGGCTTGTAGCCCCCTGTTTCCCCTTGCAAACAAAGAGCTTTACTCAGTCGGGGCGAGATGAAGCCCAGCCGACCGTTTCCGTATGTAACGCCGCACGTGCCCATCTCCGATACAAGGACAGACTATGTACGAGTATTGAACGACGGAGAGGAACAGACTTTCGAGGCCGCCCCAGTTCTCGTAGAGGTTGCTCAGCCAGCCACTTGACCTTTTCTCGTGTTATTTTCTTACGCTAGCTAACCTTAAAATAGGGCAATCCTTTCTGGTCTTCCCGTATGCATACACTACAAACATCATTATCTCTGAGGTACAGGTTTGCTCCTAATTTGTGCATACGAGAACTATGTATGGTGCACCATGATTCGGCCACAGCGGCACAGCTTTGGCCCCCAAATACATGTGATTTCTAAGCGATATTGCTGCTTTGTTGTCTTTCAAAAGCCCCTGGTGACACTTCTGCCACTACGGAACATTTCTATGGCGCCAGCAACGCACTGATACCTTGATACATTGCTGCCCCCTGTCAGCCACGGCACAAGTCTCACCATTTCCTTTGCTCGACGGCACGTCGTCCGCCATACTGTTAACAGGTCCGATAGTGCCGGCCATCACCATTGGACAAGACTAGGCGCTAGGAACGTTCGGCGCACTTAACGTACTCCGATGACTTGGGTGCGTAACTATGACGTGCGTAGCTAACATGCCTTTTTTCCGATAATTGCATTGTCGAACGTCGAGGTGCGAATCCATGACCATAAGACAAAGGAAGTTTTGTAAGCTGGAGGCCCTTATCATTTGAAATCCTTCGTAAGAATAAGATCTGCGTCATGGCACTCGAGTCATACGTCGTAGCTCTTTTCTGTTGGCTTTTTCTGTCTCTCGAGATGCCCTCACGAGACTGTGTCGTCACCGTACCGCTCATAAGCGCGAGGGTTCTCGAATATAAGGAGTTGACGTGTACAAGTATATCTACTCTAGAGCTCTATGTTCAGAGCGAAACAAACGGCCAACCCAGATTCATAGTATCGTTACATTTTTTCGTCTTCACTCCTTTGCATCAGAGAGCTCAGGCAATAGCTATGCCCAGTGGCAGAATATCCACTCAAATAAACATCACTAACCGTTGCGATCCAAGCGCTAAGTAGTGAAGGGTGAGGCACGACAGCAAACGAAGACGCCCATCGGAAAGTGCAAGCAAGCTTACAAAGCGGAAAGCGGCGAGAACCAAAGTAAACGGCAACAAAAGTAGTACCAAAGGCTACATTATTGGTAGGAATCGGATACTGATGTTTTAACTACTGTTTTTGGGGGCTTTTTCCGGGGACGGTTTTTTGGGTCAGCCGCTACGCAGTTTAGCCTCAAAATCGTTCGGCGGTAGCCGTAATTGCCAATGGCTTTGACAAGCTCGTGGCCGGCCATGTCGGGATCTCCAAATAGTACGAATAGAGGCGGCACTCCATCAACAACCTTTGAGGAGCAAGCATCTTGCCACTTCTTAACCAAGACTAGAAATAGGACTATTGAAAGGTATTGCATATCTCTTCACCCTTGTAGTGGAAAGCCAGTCCGGTGCTTGGGACTAGTCGGCAGTGAATCTGCGCAAGAAAGAATATAACATATTAGTGCTTGTGAGGGATGGCAAGCTCCCTTTCAGTAGAAACACAGACATTTACAAGATAAAGTAGCGACGCCCTCCTAGGTTAATAGGCTAAGCTAAAAAATTCCTTTGACATCGACAACTAATATTCTAGTATGTTACGATTGATATCATATCAGCACAAAATGTCTTGCTCGCGCAACGCACTGAGCCCTTAGCTTTCCAATACCACGTAAATATATATATAAGAGAAACGTGGAGAACAGACTTTGCGTTGTGGGTAATCAAAACAATATAACCAACACCTTTCTAATGTATAATTGAAAAGCAAACACGAGCAGCGTATAAAGGTCCGTAAAAGTTAACCTTCATCTATACCAACACTTCCTCCTCGCTTTATAAACATAATATCAATAGCCGATACAAACCATGAAAAAGATCACTTCAGTTCTTATTCCAACATGTAATCTTCGACGCTTCTAATAGGAACGTAACCCGCACAATCGACAAGGATGTCAATACTTTGTTCCCAATACACTTAAGTAAACGGCTTATAGGCCTTTGGCTGAGCAGAACCTAGCTGCACCCATGTATCTCCTTGCGACATGAAATTGGTGATTGGATTCTATTCCTGTGCTGTGGCTTGTCTTCTTTCTTCGAGTTGTCCTGTAACAATGTGTGTGGCATGTGGGTGATACAGCTAGTGTGAGGGAATCTTAGCATAAGGTGCTTAGACTGACGAAATTGTTTTGGTATATATCTTTTTTTTGGATTATTGGCAGAGTTGGTGAACCCTCACGCATATCCTTACATGTTCCCACCGCTTTGTGACCTGTTTGGGCGCCATTATGGCAATCGACAAGCCGAGGCTTGGCGACGCTCCAATCATCATCCATGATACGTTTTAGCTTGCCATTTCAGTGTATTTAGTGTTTACAAGACTAGATTTTTAGATGTGAATTATTGGGAAAGCTATCTATTCATTGTAGTAAACAGATAGTTTTTGACCTTAGTTTATGTGATGTCTTCTAGATTCAACGAGCTCTACCATCGAGGTCGACGATGCCTCGCGAAGATATGAATTAGGAAGTTAAGGCCGGGTCTTTCTTGGATGTATGATACTTAATTCTATGCTGTCTGTGATCCTAATAGGCTGAAATTGACTTATAATCAAATAATAATTATGCCGAGTCGATTGGTAGTTTGTAATGATGATTCTATGAAGTAAAGTTCTTGTCACCAGCACTGGAGGATAATGCCTTGACAGCCAATATATTTGATAGTTATGTTTGCTAGTATCTTCTTAAGGATGAAACCGTCCGTCTGTGTTTTTGCTTCATTGCAGAGCTGGCTTGTGGTCAACTACATCACCGTACCAGTTCTCTAATAACACAGAGAAACGGGTCAAGCAGATAAAAACAAAAACAACAGCACTGTAGCTAAGGGTCCATGCCTTTAAACGGGTAGGCGAATCATTGCAATAGCAGTGCAGATAGAAGACGGCCCAACTGTTACACTCTTATCAGGCTTGCGGCTGTATGAACAGGAGGATTTCAACGGCTTGGCTGCAATATCTGAATGGCAGATCGGCCTGATATCTAAGGGAACGAGAAGGCGTCCGGTCTGCATTTCAGTGTGGCTAGTCATATCTTCAAGGACATTAGAGTGGCCAAAGACAGGACTGATTTTAGACGCCATGTTGGTGGGTAGAGAGCGAGAGGTCGTGTTTGTATTGGTCAAGATAGAAGTTCTGGTATTCTTGAAAATCCTAAGAGTTTATCCAGCGGAAATATTAGATCCTTAATAGATCCTGGGTAAAACTTCCCATACTCTTAAAGATCCTAGGTAGGCTTTTTTACAGCAGAACTATTGAGTACTAGGTAAAGCAAACCCAAGTAAAAGTCCTAACGAAAATATTGTAGCATCGTGTGACAAGACATCTGTGGTGCGTGTGGGTTATATACACTAGAGTGGGGGAATCTTAGCATGTAGTGATGGGATTGGTGATGTTTTTGAAATATTAGCGGAGTTGGCAAGCCCTTACACATCTCCTTACATAGAGGGAACTAACAAAGAAACAGGTATGCAAAAGTGTAACAATAAGGGGTGAAAAGCAAGTCAGTATGATAGCGTTTGTTTAGAGATCATATAAGCTAGTTTTGCTGTCGAATTTGATAGCCGTGATAAAGATGCCTCCCCTTTCCAGTAACATTTCAGCCAACGGGAGTAGCTGAGCGTAATGAGCAATCAGCCAACGAGCTGAAAGAAGCCGTACACTGCAAGGGCGAGATGCTGAACACGAAAGAAGCAAAGCTTGCAAATGAACACGCCGAGCGGGAAGAAATGGCCCAGGAACCGAATCCTATGTAAGAACAAATACATACACCCCCAACGTACAGAACTACTAGAGGATAGACAAGGCTAGTAATTACAGCTGTATAATATAACGGCTAGGGGCCCAGGTTGGTATATAGCGGGGTAGGTTTGTCGCTTCGGCAAGACACTCGTGAGCTGAATGATGGAAACGAAATACTAGGTAGAGAGCTATATTTCATACGGAGAGAGCTATAACTCATACGGAGGAAGCTATTCTTATGAAATGTCTTTTGTACTAAATTAGCGCAAGATGTTATTGAGCATGTTGGAAAATTTCAACCAGTTTTGCAGTGCTTTGATCGGGCATGCCTCGACAGGTATTCCATACCAGCCGCTTCTAAAGGGACAAAATAGTGAAATATCATTGGAACGATCTTGACATATATATTGAGTATTTATTTGTACCCTACAAACACTTCGAGAAGCGCACATTGGAAAATCTTATAGAATGTATTAAATCGGGTACTAAAAAGTCTCTCGTGAGGAGGTAGAAAGCTTTGTCTAAACAGAAGGCTCTTGTTCGTCTGAACGTTAGCAAGGTGGGTGTAAATTCACACCAAATATGTACGTGATATCGCTGGCACGCACCCTACTTTTACGTGTTAGATTGAGTTTTTCACACAAAAAAAGCAACACACGTGGAGGGGACAAGATGCATAGGGCTGACATTTCGGTTCGGTAAGCAGTACCTAGCAAGATTGTGAAGAGAAGTAATACTTAGTTAATGGATTTCGAACAGCTTTGGTAAAACGTGTATACTGAGAGATCACTATTGCGTAAGTTAAAATTAGCAGGGGATATGAAAGTTGCCCACCTGGTTTAACACGTATCCTCGCAGACTTCACGACCTTATTATGGGCTATAAAATTGGATGCGCTCACTAAAAACGAAGCCTTTTCCTTAACCCGGAATTCAGGAAGCATAAAAGCTCAAAATCGATCCAAATAAAGACACACTAGGTAGATATATAATATCTGCCCTGTGAAAATGGATTGTGTTGTGTCTCCGTGCCAGTGCACATTTTCTTTAACCTTTTCAAATACGTTTGCTAGTTGAGCATCCACTAAGTGGCAGATATTGGGTAGAGGCTATAGAGTCAGAGTGCGACGTTTACATACTATCTTCCCATAGCGAAAACTATTTTGTGAACTATTTCTTCAAGTCCATTCATTACTTTTCCCATGGCCGTACAGCATTTCCTTCTTTATAGTCACCCAAAGGAGGCCGCCACATTGTCCAGTTTTGTAAGGGTTGCAATTCCTGCTCCATTTTCTTCCATGCGTCACCACCGTCCTTCTTGGCCAACTGCACACGACCGGAATGCACCACAGTAAATCCATGCTTTTCGTAGACGGGTACACCCAGCTTGCACGCGTCCACCCACATCTCAACTCCCATCTCGTCTGCCTTCTGTAAGCCCCACTTCATCATAAGATCAGCCACGCCTTGTCGCCGGTAATCTGGGTGGGTGAAGAGGATGTTAAGGACTAGCAGTGTTAGTAGGAAGAAGTTGATCCTAGCCGTGACTTCGCCCGTGATGAGAAATTCATATGAGTATACGTACACACATGCGGCCGTGTGGCCATTGCCAGCCTTGGTGCATCAAGCTCCTGTAGAGCCCTGGTTGCATATTCTCTGGCCTCTCCCTCGGGGTGCCAATAAGCCTCCTCAGGCTCGCCGCCACTCATTGGGGGGGCAGTTTTGAAGATTTTCCATAAAGAGGCACCGGCAATTTTACCAGCTCCGTCCACAACTTTGATCCAGTGGCCCTCAGGTTCGGAGTGGTGCCAGTCTAGCTGGCGCGCCGTTGACTCTTTGATGGCCTCTTCCCGTGCAAGAGGTCTATCCCCAGGGATGGGGCAATATAGACGGAAAAAGCTCTGGAAAGGACGCTCATAGGCTGCCCATTGACACAAGATGACTTCATTGAAGTCGGTGGCCACGTCCACATCTAGTAACTGAAACGGCATTCCCTGTACTCTGGACATGGTCCCGTATTCTTGGCTGCGGTAAAGGGGCAATCTGAAAGTCGTCGTGGGGGTTTGCTGACATACATATGCACAAATACCGGTCACTCTATGTACGTAGTCGTACGAGTACGAATGTACCAGCATGAGACTAGGCATAGGCTCTAATAAAACACTGATGGTAAGCAGGGACATTACTTGCTAGAAATAGCGAGCGAACCGGAATATTCGTTGGAGTAGTTGTTTTTCTTTAAGCGATATATTATTTGTGAAGAAGGCGCTCTGTGATGTTGCATCAACCGCAATACTATTACTGAATCCTCTTGTGGATACGGGGTAGTGCCAAGCCGTCTTGGCTTTGATCACCCACGGGCCTTGTGGTAATAGCGCCGAAAATAACACGGCACATTTCTCTAACAAGTTAGTGAGGGCACCAACCAGTGAAGGTGATGGCTGGGAACCTGCTAGCGTGTGGGAATTTCTCCCCTGCTGTGATTGACACTGGGCCAGCCTATGTGACCAGCGCACGGATCCTGATTAGGAAGCTGTAAACTACTCGTATTACTGGTAGCGGCCGGTCCCGCGAAGACTGAGTCCAAAGTACAAGTAAAAATACGTGAATATGTACGGAATATGGAGTACGGAATACAAATGCCCCATATTATAGCAACGAGGTGTCTTTAGAATTTGTACTCTACTTGTGCATGCATGAATCACGAAGCCCAGTACAGGAAGTACAGGTACAAGCATTCATTCAAGTATACGGAGGTACAAAACTATTCCTGGAGGGAAAAAGGGGAGTGTGTGAAGGAAGTGAAATAGTGGTTACGGAATGGTACCATTTATATTTTTTCAAAGGAAGCAAATGTCACATCATCGATAGGGGCTTTTGTAGAGTTTGTCTCGCTTGGGGTCTTTCGCCCTTGCTTGACGGATGGCAAGTGTTGCAATTCCAAGAGCAACTGCGACGTACACATCCACATTGTCGTAGTCGTGGCTACAGGCACTCGCTATTCCTGCCGTTTCTGCTGCCAGGCGCTAAGCATCAATCCCGCAATGCTGTGCTCTCCCAAAGACGTGCCTCCGTTGATCTGGTCGGCACGAAACTCACTGGCACACCCCCTTTCATGTCTCATTCTAGGCTCTTGTATTGCTTTTTCTTGAATAAGAGCGCTCTCCTGCCCACATTGACGTCTAGACTGTTTCTATCCCGAGTAACTGGTTTTACCTCGAGCTGTTACCAGCTGTTCTGCCGAGCTGCCACACAGCCGATTCGATTAGCACAGGCCGGCGCCATGGCCTCGGCACAGAAAGTCATCACGGATGACGACAAGTCTGCACTGATCCAGGTCCTTGCCCTGTTTTTTCTCGCCCTGAATATTCTTTCTTGCCTGGTCCGCGTGGGTTCCAAGCTGTACATCATTAAAAGCTTTAAGACCGATGATCTTCTGACTATTGCCGGAACGGTATGAGAATCAGATTGATAATTTTGCCGCCCACTGTTATACTGATTTCTGCAGCTTTTCTCGGTTGGCCAAACTGTCGCCATCTATGCAGCCTGCGAGCATGGCCTTGGAAAGCACTTTGATACTCTAAGCTTGAGCGATCAAGACTCTTACTTCAAGGTATGTAGCTCAATTTTGCCTCTATCAGTTTTGCCTTCCCGCAATATTCTGTTGTACACTATCTGCAGTCCAAGCCAGAAATTGACCTTCGCAGAGCCAATATGCCGCCGATGTCTTGTTCATACTCACACTCGCCTGTTGTAAGATGGCCTTTGCCAATGGCCTACGACTTCTGATGAATAAGGATATGGCCCACGTTGTCCTCGGTTGTGAAGCAGTCACTGGCATCTGGGGGCTCTCAGCGCTGGTTGTCGTCTTCTTTCAGTGCCACCTACCTACGCCTTGGACCACACTACCATCGACGCAGTGCATTAACCGAGTTGGATTCTACACTTACTTTTCTGTGCTCAATCTCTTCACCGATCTCTTTATGGTTGGCTTGATGAGCTGGAGTATTGGAAAGTTGCACACTTCGTGGAAAAACAAAGCCCTCGTGGTCTTTGTCTACGGTGGCCGTGTCCTGTATGTCTCACTTTCCCTTTCCAGTGTGGTTACTGTTTTATTTTTCCTCTTCGGTATTCCGTCAAGATTCCTGTTCTCTCATTTAGCTTGCTGGAAGCCTACTAACATCGAAAGAATGGTGCCTGCCATCGCACTACAAATAAAATACACCAACCCAGCTCTTGCATCTGACGACCTCACTTTCAGTCTCTGGAAAGCTAGCATCGCTGTCATTGTCGTGCAATTTGTGGCCATATTTTCTATATGCATGCCGAACTTCAAGTTCCTACTAGACATCCTCGAGTCCGGTCAGGTCCGCATAGATGACCTGCGGCGCCAGGGACGAACAACCACGGACAGCAGCGGTAATCGCTATGGTTACGGCTATGGCAATAGCGGAAAGCGATCGGGGAAAAACAGCCAGCTCAATTCCGCACCGCGGCCACTTGGGAGCAACAAGGACTCGAATCCATCCCAGGCGGCCAGTGAGGTGCATGAGATGGTGACCTTTTCAACCGTGACCGCGGGAAAGAAAGTGGGCCAAAGTGCTAAACAAAACACGGCTTGGGAAACCCAGAGCCATACTAGTCAGGAGAGCCAGACCATTCTGATTCACCAAACTTGGCAAGTTGATACACATAATGTCCCTGGCGGAGGTACCGGAGAAACAAAGTGAACGCCACGGAGCACAACACGGCATAAACCCCCCTAATTCACCACCGGTTTTGACTTAGACTAGAATATCATAAAACGTACGAATACCTTCACAGTAGCATCAATGATTGTAGTACGACACTGCTCACATTTCCGCTGACCCTCATACGGAGTATGAAGCCCCTGAGTGACACTTCCCCCCCTTCACGTTAGAGATGTAGCTGTGTTGGTACATATGAGTTTGCATTAGTTCGTGTTGTTGGTTTACCGAATATGAGCAGTTACTTCGTACTCCTTACAAGTACGAGTACATGTGGTTGGGAAACTGCTAATTTGGTGGCGGTGTGGGGGGCCTATGGTTAGTTTTTTCAAGGAGTGCAACTACGTCGTACTTTAGACATATTCCCCCACATGGATTAAAACTCACGGCTAAGGCGTTTACACCACGTACGACCAACGCGTTGTGCAGGTCTTTACGGCACGGTAGAGTACAGGTACATACATGTAGCTGTACTCCGTACGTGCTGGATTTCTTTTTTTTGTTTTTTCGCTTGGCCGTTTTTACGATGTTACACTGCTGTGGTGCTAATTGTAAATCTTACTACGTCCTATGCCACCTTACTTCATTGAGCTGCACGGAGTATGCGCAGGGGCTCCTATCTCGTATGTACCGTCGCACTCACTTTCGCGGAAACAAATTTCTTTCCTGCCGAACGGCAAGCTCCTGCACTCCTTGCAGGAGTACTTCAGGCTTCTATTTGCCGAGCTTTGTCTCTATGCGCCATTTCATTTTTCCTTCTCTTTTCTTTTTTTTATTCTTACACAGCTTGGTGTTGTCTATTCTCGGTCATTCTTTCTTCGGCATCCAACTTTTCTGCTATTACTCCCCCTTTTAATATTGGCTTTGTTTTGTTTTGGCTCTCCCAAATGGCCGTTAGCGACACTTCTAGTCACGACATGGCTAATATGGCAAAAGGCCATAAGCTTGAGGAGCACGCCGTGCCTGTCGAGCCGGTGTCCAATTCCCGCACCACATCGGAATTCACTGACAAGAACCAGCTGGCACGGATTGGCAAGAAACAAGTTCTAAAAGTACGTATCTTCCCCAACTACTGGTAGAGTGATCTTCACGATCATAGGCCGTTTATGGCAGTCTAGAGATCAACAACAGATCGATTAATCCTTCGTGGCTAACCGAATATTAGCGTAATTTCGGCTTCATGTCGATCCTTGGCTTCAGCTGCACCATTCTCATCACATGGGAGGCTGTCACCGTTCTGTTTGCTCAAGGTCTCAACAACGGAGGCACGGCAGGCGTGATCTACAGTTTCATTGTCGTTTGGATTGGCAACTTCAGCGTGTTCAGCACTATGTGTGAGCTTGTGTCTATGGCGCCCACATCCGGCGGCCAGTACCACTGGGTGGCTATGCTTTCACCGCGCTGGTGTTCAAAATTTCTCAGCTACATGACTGGAATGCTCACTGTGGGTGGCTGGCAAGCCTCGGTTGCCTCGAGCGCCTTGCTCACGGGTAACATGGTGCTCGGCCTCGCATCCCTCAACGACATAAACTTCGAACCGGCACTGTGGCAAGGCACCCTCCTCTTTTGGGCCATATTCCTTTTTGCCGTGCTCATCAACGTCCTAGTCAGCTCCACACTGCCGAAGTTTGAGGGTTTGATCCTGATTCTCCACATTGTTGGCTTCTTTGCCATCCTGATCCCGCTTGTCGTCCTCGGCCCTCACGCAGACCCGCATGATGTGTTCACTACCTTTGTCAACAATGGAGGCTTCGCGACCAACGGCTTATCGTTTATGGTGGGTATGATGGGAAATGCTTTTGCTTTTGTCGGCACCGACGCTGCATTTCATGTGAGTCAACCCCTACCATAGTATGCGCCTTGGATGGCATGAGCTAATATCTAATTTTTAGATGTCCGAGGAGACGGTCAACCCTGGTGTCGTTGTGCCAACGTCGATTCTTCTTAGCCTCGTCATCAACGGTTCCGCCGGATTCGCTATGCTGATTGCCATGGTCTTTTGCATGGGAAACTTCGATGACGCCATCAGCTCGGGCCCTGGCTTACTCGGCTATCCCTTTATGTATATCTTCCAGCAGGCCACTGGCTCGACCGCTGGCGCTACTGTTATGTCGGCTATCATCATGATTCTCGCCACCTGTGCTACCGTCGGCATGCTTGCATCGACATCGCGTGTCTTCTGGTCCTTCTCCCGCGACCGTGGAATGCCCTTCTGGCGTGTTCTCTCCCGCGTTGATCAGCGTTCCAGCGTGCCAGTGTGGGCTGTCGGTGTCACTACTGTCATCGCAGTCTTGTTGTCACTGATCAATATCGGCTCGTATATCGCTTTCATGAACGTCACAAGCGTATCCATCTCGTGTCTGTATGCCTCTTACCTGATTGCTGCTGTGCTCTTGCTTTACCGTCGGACTACCACCGGCTTCGTCATGCCCGACAGCACAGATCTACCGGCACTGGCTAACACCACCGGTGCGAAACTTGTTTGGGGTCCCTTCCGTGTGCCAGGCGCATTTGGAATTGCCAACAACATCTTCGCCATTTGCTATCTCACTGTCGTCGGGTTCTTCAGCTTTTGGCCACCTATGATGAATCCCACACCCGACGTAATGAATTACTGTGTTGTGGTAACAGGGGCCCTGGTCATCTTCAGCTTGGTTTACTACTTCATCTGGGCTAGGAAAGAATACCAGGGCCCCATTGTGGAAATCGAGATATAATATAGGGTATACGGGCGGTAAATTAGGAGATCAAGCGATATATCTTGGGACTCGGAAATTAATATACCGATGTCTATATTTCGTTTTAGCGCCACAGAAGCGTCGTGACTTTCAAGAAAGAAAAAAAGGGAGTGCTACACATATTCTGAGCTCAAATTCCCGCGGAATCAAGTGGTGGACTATTCAGCTTCGTAACGAAAAGAAGATGACAAGTCCTCTTGAGAATGGCAGCTACTTGTGCGATATGGTTTCACAGGGACGTAAGTATCAAGGCTCCGTGTATGTGGTAAGTCCAGATCTTACCGTACAAGGGTAAGATGGCATTGTGAGATGAATTAGGTATCCTCGGAGGTCATATTCAAGTTACTTGGAGATCGTGACAGCTAGTGTTAGAATTTAGTATCTATATCAATTCACGAACCTGAGGCTCGATGAAATAACTAAAGTCTATTGATACAGATAGACAGCTTTGATCTACTTTCCGCTTGTTGTCCCCACTAAATATTAAGCAGTGTAGCCAAGGCTCGAGCTTTATCGAAAGTATGTTTTTAGAGCCAAAAATTGGCAAGGGGGGTTTATTTTCTTGGGAAGGCTAAATGAACTTCGTAAGTAACACAAAACAAGTAACTACAAAGCGGTGAAAGGTAGCTTGAATTCCGAGATTGCATATTGTGCACACATTCTAAAGGACAATCTTTTCCGTCAAATTTCAGGAATAGCACGGAAATTTTGTGTCCTGATAATGATTTACTGCTCGGCTGGTCCAAGAAGCCATATGGCATGTTCAGCATGCCCCTATAAGCTAGTCACAAGAATCATACGGGTACGACTTGAACTAGGACTCTTTTCCATCATTTGTGCCATTATTATATACGGAAAGCCATTTATATCTACTTCAATTGAGTCCCCAACTCCTGTCGCTTTGCTTTTCATCCGCTTGAACTTTCACGTGATCTTCCTCACAGTGGATGACTAATAGTGACAATACGCCATACAACCCTATTTCAAAAGCGTCTAGGCCATGTCGCTAACCTAGACTGCACACAGATATCCTTCATTTCCCTCCTTCTGGACGCATGGGGGGTGGCGCATACACCTAACGTCCCAGCGGCTGCAGGATGTTGCCTTCAGGGGACGAACTACTTCTCCGCCTTGGGCCAGAGGTGGCGGATCTAGATGAAGGTAAGTAGCATCTAGAAATCAAAGATCACGATGGTCTAGGAAAACCAAGAAAAAAAATCATATTTGACCTGTGTGGAAATGGTGATGCGGAATGGCCAGTGTCTCTAACAGGTTGTTGTCTCGTCTGTTGAAGAAACCTTTCTTCTATTTGCTACGGACCGCCTTGTGGCCCAGAACCTCGGGTTCGTCGATGCTCATGCAGCGGCTGTCGAGGTGACGGTGGCTGGACGTGACCTGGTGATCCACCAATCACCAAGCATTTTGACCTCGAGCCGGTCTGGTGGGACGACGGGAGCAGGTAAGTACTTACAAAGCGCGGGGTGTGGGAGTCTGAGAACTGGAAGGAACCTGCATCGGAGAGAGAAAGACGAGACATCAGACTGACCGCCAGTCCTGTGGAAAATCACTCCGGCTGTGGCTGAGTGGTTGGCCAGTCCGGACAATCTGTTTTTCGCCACTAGTACTTCCGGCCCGCCGTTGCTCGGCCCGGACTCGTCCATCCTGGAGCTGGGATGTGGCATTTCTGCTGTCCTCGGCCTTGTCCTGACCAATGCCCGACCGGTTGGGCAGGCACCAACCATAACGACCACCACAGCGGCCAGCAAGCGGACAAAGCGTGCCCACAAGCATCCATCCGCCTCCAAAGGTGCCGGCCGTAGCACTCCTGCGCGCCGGACCAACAGTGTGGCCCGCTACGTGCTGACCGACCAGCCGTATGTGGCCAAGATGGTGCAGCGTAATTTGGACGAGAACGGAGCTGCTGCTGTCGCTGCCCCAGGACACAAGGCCGTAGGGCAAAAAGCTGCCTCGGCTCTCTACTTCCGCCCCCTCGACTGGGAGACGGACATCGTGTCGCTGGATCTGTTGCATGATGACAGAGACCACGCAGTCCAGGAAGCCCAGCATAACGCGGCCGGCTTGGGAGCCATGGAACCCGTCGATTCCCCCGTCCTCAACACCGGGACTAACCGACTCAGTGGCTTTGATGCCGTACTGGCTTGTGACTGCGTTTACAATGAGGCTCTAGTGGCACCTCTCGTGCAGACATGTGCGGATGCGTGCCACCTGCGAGGTTCCGGCACCGCTGGTGATGGCCAACCAACGCTCTGCATCGTGGCGCAGCAGCTTCGAGAGCCAGACGTGCTGACGGCTTGGTTGACGGCATTTTATGCAGTGTTCCACACATGGCGGGTACCCGAGTCACTGTTGCCGCCGGCGCTGTGGCCAGACGCTGGATTTGTGGTGCACGTGGGTGTGCTGAGAGAAACCTAGCTGCGAGCGGTGAGCACTGAGTAGTCAGTGGTAAGAGAGAGGCGATGGACGGAGCGCAACTGTACTGAGCAGAGAGAAAGCAGGGAGGCGTTATGGTGGAGCCTGGACTCTATCATTGTATATTGGCTATCGACTGTATAAGAATGGCAGTAACATGCAACGAACGGAGGCATACATAGGTATCCCAGCAGGGAGCCATGGGAAGGCATAAACTAAACGAGGGGAAAAACTCAAAAGTCATGCAGCAAGTTCATAAAGACAAAACCCTTTTTCGTACAAAACACAGAGCAACAGCAACTAGGAAGCGGCAACTACAACTGGCCAGTCATGAATGGCTTGCGGAAGATATGGACGCCCTTGATATCGTAGCGGCAGATATCTGTCATCTTGAGTTGGACGGTGGGCGGCGCATGGTCGTCGGAGTCGCTGTCGCTATCGTCTTTGAAACTCGACGCATACTGATTGGCGCTGTTGGCGCTGCCACCGCTGGGGCCGCTGTTGCCGATGCTACTTATGCCCCAGCTGCTCAGGGAGGCCAACGCAGGATTGATGTTAGAGGCGCTGCCGGTGTCTTTGGCCTTGCCCTTGGCGTTGCTGGACAGGTGCTTCTGCTGCTGTAGTTTGAGCTTGCTGAGCTGCTGCTTTTGCTGCTGCTGCTGCTGCTGCTTAAGCTTCTTCTTACGGCGCTTCTTTCGTTCGGTCTCTTCGGAGTCGGTGCGCGTGATTTGGAAGGCGGTGCCATCGGGATCCATGGCCACCCATTCGAGGCGGCTCTTGGGGTAGTGGGCCAGCGTGTCGAGCAGGAACTGGCGCGTCTCACGCAGGACCCAGTGGCAGGTGTCGTCGTTGTGGAGGTGGATGATGTTGAGGGCCACGAGGCTCGAGAAACTGCCGATCTGGCGGAGGAAGGAATGCTAGATGTTTTAGCAAAGGATCTGTGTGAGCGAAGAAGAGGAAAATAGAAAACCGGTCGCCAAAAACAAACAGCTTGATAAACAGAACGCAGGCAGAACAGTTCAAGAAACAACACAAAACGTACCACTGATCGCATGCCCATGCTGACGGCCAGCTCGAGCAGCTGTGGCGCCTTACGGGCCAGCAGCTTAATGGTGGCGTCATCGGCGTCCCAGACGGTGCCGATGCCGTTGATGAGCAGCCGCTGCAGCGTGCGGGAATGGCGACGCAGCACGATATGGCGGATGTCGGACATGGAGACGATGGACTGCGGCGCATATTTGGTTGGGTGCAGCTTGGTGTTGCGCTCAACCAAGTACAGCTCGTGCAGCTCGGGCAGCTCCGACAAGAACCGCAGCAGCGGCTGTGTCGTGTTGTCCGAGAAAACGACGCGCAACGGTAGCGGGTGCGTGCGGTTTTCCTTGGTCAGCAGCTTCCAGACTGGCGCCTGCGGTCCAACATTGAGCAGTGTCAGGCTCTTGAGCACCCGCAGGTCCACCGCCTTGGACAGCACCGACGCCCGCACGGGGATATGGTTGATGCTGAGCTCGTCGAGGGCCAGACCGCGTGTTGCCCGTGCGTAGTCGCTGATCAACGGCTTATGAGTGGAGGCAGAAGAAGACGCCGAAGACGAAGAGGCCGCACCGTTGGTCTCCGCATTCGCAATGCCAGACTTCGCGTTGGACTCGGAGCCAGTCTGAGCCGGTTCTGCAGCCGAGGTGGACCCCTGCATCTGGCTCTGCACGTCGTTGATCTCGGCTGAGACGTTCCGCGCCTCACGGTAGAACTCGTTGATCGTCTTTGTGATCATGTCCATCTGCCGTTCAGTCTCGACAACCAAGACGGGGTCGGCGTTGCGCTGCCGATGCAGCTCCGATATTCTTGCGTCTAGCTGCTTAAGCTCGAGGCTCAGCCGTGTCAGTCCCCTGGACATGATCTGGTAGTTCATCTTTTGCGCTACCAGGTTGGCCTTCAGCCGCTGAATCGTCCGGTCCACCGTCGAAGCGGTGCCTTCGTCTGCGGCCTGGGATTTTCCTGTGTCAGTCTCTGGTTCGGCGGCAGAGGTCCCTGAGGGAGTCGTAAGCGAGGGACGGTCGTCGCTAACAGCGCTGGTATCAGCCTCCACATCGGCGTCATCCACGGACGAATCCATATCCCGGTCGGAGGGGGGGTCCACGGGCTCGAGAATGAGTTGGCCTTCAGGCTCTTCGATATCAATGTCTTCGGGCCGCACATCGCCGTAGGGGACGCTGGACTTGGGTGGTTTGGTGTCAGATGACTCCGACATGAAAAGGCTGCCCACTGAAGCAGACGGACCGGCGTTGTCGTCGGCATCCACAAGGTCGGGCAAGCCGTCAGAGTGGTCGTCGCTGCCAGAGCCTTTTGCCTTTTCTGGGGCAGCATAGGGGGTCTTGGAAAAGAATCCTGCCGCGGCGTCTGTCGTATCCTTTGGCTCGGTGTCGTCCTCGTTCTTTTCTGCCTGTTCTAACTCTTCGGCTTCCTTCTCGTCCGCGTACTTCCTGGCCGCCTGCTCGATCACGTCCAATAGCGTGCTTTGGTCAGCGGCCGAATCGCCACCCGAGATGGTAGACACCAGCGTTCGCAGAGCATCAACAAACTCGGTCTTGGTGGACTTAGCGGCGGCGGCCGTGCTGCTGCTGTTGCTGCCGTTGCTGCTGCTGGCGTTGGCGTCTTTTGGCTCGCCGGCATCGTCGATATCGCCTGTGCCATCGTCGATGGCGTGGATCTTTTTCCTCAACGCTTCGGAGAGTCGGTAGGGCTCAATATCAAAGATCCGCGCCAGGGCGGCATCCTGATTCTTCTTCTCCTCCTGATACTGGGCAAATTTGGAACTGCCAGCTCCATCATGGAGGCCCATATCCATTGGCATGGTAGGCGGGATGAAGTCTTGGTCTAGGTCCGAGTCATCAGGGTCGGTGTTGACTTCTGTGGGTGGCGGCTTGCGCGCCTTGGCGGCCAGCAAGTCGGAGAAGGACAGCTCGAGTGTCTTCAGAGTGTCCGCGGAGTTGCGGATGGCGGTTTTGATCTCGGTGATGCTGTCCAGCGAGCCGATGTCGAGGATACCGAGGGAGCGCAGATGGGAAAAGCCAGAGAAGGTGGGCGGCTCCGGAGCCGAGTTGGGTCGCCGCTGCGATTCGGACTGCATGGACGCGGACTTTTGCAGTTGCATGTGGGAGGACGAAGCCATCGAGGTGGGATTGGAGAACTGGGGAGGCGGGCCGAAAAGAGAGGACGGCTGGCCGAACATGGACGGCTGGCCGATGAGAGAATTCTGGTTCATGAGGGACGGCTGATTCATCATTGACGGCTGCAACATGAACAGATCGACGGGGGTGTAGGACTCTGTAGAAGAGGACGACGACATAGTAGATGCGTAGGAGAGCGGCATCGGCCCAGAAGACTCGTACTGGGAGCGACCGGCTTGGAGACGAATGCGGACATCCCTGAGAGTGCGTATTTGGTGGAGAGCCTTGTATACGGGACGGCTGACCTCGATGCGGACGTTCCAGCTGAGAGGGGGGAAAGAGGTTAGCGGGGTAAAACAAGGCGAAATGCTGCAAACAATACGTACACAAATTTCTCGAGAGAGATAGCCCGGCGAATGGACAGGAGCAGCAAAGTGCTCATGAAGCGTCCGCAATTGTGAGATAAAAGATATTCTTTGTAGCATGCTTCGCTGGCGTCGACAGTGGTGTCGAAGCAGATGGCGCGGAGGTGCTTGGCATAGTCGTAGTCGCTCGTGGCAAAGGCCTCGAGCTTGCTGGACAGGTCGTCGATACGGTGAGAGGGACGGACCACAGTACGATTATCGGGAAAGACGAAGTGGAAGTTGCGGTAGAGCTCGCTGGCGGCAAGTTCGCGGAAATGTTTAGACACCAACGACAGCGATACTAGTTCTGGAGCCAAGCACTGCAGAGAGTTAGCAGGCGAGAGGAGAGGAGAAGATGAAATACAGCCAAAAGACAAAAATGACAAAGAAGACTAAAAAACAAACTCACATGGGAAAAGACCTGCTTCTGCGTCTCATCGGGAAGATCAAGAAACGTCAACCGCCGCCGAGACGAGGACGACGGCGGCGGTCGTCGTAGCGATGCAGCAGAGCTAGCCATCATGTCTAGAGACGGTAGACACCGAGAAGAAAGACAGAGGAGGGAGGAAGGTCTGCCACCGCCGAAGCAGCAACGCAGCCGAGACAAGAGGATATCGTCTAGGCGAACGTGGTCTTCCCACCAACAAAAGAGAGAGAGAAAGCGAGACAAGCAAGAGCAACAGGTGCAATGGGGGTGCGGCAGCGGTGGACTGGTCGGAGCACCAGGAATTGCCCGAGGAGACAGCGGCGGGGCGGAAGCGAACTCAGAGGCGCATAAAAGATGGGAGGAAAAAGAGATGCCAAAAACGAAGTCTCAAAAAACGAAGTCTCGGAACAGAAGAGCTCCAAGTGAGACTGCGGGGCTGCAGATATCGGGCGGCAGCGACAAATAATAGAGGACCAGGCGCGCGGCGACGACGCAATGGTGGTGAGGAACAGATGAAGAGTGCAGAAGCGATGGAGAGGAGCAACAGAGTGAGCAGTACAGCGCGATTCTTGAAGCCGTAAAGGCGCTTGTGCTTATGTACAACGGGTGATTTGCCCGAGAAGTGGGAAAGAGGAGCCAAGTGCGACTACGTCGTAGTTAGTGACGGAGAACAGAACGGAGAGCGGGCAGTGGGCAGCGGCTTTTGTGGGGAAAGCGCTGCCTGCTGTGCAGTGTAGTGTACATAGTGACTAGGCGCAGCCAGGCGTCATGGAGTATGGAGCAGGCTCCAGGCCCTAGGCTCTAGCTCTGGGACCCTGGAGCGGGGCTTGCGGCCTCTCTTGCGAGCCGGAGGCCTAGAGCTAGAGCCTAGGGCTTAATTCAGGGCCTCCATCCGCCACCCAACATCACATTGTGCAATATGCCACAGCGATACGACAACGGCCCAGCGTGTACACGTATCTGTCGAGGTTGAGCTCGTACAGCACCGGTGCTACGACAGACGTGATGCATGGAGCCACATGTTACAGATGCGCAAGGCACAACCACGGCAGCGGATGTGTGGTTGCGAGGTGTTTGGGCCGTGCTTCCGGGAGCAGCGGACAGCATGGACTTCTGGAAGAAGGGACGTAGAAAACGAGCAGACAAGGAGGCGTGGAAGTCGCCGTAGAAGAAGAACCAGACGCTGGGCGCGCTTTGGCTTGAGCAAGAGCGTTGATTGGCTGCGAGGAGAATGACCGGTCAGACAAGACGCTTGTTGTCGTGCAGAGAGTCATTTCTGAGACGCTGTCGCCACACGGTCCTCTTGTCATGCGTGCGAGCGGCCGCAGTGCAAAGTTTGCGTATATTCAGACTCCATAATCAACGGAGCTGCGAATACGGCGTCCTCATCGCCTTGCTCCTTCATCCTGTCGGGTTTCGCCTTACTTGGGGAGACGCAGCGAAGTTGGCCGCAATAGCGGCCAGGAGGCAGCCAGACTGCATTCGGCAACCAGGCGATACACGGGTACTCGTACGGAGCACTTGTGCACGCCCTCAGACCTGCGGCGATGTAACAGAGACTGGTGGTCGGATCGTGGCCTGGAGACCCGGTTGGCTTGGCTCCGAGTAGGGACTGCTCGTACTCGTACTCCGTACTCTGTAAATGTGTATGTATGTATGTACACTACGGAGTACCAAGTGGAGGAGCTAACGCTGCGGATAGTGGAGCTGCGCTGGCCATAGGGCGAGAGGGCCTAACGGCCGCTGTGGCGCGTGGGCCCAGCAGTGTGGCTCAGCACTAGGATTTTGGGCCAAGACCTCTCGACCTCCCACCACGCATTTGCATTTTGCTGCGCCGTCCATCTGACGCGTCTGCCGCCTGCCCGTCTGCCACAGGCGTCTGCTGCCTGTCGTCTCTCCTGCACCACACTCGTGTGTTCTCTGCCCGGCTTTCCCGTTTCGCTGCCCTTTGTCGCGGAGTGCCCTGATTGCCCGCCATGACAGACGTCGAAGAGCCACAGTTCTCCACTTTAGCCGAACGCATCGCCGCGCTCAACCGCCAAAAGAACTTTGGCGCCGCCGCACCGGCCCCAGTGCCTGTCCGCAAGCCATCGACGCCCTCTTCTGTGCCGGGGCAGCGTCCGCCGCCTCCGCCGCCGCCAGTTTCGGCATCAAGGCCTCTTCCGGCACGAACAGCCTCGTCGGCCTCCGGATCGGTCTCCGGACCCGGATCCGGACATGGCGCCGGCTCAGCTCCTCCGCCGCTTCCGAGCCGGCGGCCATCACAACTAAACGATGGACAGACAGCTCTCTCGCCAGTAGGCACGCCCAGACTTCCCCCACGCCGACCATCTACGCAGCACCTCTCACAGCGCGCGAGCATGGATCGGCCCCGAACCTCGATCGAGTCCGTCTCCTCGCACCTGTCGTTGGCGACGACAGCAACAACAGGCACATCTCCACTATCCCTTAGCCGCGTGTCCTCGGCGTCGAGTCAAAGGTCCGAGTCTCTTGGCGGACGCAAGCTGCCACCCACCTTCGACGCCGCCAAACTTCCGCCATTGCCGCCATCACGCCGCGAACGAGAAGCCATAGAGCGCGAGGTCGCTGAGAAGAATGCAGCAGCAGAAGCATCGGCATCAGCAACCAAAACGCCAGCTCTTCCCTCTAGGCCGGCTGTCGCCAGCCTGCCGCAACCGCCCAAGCTGCCGCCTCGGCTTCCTCCGCGGACAGCAGCCTCGCAAGCGGCGACGGAAACGGTTGACGAGGCGTCTCAGCCACCACCAGCATTGCCCTCCAGGCGGCCAACAGCCAAGAAGTCGATACTGGAGATGGGATTCAGCGCTAGCAAGAAGCCCGGGCCGGCGAGCCACGAACCCTGGAACCGAGTGCCCGGAGCCGTCCGCGAAAACCATGGCCGCGAGGACGACGACGACGCGCCGCCACCGCTTCCCATGGCATCACGGCCGTCAATGGCGCAGATTGAGGCGGCCGTCCAGGGACCGGGCTTCGCTGCAGCGGCTCGTCCAAGCCGTCCCTCGGCGGGAGCGCCT
The DNA here is from genome assembly GCA_001513895.1 of Graphilbum fragrans. Classification (NCBI taxonomy): domain Eukaryota; kingdom Fungi; phylum Ascomycota; class Sordariomycetes; order Ophiostomatales; family Ophiostomataceae; genus Graphilbum; species Graphilbum fragrans. The sequence goes on from LLKO01000017.1 coordinate 416,997, forward strand.
GTGCTGCCGCGCCGTCCTGGTGGTGCTGCGGGCGTGTCTGCAGCGGCGCCGGAATTCTACGCGAAAAAGAGCGAGGACGAGGAGTGCATGGTGTGCCGGGACTTTTCGGCGCCCGACGCCGTGGCCGCACGCTTCCCGCTGGCCGTGCTGCCGCACACAGGCACCGTCGAGTTTCTGGCGGCCCAGCTGTGCGGCGGATTTGCGTCGCAGACGGACAAGGCGCGCGCGATCTTCACGTGGTGCCACCACAACATCGCGTACGACGTCGATAGCTTCTTCAGCGGCTGCTTCAAGCACGGCCAGACGCTGGCAGAGCGCATCTTCGACGGCAAGGCCGTGTGCGAGGGCTACGCGCGCATCTACGAGGCCCTGGCCCTGGCGGCCGGCCTGCAGTGCGTCGTGGTCACCGGCCACGGCAAGGGCTTCGGCTTCACGCAGCTTCCGCCCGGCGCCCCCCCGCCGCCGCGCGATCCCAGCGGCCACGCCTGGAACGCCGTGCGCATCGACGGTGGCGAGTGGAAGCTGCTGGACGCCTGCTGGGGCGCTGGCAACGTCGACGAGCACCGCGTGCCGCAGTACGAAAAGGCCTTCAACCCCGTCATGTTCACCATGGACAACGACACCTTTGGCGAGCGCCACTTTCCCGAAAACCCGGCCTACTTCTTCCGCGCCGACAGCCGCACCCTGCCCTGGGACGACTACATCGTCGACAAGCCCGGCTACCTGCCGCCTGCCACCATCTACAACAACAGCCCCGAGCCCTTTATTGCCGCCGACTCCGTCGAGCCCCGCGGCCCCGAGATCCGCGCCAGCAGCCGCCCCGACCCCAGCGACATTGTGCACTTCCGCTGGGGCCGTGCCTGTCGCCACTGGACGCTTGAAAAGGACGGGGGCGGCCTTGCGCCCTACCTTTTGTTTCTGCGTGCTGTCGACCCCGAGGGCGCCAAAGGAGGCGGCGGCGGCAACGCCTTTGAGAACTCCATCGAGGTCAAGTTCGACAGCCCCCTCTGGTTCTATGCCGATGTGCCGCGGCACCGCCTTGGCCGCCCCGGCCAGCACCTCTTTTGTTACGCCTTTACCACCCGCAACGGCCGCGACATGCGTGGCGCGTCTCTCGGCGACTTCCGCAACGCGTTTGGCCCTGGCAGCATGTCCTACGGCGCCGTGGGCTCGTGGAAGCTGGTGTGATGTGGCGTGGCATTTCGCCGTTCACCTGTCTGTTTGTCTCTGGGATTTCGTTGCCCGTTCTACCCGTTTCTGTATTTATTAGCATTCGTTTGCTTGGTATTCAGCTCTTTGTTTACGACGCATAATTGGGTTTGGGACGAAAACAAAGCACAGCCTGCACACAACAAGAGCATATTCGCAGATAGCAATATTGGACATTCTTACTAGTAGCCTTGTGCAAAGATTGCATTTCCCCATCATTCGGCAGAAGGCGCCGTCTCCTTGCGTCACAGGCGTATTCTTTCGCTCACCGAGAAGGTACAGCCTTATCTTCCGCTGACATGGCTCGCAGTCCGTGAAATGAGCTCGCCGATCTTTCCACGTACAGACAGCGGTCGGTGGTTGGCGCATGGCGAATTTCCGCAGCGCTGCACTCCGTACGGGGTACAACTGGCCGTACTCCGGAGGCGTATTCCGAAACAATTTCGTTTAGGCTTTGTGTTCGCACAAACCCACACGGCATTTTTTCAGCTCGACGCTGGTCAGCTTCGTCAAAGGCAAAAAAAGCGGCTGGGATACGGCACACTCTGTATCCTACCTTCCTCCTCTAGCATTCCCAGAGATTTTCACGCCTCCATCTCTGAGTAGGCGCGCCAAAATGCTTGTATATCTACACCGTCATTGGCCTTGAAATAACCGCGGTTTATTCCGTTGGAGGGTGTGTAGTACGCACAACTATGATTCGCGCCCTGTAAGGAGTACTCCAGATCCAAAAAAACTACGACGTATAGATTAGCCAGGACAGGGTTCCGCCCATCCACGCCTCTCCACCAATCCCCTCTCATCCTCAGCCGCGACCCCTGCCTAGGCTTCTTCACATAGGGTCCATCCATCTCACTCTACCGTGCGTCCAATGCAAGTATTTGAGTTTCTGCTCTGTGCTAACCCGTCGAGGACAACTAGCCCCCCTTTGCACCATACGGAGTACTGTAAAAACTACCCCTTATTACCTATTCATCCTGCGGTCAGACCTGCATATGGCACTATCGGACAGAATCCGCCTCCGAATGGATAAGCATGTCTGCTTGGGTGCCATTAAGCGCCTCAGCCCCCTACCTAGGCTATTTACTGGCCACTTGCCGACCTGGTGGCCGCTCGCTAGCTGCTGACTGGCCAACTGTGTACACTATGCTGTGCACCCACAACGCGGATACGCATGTACTTTTCGTACAGATCCCAGCAGCCGACTCCGTGTTACCATACCCCAAACACGTACAAATATATATACGGGTATGTAGGAAGATAAAACGGAGCCACAGTAAGCAGGTGATTCTCTGCTTTTTTCTTTCTTTCTCTCCTTTTCGTGTCCCCCCCCGTCAAACAGGCGCAAGAGTAGAGCCTGCCACCGGGCTCATCCAACATGTCGACAACAACGGCACCACCGACGACGTCGACGCGAGCACTGCTTGGCCCTCTCACCACGGCGGCCACATACCCAGCGTCATGCTTTAGTGTGGCTCCCCATTGCAGTGACGCTACAAATTGCTACGGCTGGCAGGCCCAGACGTGTGGCGCGAATACCGCCAACAGCCAAGGCATCCAGGACAACCAGGACTGCTGGCCCAATGTGTCCAACGGTGCCAAGGGTGCCTCCGCTGCCCTTAACGGTTGGGGATTCTACTCGCCGGCCTTCTCCTGCCCGGTCGGCTACACTTCTGCCTGTTCTGCTGTTGCCGGCCCCAACGGCGGCGGCGTGTCCTTTCAATTCGCACCGACGAGCGGAGAAACAGTCATTGGATGTTGTCCCACGTAAGTACACGAGCATACGCAGTTGGTTGCTAAGAGACGCGACTACGAATACGAATGGAGCTTCCACTGACAGTATCTGACTATCAGTGGCTACACCTGTGCTTTCGGCGGCGCTCAGACGTGCATCACCACCATAACGACCGGATCTGTGCCAACATACCAATGCTCCTCGGGCCAGACGATCGACATCACCGACGTGCAGATACCCGCCACAATGACCTTTGGCTCGGCCGTCGATGTCGTCACGTCCTTTGTTGTCCACGCGCCTCTGTTCCAGCTCAACCACCAGGAAAGCGACCTCACATTGTTTGCTAGCCACACCCAAAGCAGTTCCATATCTACAGGCACCAGCCACACCTCCAGCACACAATCTCAGACCTCGACGACAAGCGCAGCTACGGGAATACCGCCAGCAGGGAACAAAGGGATCTCTGCTGGGGCAGCTGCGGGCATTGGCGTTGGTGTCGGGCTGGGTGCCATTGCGCTGGCCGGTCTTCTCGCGTTTGTCATCTGGAGACGCAAAAGACGGTCCACAGTCAAGGCGGCGGCGGACGCGTCAGCGGCGGCTGCCCCCAAATTCAGCCAGGCGCCTGCCTATGAGCTCATGGGCCACGGCACGCCGGTTGAGTTGGAGGGTCCTTACCACGCGCAGGCGTATTTCACAAACGAACAGAAGATGGGCGAGCAGAAGACGGGCGGGCAGAGACTCTATGAATCCCCTTGACCACAGGCCAGATATGTCGGCTCGTGATCGTGTATGAATACAATAGAGAAGACAGAAGAGGAGAAACAGCGTGTATATAGCTTTCTTTGCAAATCATGTTTCAACGTACAATGTATGGGAAAGCAGTCGTCTAATGCCATCTACCGGACGTCCTGTCGGGCCAGGTCGCAGGAACACACATCTGGTGCAAATATCGTGGCTGGGGCACGCAATGAAAACCACCCAAAGCCTCTCGCCACCTCAATCCTTCTCTATCGTCTATGGGAGCGTAAGCCCCTTGCCTAGCAATTCCGAGCCGATCTCGGTGATGAGAGACCGTTCTTGCGGAAACACCTTGGCCCTGCTCAGGATGGTCCCCTGTGCATCCAGCGCCCGCAGCAGCTCCGCCAGATCGCCGTCAACGGGCGAGCAGTACACCAGCAGTCCCACCGCCAGCAGCATCGCCTTGAGCGCCTCGGCAGACGCCTCTTCCTGGCTGATGGCTTCCACGGCGGACGCGGCCAGCTCGATTTGGTCTTCGTCCGGCAGAAGTGGTGCCGCATGAGAGCGTTGCTGCTGTCGCGCATGCTGATGGGCCCGTCCGAGATTGCCCAGGAGCGACGCGGCCGCCAGCCGCACATTGGGGTGGCTGTCGTCGAGGAAGCTGGAAGACACGAGCTGGACGACGGCAGCACGGAGCTCGGCCTGCTGCAGGATCTGCTCGGCGAACAGCGGCGTCGAGAACAGGTTGCACGCCATCTGCAGCGTGACGAGGCGAAGAGCGTAGGGCGTCGTGGTATTGCTATTGGCGTGCTTGTTACTGTTGACGGCATCGAAAACGGCCCGCACCGTCTTGTGGCCGGCCTCCTCGGCAAAGAAGCCGCTGATCCGCGGGTCCCAGAGGCTGCAGCGAAAGAGATCGACCACCGCAAACAGCCTGTCGGGCGCCATGTGCTGGACAGCCGCCTGCACGAAGACGGCAAGACGGCCCAGCTCGGGCAGAGCAATAGCTGCAGCCGCAGCCAAACCACCGGAAGACGCCCGCGACGCGAGATACTGTTTGAGCGCTGCCACCTCGGGCGTCTGCGCCGCCTCGTCGCCTAGCTTGCCAATCACCTTGTCCAGCGGCGGGATTTTGGCATAGAGGACAGCCGGCTGCGCACCCGAGACAGCGGCGACGACGCTCGGCAGCCGCAGCTTTTCGTGTGCGTGCAGCGGATGCGCCATCTCGACAAGCAACCGCACATGGCCTCGCAGCGTCGCCGCATCGGCTCCGACCCACGTGTTCTCCTGCTGGCCGTGCAGAAAGGTCACAAAGGTCGGCGTCGCACGCACAGAAAAGGGGCTCGCGATCGCCGCGGCTGCAGGCTCCGACACGTCCACTTTCAGCAGTGTCACCTTCTGTCCCAGCTCCTGGGCTAGCTCGTCGTACACCGGATACAGAAGCCGGCACGGTGCGCAGGTCGCCGACGTGAAGAAGACCACAGCACATGACTGCTTGGCTCCGTCCAGCAAACGCGCAAATTCGGCGGCCGTGGCAACGTGTTGAACCTGGCTCTGGCTTCGGCTCTGGCTCTGGCTGTTCGTCGACGGCGCTACTCGCGCGCTCTCCTGCAGGCCTAGAATGGAGCCGTTTTGCTGCCGGCTGGCACGCACGCCTTGCGTCAGCTGTGAGAAAAGCATGCGGCCCATGGGCGAGGCTAGAACGGCTTGGGGCATGCTAGAGATGTGTGCTGGAATCCCCTTGCCCACGAGAAAGTTGGACAAGGTGTCGCTGAAGTTGTTGCAGTTGTGGTGGAAGAGATCGTATGCCTGCACCGCAGTGAGTTGAGTGGTTAGTTCCTAATGGTTTCTTTTTCTTTCTCGTTTTGCTGTTTATTTTATTTTATTTGGTTTGCTTCTTGTTCCTGGCTATTGGCTGTGACAATGCATACCTCGAGCGTGAAGATTGGCCGCAACGAGTCGAGGTACTCTTCAATCACCTCTACTGATAGGCTTGTAGACCCAAGAAACGTCTTCTCTATGGGCTGTCCGAGGTGAGACGACCCAGGCGCGATGGCGACAATACCGCCGTCATACACATATTCCTTGCCATAAACCTCAATCGATGTATGGTAAACAGCATCAAGTTGGAAGCCTAGGAGCCCCATCGACATCTGTGCCGCGAGGCCTCTCGAAAGGTCGTAAACGAGCAGATACACATCCATTCTGGGCCAGCCGGAGACAGATACCCTGTTCGTAGTTGTTTGTATAAACAGAGGGTGTGAGGCAGATACGTCTACAGGATTGCGTACTACGTGCTTCTACCTAGTTACGGCCAATTAGTCAGCCAGAACCTTCTAGTTCTAGCGGCGAACTCTCACTCTCGTAAAGCTCATTGGTCCCCACCATTCTCAGGCGACTCCAGTCTCCAGCCTGCGAACAGCCTACGAACAGCCTACGAAGACAAAAGTGTACAAGTGTGCATGTTTCATTTTTTATACGGTACGTGATATACATATGTAGTATACACTTGTCATAGACCCAGTTGTCCATGGCTGCGTATAGAGTACCATTTATAAGAAAAACATGGCACTATTCGTCTCCTATATGCCAGTTCTTTGAGCAGTCAATAGTCTCCGTCTAACGGGACCAACGGCCACGCCAAGACGAAACGGGTCAAGAGCAGCAAGTCTCACGGCCTGATTTTAGATTCACTGTGCCATCCAGACGTAGAGTTGTGGTAGCTAATAGGAATTTGTGGTTCTGCGGCTGTGTTTTAGAGGCGGCGACTGGGGGGGAGGGGGGTTGGAAATGAAAGAATTTCCATATCCATCACATTTCAGCTGAAAGATGCAGCATAGTGCTTGAATAGATGGGGCCGCTCAGCAAATACACCACCAGAAATGCGCTTTCATTAGCCTGTCCGAATGCGGCATCGCACGTGAACCGCCCTGACATTGGACATGTAAATTATAAGAGAGAGAGAGAGAGAAAGTAAGAAAGAGAACAAAACAGAGGATAACATTCTTTGTTCCTAGCATACTGCTGTCCTTTGAATACTTTCTTCTCTCATATTTTTCCTCTCACCCTTCTGTCAGTGTCTGGGCGAGACTCTCACTCCAAATCTGTTTCCACGACATGCATCACCAGACCAGATCCCAGACGAAGCTGCGGCTCATACCAGAGGCCAAGGCAACCTACCATTCTGCTGACAACCAAATCGATTCTCTCCGCTTCCTGCCGACTGGGCAGTCGCATTCTGTCGATGATAGCCATATTGATCCTCCTACCGTCTCAGCAAGCGCATGCCACAGCAAACTTGCCACGGCTGTCGAAGCAGGGCATGGCTGTGATTCTAGTCAACTACGCAGGCATTGGCTTCTCGTCGTAGCCGTGGCCGTTGCGCTTTCAGCTGTTCTCGTCGGAATCGTGTGGCCCTGGTGGGTAGAAGCAAATACCGTCTACGTCCACGAGCCGGAACGCCTCACTCTTCTCCAAGACATTCTCGACCTCCACCTTAGATACAAGGAAATCAAGAACGAAATCGCTGCCCTAGACGATATAATCCCTGGAGTAGACGAGACACCTACGGAGATCATGATAAAAACCGCCACGGAAACTGCCAGAGTTTTATATCTATCCCTGGGGCCGTTCATGTCGTTGGACAACCTCGATGAATTCTTCGCGACTTCTGACGCCCTAGGAGAAATCTATGATGCTTATTCAGAGCTTACGACGGTGTACTCAAAGATGCGGCGCGAAGATGGAATCATTTCGCGCCTTTCTCGCCAGATCCCATTGTTTATCAACTCGCTGGGTGTCCCATTATTTGCCACGACCAGCCCTGAGTTTTTCGAAAGCAATAGCAGCCATCCAGATTGGCAGGGAAAGCCTGTCAGCCCGGTACCTGACGACACTGCGAGGCAGAATCTTTTCTTCGTTCAGAGACTACATCAAATAGGCTCAGGCTTATTTGACGCAGCCACAGGGCACGATCAGCTCTGCAACGGGAAATACTGGGAGGTCAGGCGCAAGGAGCCTAGGAATGTAACTCAATGTGTCTTTTTGAATATACCCCCAGACCCTAGCATTCCACGTCTGCTACAGTTGATTACCTACTGGGAAAAGCACCCCACGAGCCTGACATACTATGACTTACTCTTTGAAAAGGAGCCGCCAGCTGTCCACCTAGCTGCCCGTGTGGCCAGACTGGCAGCTGCGATGGACAAGCTTATTTCTATTGCTCAGTCACATGGCTTGTATGACCCTAATCACACATACAGCGACACATCTGCCATGGGGTGGGCCCGCCGATTTCTCTCCTCTCCCGGAATCACATTTTTTCGATATTCTGGTTGGAACGCAAGGGATGCAGACTATATCCACGGCCACATGGAGATACACATGGAGGTTAACAGACAAGTGGCCCTAGAGTATTCTCATAAACTAGCCATATTTCGCAGTGGCCCTTTGTTCGAGCTCGAGAAGACCGCTGTTGCCAGTGCCTGGGAGTCAAAAATCATTCTTGATCGCTTTATAGAAATATGGGACAGAATCCTGGAGTTGAGGCAGGATAAGGGCTGGCTGTCTGTGTCTCTAGTCGGCGAGGGTGTCTCTGATGCCACTAGCTCTTCTCCATTTGATGAATATGTGCATATGATGGCACCATTTACAGCAGAGGCAACGGAAATCTCGACAATCACTCGAGTAGCTCGGACGGCGGCGGCACCCGGAGCACCTACTCCTCCTCCTCCATTTGCTCCTATGACTACGGCAGTGTTGGCACCGTCCAATACAGCAAGGACCAAAGTGGCGAAGCACTATCTCTTTCCCTCTGTGGAGGAACAGATCGCCATACTTCTTGCAGCCAACGAATCCTACATGACCCTAGAGTCGTGGTTCGCGGCAAGAACAAAAATTATACGTGAGGCTAAGTATTTGGAACGGCTATATTTTCATACAACCAAAGAAGTAGAGCCAATGTTCAGTTGGGAGATTGCCGAGTCTTGGGTTGAGTTTCTGCGGCAGGTAGTGACGTGGCAGTATTGGTTCCCCGATGAGGATGATAGGAAGTGGGAATATGATACAAGCGACCCAATTTTCACGGAAGCAGATTCATGGCTGTTTCCGGTCCCTGGTGAGCATGACTAGGGGCGGGATTATGATGCAAGCGACCCGGTTTCCTCGGAAGAAGGTTCTGCGTGGCCTTTCCTTGAAAAACAGTTAAAATTATAGCTTTCTAGCATGCCTAAATAGTTCGAAAACTCTAGAGTACTACATGCGTCCTAGAAGCTAACCAGATGCCCACATGCTCCCTTAACAAGTCTCTCCTGATTCGACCGACATAGGCAGAAACAGAGGGCTATTCCTTTGCAATCCCCATTAAATTTCATCATGTGGTGTATCATGCTCCATATCTATTCCAGATAGCCAGATCCCGTGCTTGATGCAAGCTTTTCGCAATAGCTCCACCCTCTCGTTGTTTTGCTTCACTCTCTTCTCCCAAGGCAAAACGGTTCGCAAGTAGAAGAAACGGGTATCGCCATCCTGCAGAGCCGATGTTGCTGCTGAAATTGCCAGGGCCATGGATTTCTGAGGTGGCTGTGCTGCTTTATGCCGATAGTCAAAACTATTCGGGCTTTCATCGTGGAATAGCTTATTCGCTTTCTTCCAAAACGCTAGAGTCAACGCGTCCGTAATGGCGCGTTCCGTCTCGCTGTCAGGTGTTCCTTCATAAAGCGGGAAGAATGGTGCTGCGCCTGGGTCCAGGCCGAGCGCCTTAAACAAAGTGGGAGTGATGTCTGGATTCGCTTCGTGAGCTTCCAAGAGCCGCCAATGCGCAGAGCATATCTGAGACGGTGGTGTATGTACTAAGCTGGTTGTCTTTGGTGCTGAAAAGTATTCCGCGAATGGATCGGAAGGGGGGCTCAGCCACCATGAAATCAACCATGATATGATTATCGTGGTCGGCCTCATTGTAGGTATGTAGGAGGATGTCAATACTATGTATGAACTGTGTTGTAATGGGTAGTAAAGATCAAGAGTGAAATAGAGGAAGTGGGTAGAAGTAGGAATAGCAGTGAGCCAGCAGATACACCAACTTGCAGCCGGGCGTGTAATTAGGCCCCCCATTGTGACATGTCTTTTATTGGATGCCCACTTCATATGCACGGAGAATCTAGGATTATTTTTGCTTCTTATTTACGAACTCAGGGGCAAATTGGGTTGAGCCCTTTAGACTCCTTTGCTGGAATATCTACCCTCTCCAGCCCACTAAACCATATTCTTCCAGATGTTGTCACGCCCTACCTCTTCCAGTTCTACAAGATTACAACAGACACAACTCTTTCAATAAGGGGACCCCAATGGAAGAAACCTGGTCCAGAACCAACCCTCTTCAGATGGATTCCAAGCTTTCGTTACCGCCCTCTGCAGACGCACAGGAGCAACCCACTCCTGGAATCCACGGTGATAAAGCGACACAGGTTGTACCCCACGGCAGAGATTCTGGCTCATCGACCAGCGCCCTTGATGTCTCCCAGTTGCAACAGCTGGCTGCCCTGGCAAGATATTTTGAGGAACACCGCCACGCATCGACGGAAAAGAACATCGGACAAGGTCACCACATCGACCAGCACGTTGACAACAGTACCCACCATAACACGACAAATACCATTATCCTTCCGAATTCGGAATCTGCCTTGGCTTTCGCTCGTGGTTTGGCTAATGGAAATGGCAATAACGTGGGTTTCGGAGTGCCCACTGCCAGCAACACAGGCACCGACATCCGCAACTCCATTCTGACCATGGGACAAGATGTGTTCTACCGACGCCTTTCTTTCTGCTTGAAGTGGATACTGTTCCATCCGGTTGTCATACTTGCTCTCATGGCATTCTCTGTCCTTCTTTACGTGGTATTTACCATAGTAAGTGCCATTGGGGGCGTCGGTATCGGATTTGCTGGTGTCATTTCCACGACATGGTCTAGCGCTCGACACGCAATTTTCGGAAGGCCATCTCCAGAGGGACATGCTCGTGCAGCCAACATACCGATCCCATGGAAGGAGCCGCCAATCCAAATGCTGCCTCTCGTGGAGGGGCATACTACTCATGGTATCATACAAGTTCTTGAGGCCGGCATGGAGTCGCTGTTGGCGACCGCTTTAGACGACAACAATGCGGCATATCTTGCGACTCAGAAGAAGACATTAGAAAGCAACAAGGAGAACATGGAAAAGGTTACACTATGTAGTGACCAAATCCACGAGGCCACATTGACACAGCTAAGAATGGAGAGACAACAAGCCAACCACGTCTTCCGTGATCTTTGCCATCAGCCGCTTATATCATACCCAGACTGGAGAGGACCAGGCTATTGGCTTTCGGTGAAGATGCGCTTTGGCGCATCCAAGCCAGAGCCTTTCCGCACTCTTAACTCGCGAGCTAAAACCCTACGCGATCACATTCGACGTGCCATATCACAGCGGCAGGCATGGCAGAATGCAATCAATAAATGCAGCTTGGTACCGGTCCTGGAGGAGGCTGCGGGTGAAATTTGCAAGATGCAATCAGGTCTCCATAGGTTTGTCCACTAGCAAGACCCCGGCACGTCGCCCTCTATCAAGGAACAGATGATGCAAAACAGACCAGGCCGAGTATGTGAAAGTACTGTCGTGTTTTACCAGGGGCTCGACATTGTACGACTGGCTCCTCCTCTATTGTGCAACAGCGAGGAATTGGGCGTGGCTAGAACTAAAGAGTTGTACTCTTTTCTTAGTCGTACGATTGATCGTCTAAAGCACCTGGAGGGTATGATACCGCGACAACTGGATATGTCTGGGCCTGTGAGTAAGGAACAGTTGGCTCACTTTGATAAGAAGTTGGAGGAAATTTTGATTACATGGATGGTGTTTATCAATGCGCATTTATCGCTGGGGTAAATTAGCTTCATTGGCTCTGGCCACCATCCTAGTTATTCGTTACCACAAACCCTAGCTAACTTTCGGTGATTGCGGATTTCGTGCTGGCTCTAGTTTTTTTAGTTTTTTATATCTCTTGTTTCTAGGTTTTAGATTTTGGTTTTGTCCGAACTGACAGCAAGGCTTCAGCTCAACAGCCATGTTTCTACTCCGTACAAGTCTTATGATGACTAGTTGTCTTTTGTATTGCACAAGTCGTGATTCATTCTAATCATTTGTTCCACACAAATCCAGCCGCTCAAATATGCATGCGGTTCCGCTACTCCCTGCTGCCTGCTGCCCCCCTCTGCGCTGTGGCATCCAGGATGTCGAGCTCCTGTGCCTCCACGCTGGACCACGGCCTCTGCGACGGGCCGTACATGTGGATGCTCTGCGCCCGCATCGCCTCCTCGTACGACGGCGGTGCATCCGGCTGGACATTCCTGGGTGAAGCTGGTGCGTGATCGCGGTCCGAACCCGGTGACTCTGGTGGCATTGCCGCGTGCACGCGTCTTCTCTGGCGTCTCTTCTGGGCCAAGCAGCCTAGGACGACCAGGACGGAGATGCCGGCGGCGATGCCTGCGGCGATGCCGGCCTTTTGCGTGCGGTCAGGGCCGGTTCGCTCCGGTAGTGTCATGTAGCTCATGCTGAAGACGAACTTGACGACGGCAGACGTGGGCACAACGGAAGACGTCGCTGTGGTTGCGATCGAGGCGTTGCTGCTGGCGGCGGTCACAGTCAAGGCCGGCGGCGTGCTGTTGTAGCGGCCGTAGATGGACGACCAGCAGGGCGTCTGGCCGCCGAGAGCGCGTGTGAAGAGCCGGTAGCCGTTGGGGCAGCAGGCTGTGAAAACGACGTCGTCGCGGACGTAGATGGACGGACAGTGGCTTAAGACGGTCTGCTCGGTATGGGGCGGTGCTGGGAAGACAAGGCCCGTCGGATCTGGAGTGGCCGTGGCCGACGCGGTAATCGCGACGTGGCCGCCGCCGCCGCCGCTGCCAGTGCCGCTTTCGACGTTCCATTCGCAGCACTGTTGGCGGCCCTTGTCGCAGCCGATGACGGGCAGCCAGAGCACGCTGGCGCCGTCTTCGATTTGCGTGTAACGCCTCTCCCTGCAGTCACCGTCGAGCAGATAGCCCGTGTGGGTTCGAGGGAGGGCCGACGACACATCCTGGGTGGTGGACGTCGGGGACGAGATTGTGACGACAATGACGGGTCTGCAAGTACACAAAGGGTCAGTTGGGGCGCCTCTTTGGAAAAACCGCCGAGGGGTGAACGCAGCACCTACTCAAACACCAGTGTATAGACGGGCCTGTGGATGGCATACACATTAATGGACACGTTCATGCACAGTTCGGAATCGCCATGTGCACATCCGCACAGATGAGGCTGGAAAGGGGTTGGACCTACGGGTCCGTGAACACGGCCAGTTCGTCGGGAACGTGGCACGAGTGGCGGCTCAGCCAGCTGGATTTGGTGGCCCGCCAGTTCGTGAAGCGTAGGCATGCCTCGCAACCGTTGTCCACCACAAGCGAGCTGTAGCAGTCCACGTACGGCAGGCCGTACGAGCAGGAGCAGGCGGAGGAGATGCTCGCGGCGACGCCGGACGCGGGAAGCAGGGTAGACGAAGACAAGGACGACTGGCGACGCAGACTGCTAGTGGCGTTGTCTTGGCACTGGTTGATGCTGAGGCCGCAATCGTTGTTGAGTCTGAGCAGCATCTAGGTGGGTGTTAAAAAGCATACAAAACAACCGGAGCAGACATGCGTACGTCGCAGCTCGCAATACACGCTTGGCTGTTAAATTGACTTTGGGACGCATCGCGCAGCTCTAGCTTTGGTGCCAGGGTGGTTGAGGTGGTGGATGGTGTGAGCGGCAGGCCCATCAGGGAGGCCGGGGCCGTCTCAGCGGGTGTGAAGAGCGACATGTTGCGTTCTCCGGTGGGAGGAGACGTCTCGTTGGGGACATGGAAGGAACGGACAGAATGTGTCTGATGCAGCAGTGAGAAACGTACCACAGGAGAGAAAACGACGAGAGGGAACGGCCGTTCGGACAGATACAGAGAAAGAGGAGGAAGAGACATGCTGCCTGACGGATATATTTATACGAGTACGAGTGCCTTGGCAAATAGAGTATTGGCAGCCTTGGCAGATAGAGTATTGGCAGTGGCGGAGCGAATACAACCGGGTGTGTTCATGATGTAACGCTGTCACTCTGGGCGGAAAATGGCGGACGCCAAATCTATAGTAAGCCCAGATATGAAGACCAGCCATCCTGGTTGGAGGGACCTTTACTTTCTCGCCTCGATGTCAGCACACCAGAAAGAGACGTCCTTGCAGGATATGACTAATAGGCCTTTTTGGCTCTACGGTTTTAAAGAAGACTTCATTTTTGTTGTATGTGACTCCGCAAAACACAGTCGGACTGTCAGCGGTATAACATCCTCCCGGCTGAGCACGCCACCATGGCCTATAAAGAGACCGACAATGCTTCACAACTGTCCTGGAGAACCAACACGCGACCCTTTGCGTACCGACAATGGTCCGGACGCACACAAGCGCAATGCCGCCCCCTCTCACTCCTAGAGCCTTGCAGCCCGGCGCCACCGTTGCCTTCCTCTCGCCCTCGGCCCGGCTCAACGACCAGCTGCCCGCCGTCATGGCGCGTGCCACTGCCGTCTTGTCGGCACGAGGCTACGGGGTGCGCACGTTCTTCACCCACGACGAAGGCATCCAGTCGTCCATCGCCAACCGCCTGGCCGAGATCCGCGCCGCGTTTGGCGACCCGACCATCTCGGCCATCATCTGCACCATTGGCGGCCCCGCCTTCACAGAGCTGCTGCCTGCTCTGATCGACGACACGGAGCTGCACGCGAGCATCCGCGCCCACCCCAAAATTGTCGTGGGCTACTCGGACATCTCCGGCCTCCACTGGTTCCTGCACGCCTTGACGGGGCTGCGCACCTTTTACGGTCCGGGCGCCATCCCAGAGCTGGGCGCCCCCGAGCGCATCGACGACGACACGTCCGCGCTGGCCTTTTGTGCCCGGCATTTGTGGGCGGCCGTCGAGAAGCCGGAGCCGATCGGCGACGTCGCCCGCTCGCTCACCTACGCACCGAAGCTCGCCCCGTTCTTCTTCGACGACCCGGCCTCCACCACGCCGCCCGCCCTCGTGTCTGCGCCCGCCTGGACCTGGCTCCGCGGCGGCAAGGCCCAGGGCCGCCTGTTTGGCGGCTGTCTGACCGTCGTGGCGCGCCTGGGGGGGGTGCGCGCGATCGCCCCGGACTGGCGCGGCCGCATCGTGTTTCTGGAAACGGCTGCCGAGGAAGATGGCGAGTCGGGCAACCCGCTGTATCGCGTGCAGGCGGCCTTTGCCGATCTGATTGCCCAGGGCGTGTTTGACCACGCGGCCGGTCTGGTCGTCGGTCGGCCGTTTGGATACAACACCGAGGAGCAGAGGCGGGACTATGCCAACGTCATCCAGGGCCTGTTCTGCCAGGGACGCCTCGCCGAAAAGCCGTTCCCCATCCTGTTCAATGTCGATATTGGGCATACGGTGCCCATGGTGACGCTCCCCTACGATGTGCTCGCGGAGCTGGACTCGGAGAGCGACCGCTTTGCCATTTTGGAGCCTGCTGTTCTGCCGTAGGCGACTTTCTCATCTGTGATGTCCTCTCATAGAAAAGCATTACTAGCTCACTGCCACCACCACATGCCGCAATGCACCGGCTGCGCCAGACTCTTAACACAAATGCTGTGCCACTCAGTGCCGTATTCCGTGTCTTATGCTTGATTTATATAGACCGCGCCGGGAAAGTCCCCCAGCTGGGCCACGTCGGCAAACGCAGACGCCAAGATGTCGACGGCACGGAGCACATCCCCCTCCGAGATGACCAGCGGCGGGCTGAAACGCAGGCGGTTGGCGCCAGAGCCACACAGCAGCCCGCGCAGAGCACACAGAGCCGCAATGCGGCGTGCGGTCACGCCCGGCACGGACTCGTCGATGACGAGCGTCTGGAAAAGGCCGTGGTGGCGGCCTCGGTGGTCCAGCACATACGGAAGCTTCGCATCGTCGAGGGCCTGGGTCAGCACATGGCCGAGCCGCTGGGAGCGAGCGGAGATCTGCTCCTCTTCCATGACCTCCATGGCCGCAAGGGCGGCTGCACAGGCTACCGGTGCCGCAGCAAAGGTGTTGCCTACCTCGTACTTGTCCAGGACGTCCATGGCGTGGCTCTTGCCCATGATGAGCGACATCGGGTACAACCCGCCGGTGATGGCCTTGCCCATGGCGACCAGGTCGGGATGGACACCAGGCTCGTGCTGGTAGGCCCAGTCACGGCCGGTGCGTCCATATCCGCTCTGCACCTCGTCGCAGATGAAGAGCACGTTATGCTTCTGGCACAGATCCTGGACAGTCTTGAGATAGCCTGGAGGCGGCACACGCGTGCCGGCCAACCCTTGAACCGGCTCGATCATAAAGGCGGCAATGACGTTGCCACTAGTCTCCAGTGCCTCCTGGAGAACGTCGGTCTCGCCAAACTTGATTAGCTTGCCGCTGTTCGGCGCAAATGGGCCGACATGGGGCAGATGTTGGCCGAAGTCTGGCTCGTCAGTACATTGGAAAAAGGGACAAAAAAAGCCCTAAAGAAAAATACACAACAGGGTGAGGTTTGGCCTCGTCCTCGGAACGTAGGGAGACATGTGGAAGTCCTTACGGTCCAACTTGACATCCGACAGACACA
The DNA here is from genome assembly GCA_001513895.1 of Graphilbum fragrans. Classification (NCBI taxonomy): domain Eukaryota; kingdom Fungi; phylum Ascomycota; class Sordariomycetes; order Ophiostomatales; family Ophiostomataceae; genus Graphilbum; species Graphilbum fragrans. The sequence continues at coordinate 433,357 of LLKO01000017.1, forward strand.
TGGTCGCCAGAGTGATGCCGTGGTAGCAGTTGTCGGCCGTCAGGATGACGGCCTTGTCGGGCGGGACGCCCTTTTTTACGTAGGCCCACTTTCGAGCGATCTTGATGGCCGAGTCGGCCGCTTCGGAGCCGCTGCACATGGCGGCCACCGAATCGTACCCATACTTGGCCGTCAGCTTTCCTGCCAGCTCGGCATAGAGTGGATTGATGTAGCTGGTGTTGACAAGCGGCAGCTTCATCATCTGGTCGACGGCGGCTTTGACGATCTTGGGATGCGAGTGACCGAAGCTCATGACGGCAAACTGAGAGATAAAATCAATGTACTTCTTTCCATCGATATCTGTAATCGTGTGACCTTCTGCGCTCTCAAAAGCTACCTGCAACAATAAGCGTGGCTCTCATACCGAGCGTTGGTTGTTTCGACCTAGACCTACCGGAAACGGGGCAAACCCTCCTCGAATATTCTCCTGCCACTGGATCACCGCTGCTGACGTTTTGGGGCTCAGCCCATCAATCGAATTGGTCACAGCTGCCTCCATCATTGTGTCTGTTAGATAGATGGCCAACACGGACTGGTACGGGAGTCGCCGAGATCTTGTCGAGCGAAAACGAGTAGCTTGCTTTTGAACAATCGCCGGCTATGCGCTCTCGGAGACCACGTATCATCGGCTACGGTTTGCAAGGACCCAGCAGCACCGATATGCCTCCGGGCCTATCTTTCTGAACGGTGTTCTCGGCGAAGACCTCTAGATAGGGATGTGGGCCTGTCCGTCATCCTCTGGTGACAAGCCAGCAAACTGACGCTAGTGTCCGTTTTACTTCGAAACGTATCACCTCATCTTGAATTGATTCAGAGACAAGATGATTACACACTATTTTGACATAGTCCTTTTCATAGTCCTCCACCGTCATACCTCATTGCCGGCATACGCTCCAATGTTTGTCCTCCGTCTACCAGTGCTCTTGCCCGAGAAATCCTCGCCGCCATCGCCGGGAATAAAAGTCCCGGCGCCCAGTGCCATGCTCTTCCGCCCAGCCCCTCCAGGGTGGCGCTGCTGTCTCTGCCATGGACAAGGCCGGCGTCATAGACGGCGGAGACAAAGAAGGGCGGCAGGCGGATGTCCTGGAACAGGTTTGTGCGGTAGTCGAGGCGGGCGCCGAAGGGGAGCGTCGAGTTCTCGGTGGCGACGATGATGTTGTTCCAGAAATCGAGGGTGGCAGGTGGATCTCGAGGTCCTTGTTGGGGCAGTAGCCGACGTTGTTGTAGGACCAGAGCGTAGGGGCGTCGCCGTTACTGAAGATGCGGCGGTCGTTTTGGAAGATGTTGCCGCCGGGCAGGGTGCCGCAGCCGTCGCAGTTGAGGAACGTGCCGCCGGCGTTGTCGTGGCTGTAGTTGTACTCGACGGTGCAGGTGCCGGTGTTGCCCCAGTCGCAGTCAAAGGCCTCGCTGTCTATCTCGGGCATGAGCGAGCCGTGGACGGTGTTGTAGCGCATCACGGCGTCGTGCGAGCCAAGCACCCAAGATGCCGGCAAAGTTGCCACCGGCGTAGGGGTAGGTGTCGTAGCCCAGGTCGCCGGTCACGTTGCGGTCGATCAGCGGCGCCTCGCCGTACGAGACCTCGATGTCGTCGCCGCCGACGCGCAGGATCGTGTTGTTGTGCACCCACACGTTGGTCCCTTGGTTCGTTAACTGGCCTTCGCGCACCTTGACTTCGACTACTGAGAGGACAAAGTAACGAATCTCTGCGACAAAAACGAAAAACTCAAGGAAGGGCTTGTACAACCCCGGTTCACGCCCTACGAGCTCCGAGTGTTGGAGGAGATGGAGGCTGACGACAATCACGCCTTTGCGGGGTCTCTTTAAAAACGAAGAGAAAACCCCCCGGTAGTCGAAACAGAAGAATCGCAAGCTGCATCAAGGAAGCCATATGAAGCAAAGCAAATGGTAATGAACTTACTAGAAGATCTCTTAAACTACGAACGAGCTGAAAAGTGGGTGTTACATTAAAAAGACCTTAGTCTGCCCAAATACGACACTCGATTTCGCGAGAAGGACGCGAACGAGAAAAGTGACGTCCTACCGAAGCACAGGCACATTGTCGTGAACGATTCATTCAATCTTCGCTATAACCGCCGCTTTAAAGCGCCCCCTAAAATCAGCAACATTACCTACTAAGAGGAAAGAAGGACTGAATTACGCAAAAAAGAGACGACGTGACAGCCGGTAGTTAATGCAACATCGGCCTTACCATCGCCAAACCCGCCAACCACAATACGAAAAGCAACAAGCGATGATCGCATTCAACGGAGCGCCGTGGGTCGCTGACGAATATTGACCTAGCAACAGAGCTGTCAAGCGGCAGACACCTCTCCGAGCAAATGCGAGGCCAAGAGCGGGTCGGAAGGGAAGAAGACAAAAAAGTCCAGCGGCGACGGGCCTTCCGTTGGCGAGCACGCGAACAGCGGCCATGCCGCGAGCGAAATACAGATGAAGAGGACATATAATTTAACAAGCAGGCTGAGCCGAAATATACATTGTAAGTAAGGAATGCACTCGGAATGCTTTGAAAAATCAAGGCAGGAGTTCCACTCACTTAGACCATGTCAACTTTAGCTGTCCCCTCCATGACGTGGATGACGTCGGGAACATCGGAATGCTTCTCTCCATCCATCAAAACATCAATCTCCTCCAACGACCGTCCCTTCGTCTCAACCCAAAAGAAGATAACAAACACAAAGGTAAAGACGTTAAAGGTCGAGTTGATCATGTACGTCTTCCACCCAATCGCATCGAACGAGTACGGGAAAGCGAACGTAATGAGTAGGCCGATGCCGTTGGCCCAGAAAGTGTACATGGCCATGCCTGTGGCACGTGTCGAATAGTTGAGAACTTCCACCGGATATAGCATGGTCTGCAAACTGTTAGAATTCGCTTCAGAGATCGGAGATTCAGAGAGCTTACCAGAGGCGTCCAGCCAAAAGAGTAGCATCCCATAAAGAGGAACATCATGGCCACGGCGCCGTAGGAGCCCGACGTGTTGCCTCCGCTGCCATACAAGCCCGACAAGGCGCCTGTCAAGAACAGGAAAACGGTCGCCGTGCCCGTGCTGATGATGACGAGCCACTTGCGGCCGAGCTTCTCGGCAAAGGCGGTGCCGGCCAGGGCGCAGACCAGCGACCAGGCCGACATGATGATGTTGACCTGCAGCTGCGTGTCAAAGTCGGTGACGCCCGCCTCGTCCAGCATGGTGCCGAGGTAGTAGGTGACCACGTTGTTGCCCATGGTCATGGAGAAAATCGCCACGCTCAGGCAGAGCATCAGTCGCTTGCGGTTGCCCGGCGTCCGGACGGTCTCGAGCGGTGACACCGAGCCGGCCTGCTTCTCAAACTCGAGCGTCTCCACGATCTCGCGGTACTCGGTCACGACGACGGGGTTCTCGGTGTCGCCCCATGCGTGCACAGCCGCCAGGACTTCGAGGGCCTCGTCCGGCCGGTTCTGGTAGGCTAGCCAGCGCGGCGACTCCGGCACGAACAGCAGGATGGCGATGCACAGCAGCGAGGGCACGATCTGCAACAGCGAAGGGATGCGCCAGGCCCAGGTGCTGTCGATGGCCTTGGTGCCATAGGTGACGCCGGCCGAGATCAGGGAGCCGATAAACCACTAGACCGCGTTAGCTTTCTTTCACCCTGGAAGGAAGCACCTGGAAGCACGCGGAGACATACCGCGTCCCAGAAGAAGCCGAGCACGTAGGACCGCCAAGTGAGGGCCACGGTCTCGGCGAGGAACGTGGAGGCGCCGACGCCGGCGATGCCGCAGGCCAGGCCGATGATGATGCGAGCGGCCACAAACATGCCGACGTTCTGCGCAGCCGTCTGGATGACGGCGCCGATGATGCACAGCACGGCGGACCACAACATGGTCTGCTTGCGGCCGAGCCAGTCGCACAGCTGGCCGGCAAAGAAGCCGGCCACGATGCCGCCTACCCACACCGAGGCCGTGTTCAGCGAGAGCGTGGCCGTGTTGAGGGTGAAGTAGTCCGTGTACGAGGGCAGGATGTTCAGCGCGTTCATCATCGAGGCATCGTAGCCGTTCTGGCAGGCCTGGAAGGTCGCCAGCAGGAAGTACACCACATTGTTGTTCAGCGGGCTCCGGGGCACCAGGCGTCCGATGGCCTTCCGGGCCTTTCTCTCCGACGCCCCTTCAAGCGCCGGTATAACCGTCTGCAACGCGTTGTCCTTGTTCGCAGAGTCTGACATTTTGAGAGTGTGCGCGTTGGGGCAGTGGGTGGAAATCAACAATCTAGTCTCTACGAGACATCTTATTCTCCCTAGGCCCTCCCGTTTCATTTCACTCTTATCATGGCATGGCATGGAGTTAAACTCGGGAATCGTGGCTCAGTCCGGCTGTCTCAACCCGCTTCCTATCCAGCTGTAATATCATGTCTTATCTCTTGGGCTCTGCTCGCTACAGCATTTAATCACGGCGACTTGTGTAGTACGTGAATAAACAGCAGCCAGTCTAGCAGTCTGACAGTCCGACACGATACAGCGTTGTTTCGGTTGATAAGAAGCCTGATACTCCAAGTCTGCACAGATTGCTAGGTCTTCCTAGCCGTTAGTCTTGTTGTTAAGCACAGAACCCTGCATTTTTTCATGAGATAGGATGTCCGGTGCTGATCGTGTACAAAAGATACTACATCGACCCAGCATCCGGTGTTGCTTTAGAGGATCTTTGTCTTTTATTTGTGGATGTTAGAGCCATTGCGTCGTTATCCGCTGGCCCTTGGACTTTGGTTTCAACCACATTTCCAACCAAACTAAAAAATAAGCAGTAACTTTGCAAAATAAAGTCGTACGCTTACTGTAAACATTTGAGTGCCGTCACCGACGCTTCTCAACAATGGTTAAGGTAAATGTAACTTGATGATGCCAACGTAAGAAGGGAATGGATCGGCAATGAAACATGCCGAGCATCGTTATCCGAAAGGGAAGAAGCATGCGGAGTAAACCTGTTATCCGGCAGAGAAGCATACGGAAATAAACACGGTTGATGTCTAAACGTGGCTCCGCTGGCAGACTTCCGTCTTACGAGCCAAACCTAAACGAGGGATCGGGTTGTGATAAGCTTTCGGGCGAGCCATCAAAGCTTCCCTAGATCGAAATACCTATCTACGATAACGTCTTACAAATGAAAAGATGAAGCCCGACACAAAGAGACTAGTTCTATACACTGCAAACAGCGTAATTACTGATTGGCCGCAAAGTCTCTAGAGACGACGGCATTTTGCGAGCATAAACTGCCACGAGTGCGGCCAGCTTCGTTTTCGCGCTCCAAAATGCCTGCCAAAGCCTCCTCCTGGCCGGCCGGGTGGCCCTCATTCACGCCCAAGGACATTGATCCAAGTGACACCTTTCAAAGCGAACTCAAGGCAGTCATCATAGCCGAATATGGGGCTGAGGCGCTCAAGGAGGCCTGGGCGAAGACATGCAACGCCCTGAACGATGTGACGTCGGCAATCGCTGCCCAGGGAAGCTCCTACATTCCAGCCTTCCAGTATGAGGACGTCGTCTCGTCACAAAACGAGGAAATCACCAGGCAGATGAAGGCCAAAGGAACGTTCATCGTCCGCGGTGTGATCCCCGAAGCCGAGGCCGCGCAGAATTTCGAGGACTTGAAGCAATTTGTGTCCAACAACAAAGACAGCATCACCGGCTGGCCGGCCAAGAGCGTGGCCATCTTCCACCTGTACTCGTCACCCGTGCAGCTCAAGATCCGCACACACCCCCATCAGCTGCACCTCCAGCGCCTGCTCAACTCGCTGTTCACCGACCCAACAATCTCCGCGGCAGAGCAGACGGCGCAGACCGACCCTATCCTGTACCCGGACGCGCTGCGCATTCGCCAGCCGGGCCAGGAGTTTCTCGGCCTGGGGCCGCACATCGACGCCGGGTCCCTGTCGCGCTGGGCTGACGCCGAGTACCGCCAGACCTACGCCAAGATCTTGGCCGGCCACCCCGAAGCGTACGACCCGTTCGACCTCAGCCACCGCAAGAAGGCGAACCCGGGCATGTTCCCGGGCGGCGCACACAGCAGCATGCTCCGGGGCTTCCAGGGCTGGACGGCCCTGACGCCCTGTGTGCCGGGCGAGGGCGGGCTCATGGTAGTGCCCGACATCAAGACGACGACGGCCTACATGATCCTGCGGCCCTTCTTCAAGGCGCCCGAGGACGGCGACTGGCACGATCCCGCACGTTGGCAGTTGGACATGGAAACCTCCTGGTTCCCGGGCACGCGCCGCTGGGACTCGCAGCTGCTGAGCCCCGCGAGCCATCCTCATCTGCACCTCGAAGACACGCTCGTCAGCATTCCCAAGGTGCGCCCGGGCGACACCATTTGGTGGCACGCAGACGTACGTATTTCATTCCTTGATAACCGGAATAAATCCTTAAAACCCAAAATAGATATGTGTAAAAGAACAAGCAACGCTAACGGACAGATGTGCCATGCTGTCGAGACAACACATAACGGCAGCGGCCCGGCCAGCGTCGTCTACATCCCAGCGGCTCCGTCGACTGAGGGCAACAAGGCCTATATTCGCCAGTACTGGAAGGACCTCAACTCGGGCACGCCGCCGGATGACTACAAGTACCTCGACGGCACGGGCGACAAGCTGGTGCTGAGCGATCAGAACGAGCGAAAGATGATAGGAGCTTTGCCGCTCGACACCATTAGTGCCGAGGGCCTACGGGCGTTGGGCAAGGGGGTCTAGTTTCTGCGAGCATCCTCCAGTAGTAGTTATTACATATGTAGTCAGACTGCCTTTAGTATTGTATCTTTTTATTGCGTCAGTTAGCAAAGACACAGACACGAGGCGAGGCAGGCAACACGACCTTGCTTTATTTATGGTCTAATGTACACTAATCTATGGGCTAATGGATGCTACTCTTTACGCTCCGTGCTGCCCTCGACGGACTCCGCTTCCTGCGCCGCAATACCTGTCATAAGAGGACCGCGGAACGACTTCTTGCCGACGACGAACCAGAGACCGAAGGCGATCAGTAGCACGCCAACAGAGACGACGCTTGCATAGTCTGACGGTTAGACAACTAGAAACGAAAAAAAGGAGAAGAAAAGATTAAGCGCGGAGTTTGGGGGGGGGGGAAGGTGGGGGGGAAGCAGAGATGTAGGCAGGAGGCCAGATAAACCATGCAGAGGGACGTACTCATGTTGTCCTTGGTCACCGGGCGGTAGACCGGGAAGCAGAAGAAGACGGCGAGAAACGACATGAAGCAGAGCGCGACGACGTTGATGAACCAGCCGTACTTGCCGAGCTTAAAGGTGCCCGGGCGGTCGTACTGGCGGCCGCGAAGCAGCAGACAGGCGATGGGGATGCAGTAGGCAAAGTAGGCCAGGATGACGAGGCACGACAGCAGCGCATTAAAGGCAGTGGTCGATGCCAGGTATAGCACGGACACGACGGCGGCAATGGCCCAGGACATGAAGACGGCCAGAAGCGGGCAGGCAAAGTTCTTGTTGACCTTGGCAAAGTGCTTGGGGAAGATGAAGCCGCCGTCGCGCGCAAACGCCCAGATGATGCGGCTGCCGACCTGGATCACCGAGGTTGTGCTGTTAAAGTTGTTGACCAGCTGCATCGTCGAGATGCAGGCCACGGCCGCCTTGGACCCCGTCGACGTGAGCATAATGGTGAGGTACGGCGCCCTGTTGGTTAGCTTGTGCAGTTAACTTTAGAAGGGGGGAGATTGGGTTTTGCGTACCCGCTCTCAAAGAACGCCTGGCGGTCCTGGCCCACAGAGAACATCAACATGATGCAGACGATGAAATCCGTCAGGCAGCCAATCCCAATGGTCATCAGCATGGCCTTGGGCACCGTGCGGCTGGGGTTGGCCATTTCCTCGGACAGATGGCTGATGCTGTCGAGGGCGACAAAGTTCTAGACGGTCAGCCATGCACATAACGGCCGAAATACGCAAGAGATACTTACACCGGCCGTAACAATCAATCCTATCTCAAGTTAGAAGCTGCCAAAGACCAGGACGGAATCTCAGGAGACGCACCATTCATAAACACCACAAAGCTGTTCTCCCAGCCCGTCTGATTGATGAAGGTCGCGAAGACAAACTTGGCCGGCTGGTGCGGGTTGGCTGAGGCGACGGCCGTGATGCCGACGATGAAGAACGAGCCGAGGAACCTGACTGTGAGCATTGTGCGGTATAGAGAGACACCGTGTGCAGGGCGCCGTGTGGTACTCACCACCAGAAGCCGACGGCGTCAATGTGCGGCAGCAGGCGCGTGGCAAAGACGTTGAGCAGCATGTTGACCAGCAGGATGGCCTCCATGATCAGAAACACGTGCCAGTCCTTGGACTCGTAGCCGGGGTGGAACAGCTGGGCCAGGAAGATGATCTGAAACGCCATGACGGCCACATTGGCCGAGGCTCCAATGACCCACGAAAGCAGGTTGGACCAGCCGCACATCCAGCTCTGTCGTTGTCAGCGGGCATCCGGGCCGCCAACCAAGGGGCACGGCACTTACTAGGAAAGCGGCATGCTTGGGGGGGGCTAGTCGGTACGCCCATTCAAGGGGGCCGGCCGTGGTCTGCGGGTCAGCAAAGGAGAAAAAGAAGTGACTGGGGAGGCGGGGCTTACCGGGTAGGCAGAGGCCATCTCGGCAAGTGAGAGCACGACGAAGATGATCATGGCCGGAATGAGGAGGCTAGACCGTCAGCCAAGAACGTGCACATGACAACAAACATGACACCGACACATCACGGCACCATCACGTCCCCAGACATGGCCAAAGACAGCCAGGCCAAGGAACACTTACGCGCCATAGACGAGCACGGCTGGGCCGCCGCTAAGGATGGCAGCCACCAGGGACTGGGCCACGCCGGACCAGCTGCCGGAGCAGACAAAGCCCAGGCCGGCGAGAGCGATCAGGCCAAAGTTTCGCTCTGCACGAGACGCGTTAGCAGCAAGACCCACGCGCCTGCAGTCGGAGCCCACGCACCCAATTCTTCCTTGTGGCCGAGGGCCGCCAGCTGGACGGCATCAGACGTCATGTTGTCGACATGGCCGACCTCGTAGTCGGACGGCTGGCTGCCAGAAGTGACTTTTTCTTTCGAGCCCATCTTTGCAAATAGTGTGTTGTGGAGAAACGAGGTCGATGAAGGAAAAGGGATCGAGAGCAAAGCTGACGCCGGCCCCCGTGTTATAATAAGCCAGAGTGGCTGCGGCTATCAAGCTTCTCCTATCTGGACCAATCTCGACCTGCCCGGATCCCAGATGCGTCGACCGCGTCGATTGGCATGCGCACGGCTTATCTGACGACGACGGTCAATGTCCTTTGTTGCGGATAGAGAAGATATTCACCATGGAGCGGGCCTCGATAAGAGTGAAATGCCCGATGCGGTTTATCAGGCAGGGCAAATACTTGCTCTTTTGGGACGCCGGCTCCATTTGGCGCGTGGCAAATCTCGGTGGCGTCGGCAGCAAGATTAGACTGCCAAAAACTGCCCTATTCGGCCACGGGCAGGGCCTTGCGGCTAGAGCCAATCGGGCAAGGCAGCCATCACTGACAGGGGAAAATAGGCACGACGACTACTTATTCTCGGTTGCAGGAGGGCCCATATCGAGCCCAATTTCACACAGGACGGTCAGTCGTCTTGGCCCTCTATCATCGTCACCATGGTCATGATATCGATGCTCCTGGAAACGCCCACCATTGCCCGGCTGCAGCTCAGCCTCGGCCTGGCCCTTGTCACCATTGCCGGCCTGTTGCTGTACTGCTGGCGCCAGAGTGCACGAAAGCCCACGCCTGTGCCAAGCAAGGCTGAGGTGAAGCGGCCGACGTATTACAGCTCGCCCGAGGGTATGTCATGGCGAGTGTTTTGGCCGCTAGATTGCTAGTGTTGGGTGTTAGTGGTTGATGGTTGACGGTTGATTGTGCATTGTTGCTTGTTGACTGTTGGCTGTTGACTGTTGAGTTTTGGTTCCAAGCTCGTTCGTCAGACGCTGTAATCGCTTAATTTCTTCGTAGCTGAAGCTGACCGACAGACGAAATCACACAGCTCGACTTCTCACAGGTCACGCCCTACAAGCCAGACTTCAACTATGAAGAAGAGGAGCCCATTCCCTACTACATGCGCAACTACATCAGCGACCGCGTCTACTCCGTCACAATGGGTAAGTCTGTCGGCGGAAGAGGCAGTTTGACGCGAAGCATGCTAACCAGCCAGCCATTGAGAAGCTCCCGTTCGACGACTGGATTGCGTTTGACAAGAACTACAAGACCCGCATGGAGCTCAAGGCCAAGGTGCTGGAGGAGGTGGGCGCCGACGCCATTGACTGCCGCGACGGCGGCTATGACGGCTGCGTCGAGATGCTCGAGTGCCTGCTCGAGTACCTGCCGCGGCGCTTTCCCACCATCTTCCAGCTGTCCGACGGCGGCAAGACCATCCACAACGCCGTCACGGGCGAGACTTTTGACGTGTCCCGGCCGTACATCCGCTACCACCCCCTCTACATTGCCGGCCGTCTGGTGGAGGACGATCTCAACATCCTGGTCGAAGGGCCGACCGGCGACTACATGCTCAAGGCCGTCCTGTCGGCCTTTCCCGCCGGCTTCCACGTGCGCGAAAAGATGGACAAGACGCTGGCTGAAATCCACCAGCCCGTGCCCATGTACCGCGAGAAGCTCAAGAAGGCCATGGACAGGTGCGGCCCCTTTGTCTTCCTGCCCTTTCTGTCTTCGCTGACCAGCTAGGTTTTTCCAAAACGTCGGCCCCTCCAAAATGGTCATGCGCGTCAACTGGGCCATCAACGACAAGGAGGAGCTTTTCCTCACCGAGGGCGGCCACCTGTACGAGGACGACGAGGGCGTCGCCGACGAGGCCATTGACATCAACCAGGTCCAGCTGCGCGTCGAACGCCAGGTCCTGCGCCGGCTGCCGCGCACGAAGGCCATTTGCTTTGTGACCAAGACGTACGTCCTGCCCCACCACACACTGCCACGCACTATGAACTCGTTAATAAACCTCCCAAAACAGATACCTCTACCGTCTCGTCGACATTGCAGACACGCCGGGATTCGCTGCGCGTCTGGGCGGCCTTTTGCACAAACTGCCCGACAAGTTTGCCTTTTACAAGAGGAAGCCGGTCTGGGGGTCCGTTGTGCTCAAGTACCTCGACGAAATGGCCCTGAAGCATCCGCTCGTAGAGGAGAGCAAAAAGTAGCAGCATGGTTACGGTTATCTAGCTTGCCTTTGGGTTTGTGGGATTGCATGGGCGCTTTGCATGCGCAGATGTCGCATTGGTGGGATTAAAAAGTTACGGCGGCGTAAATGCTGTGAACAAACAACGACTTGATTATTACTTGTTATAGTTATTCTTAAATGCATTACAATAGATTCCTATTATAGACCATCGTACCACGGCCGTTCTCCTAGAATCAAGTGCTAGCCAGAATGTCACTTGCCGAGGCCCTTGAACGCGGTTCAAACAAGAACCTCATTCTACCTGGGCCACGCTGCTGTGAGATAGTTGAGCACATTCATGTGTTGCATTTTAGTTATAATCGCTCATTACCGGCCTAGGAATCCGCGCACTCAGATTTGAAACCACCTGTCACCGTCTTCCTAGCGACGGATATCGAAGCTGCGCAGAGATGCACCAAGCCGCACACGTCTACTCGAACAATGATGGAAATCACAAGGGCCATCGTCTTTTGGGTGAGATGGAGGATAAGCCTCGAGGCACCTAGAATGGCTGTTGTTTCGGATGGATGCTGTTGTTGTTCTCGTTATCTACGGGAACAAGCAGTTGGCCTTTCTTTTGGGGGGGATATCAAGTTGGTGTGAAAATCTCCGAGCAAAAGCTGCCAAAGTCCCAGGCCAAAGACTATTCTGTATTATTCTTATTCATCTCAATCGTGTCTGACCAATATACGGAAACGTAGCCAACACACTATCATGAAAGACTAGATCGAATGCTCGCCTCGTAACAATAATTCCGCCCGACTACCACGGCATGCTCAGCACCTGGTCCGTCTCCCCGGTGCCCGGCTTCCCCCACAGAACCTCGGCGGACGGGCTGGTAGGGTTGAGGTTCATGATGATGTTGAAGAGCGTGCTGGAGCGGGTGGCGGCGGGCTTTTTGGGATCTTCCACGCAGCAGATGGCGCCGGGGGCGCCGACGCAGTCGGAAAAGACCTTTTCGCGCAGCAGGGCAGGAGTGACGGCCTTGCCGGCGACGCCGGACTCGCGCAGGCCGGTGGACAGCTCCTGCATGCGGGCAAGGCGGACGGCGGAGTTGACGGCCCACGGGGGCTCCTCGACGAGGCGGTTCTCGATAAAATGGTTTGCGTGGGCGACGATGCCGTGGTCCTCGGGCAGGTAGACGTCGCCAAGGGGCGAGAGCTCCATGCCGACGGCCCTGTGGCTGTCGGCGAGGAGGATGTGCTGGCTGGAGGCGACGCCGCCGAGTTTCTGCAGGTGGTCTATGGCGGCGTCGACGGAGAGGCTCTCGAGGCAGATGCGCAGGGCCACGTGAATGGGCAGCTTAGAGCTGATGGTCGGGCGGGCGCGGATGGCGTTGAGACAGGTGCCAACGCCGGCCGAATTGAAGCCGATCTTGCCAATGATGCCGGACTGTCGGGTCAGCATGATCCCCCCCTCCCCCTAGGTCTCCGCAGTGATGCCTACCTCGGTCACCATGTGGATCTTGGGCTTGCCCGGCTGCTCAATGGACATGAGGACCAGGTTCTCCTTGACCTTGATGGTCCAGTCCCAGTTCTGGCCCATAACGACGGTGTCGAGATCGGACTGGGCCTTGAGGTTCCAGGCCAGGCTGGTGCAGCCGTCGGTGAAGCGGCCAAGGGCGATCTCGCTGCGGCAGTTGAGGGCGACAATGTCGAGCAGCTGGACGCCGGCGCCGTCGGCGATGCCCTGCATCTCCTCGAGAAAGGCAGGGGTCAGCTTGCCGATGGTGTCGCGGAACTCGGCGGCCACATCGAGGACGGCGGGCCAGGCGAGGGCCGAGGTGACCTCGAACATGGCGCCGTAGACGGCCATTTGGCGCTTGATCTCGGTCTCGAGGAGGCGGCCATGTTGGAGGCCGATCTGCTGGTTAGCTTTGTGTTTGTTTCGCCCCAAGCTGGGTCGTGTTTTCTTGGTTCTTGGCGGGGGCTGTTTGATTACCTCTCGGGGCGTCGAGCCCTTGAGCACGATTTTCCTGGGCTCTACAACGGGCATGTTTAGTTTATTCTGCTACGAAAATGTACACAAATACACAAAACTACGGACTTGAGACGGGGACGAGATGCTATGTCAGGTCGAGGATATAGGACGTAGTCGCCGGGGATTAGCTTTGTCACCGGAAGAATGCAGCAGACTAGTGTTGGGGGACGATATCCTATCGGCCGGCATTGCACGACGCTACACAGCCGCAACAACTTTCCCAACGCGGAAATCCGCTGAAATCCGCGCTGCTAGATTCGCACTGCCGCACACATGTCGCTCCGATGGAAGAACGCGGTGGTCTCGGAAGATGCCCCCAAGAGCCCAAGCCAGGACCCGAGCCAGGACCCGAGCCAGGAGCGGAAGCATAGCCAGAACCAGAGCCAGAGCCAGGGTAGGAAAATGCTACGGACACCAAAGAGCGAAAGAAGAAGCACTGACAGCCAGGCCGCGTCTCCAAGCAACGCAAGTACAAGGTGCGCTTCCAGAGCGACATCCGCGGCGCGCGAAAAGCCAAGACGCGCCAGGATGTCGAGGCGCCTCGGCCGGCCTCGACCCCGCGCCTGCACGACACGTCCATCACGTCGCTGTCGGTGACGCTGCGGGAGAAGATGGAGGTGCGTGACTTGGGCGCGGACCTAGGCGCAGACCTGGGAGGGGGGGGGAAGCCGGCTAGTCTTCCGCTGGGCGCCATGATGCAGGATGCGTCGCTGCTCTATGCGTTCAGCAACGAGCACTATGTGCCGGAGCAGGCAGAGCTGCTGCCGGTGCTGCCCGAGGACTTTGAGACTGTCAGCGGTGCGGAGGAGATGGACGGTGCCGAGGCGCAGCTGGAGGACCTGGCCAAGGCGACGCCGAGCGGCTCGTCGCCGCAGCTGACGTTCCAGGCGGACATCCTGCCCAACATCCAGCGCCAGCTGCCGTCGGTGTCGTGGCCGGGCGGGCCGTACTCGGAGAAGCGGGTGTACCTGCAGTACTGTGAGCACACATGCAGACAACCTGCGCACTGGTGGGAACACGGGCAGCGGCTGACCACGTTAGACATTGAGAAAGTCGTGCCCCGGCTGATGCCGCTGTGGAACTCGGCGGACAACCCGTTCCTGTGCATTGTGATCCCGGCGTCGACCGAGTCGGCCATCTTGACGCACGCCATCATCGCGCTGGCGTCGTACCACCTGTCGGTGCAGCCGGGCGGCGGAGGGGGGGGCGTCCCGGGGGCCGACAGCGGAACGGCAGCCGGGCGGCCGGAGGGGCACGGGGCCGAGGCGCTGCGGCACAAGCAAAAGGTGTTGCTGCTGCTGCGGGAGAACCTGGCCAAGCCGGAGGTGCTGCGGGACGAGGCGACGCTGGCGGCGTGCATGCTGATGCAGACCTTCGAGGTGCTCTTCTGCGGCACCAGCGGCTGGGACCACTGGCTCAAGGGGGCGACGCACGTGCTGCGGCTGCGCGGCAAGCTGGAGAGCGACCTCAAGGACTCGAACAGCTGGATCCGGCTGGCCAAGTGCGTGGTGGCGATTGAGACGTTTGCGGCGACGTCGGCGCGCTTCGACCTGCTCATCTCGGAGGAGTACTGGAACATTTTCCGGCGCATCCGCGAGGACTACCTGCACAGCATGGCCCTGGGCGAGGGCGAGGGCGAGGGCGGCACGGGCGCCGGCCGCGACCACTCGGAGGACAAGCACTTTGCGAAGCTCGTCGGCTGCCCCGTCGTCGTGGTCTACTCGCTCGGCCGCATGGTGATGCTGCGGCAGTCGCGCGAGGAGATGGAGGCGGCCTACAGCGGCCGCGCCGACGACCACGACCACGACCTCGACCTCGAGTGGCCCGGCACCGCCTACAGCAGCAGCAGCGACCCCGACTGGCACAGCACCTGGTCCATCGAGTCCATCAAGCTCGAGCACCTGCTCTTCCGCTGGCGGCCGCACGACGCGGCGCCGGACCGCGCCAACCTGTTCGAGGCCTTTCGCCACGCGGCCCTCATCTACTACTACCGCAAGATCCGCCGCCTCGACTACGCCCACGAGACCGTCCAGCACCACGTGCGCAGCACCTTCCGCCACCTCGAGCTCTTCCTGCCGTCGTCCGACGTCGAGGGCATTGCGCTCTGGCCGACCATGATCGCCGCCATCGAGATCGACGAGGCCCGCAACGCCAGCCTCATGCAGCTGGCCATCAAGCGCATCCAGGGCATGAGCCGCAACATCCGCGATCCGCTGTACCAGAACGCGGAAAACGCCCTCAACCTCATATGGTCGCGCCGCCGCCACGCCGCCACGCTCGAGGCCAAGCGCGCCGTCGACTGGGACGAGCTGAGCAAGGAGATGGACTGGAAATGGTGTTTTGTGTAGGAGTGCGTGTTTTGTAGGTTCTGTGGGAGTGACAGTGCGTAGGAATGTGTTTTGCGGGCATGTCGACGGAGTGGGCGGTGTTTCGGGTCGGCTGAGCTGGACTGGATGGGCTTGGTCTGGAGGTACAAAGGCATTATAGGCGGGATGAACGGCAGGGCTGCAGAGAGGCTAGACTACTACGAGCAATATGGTTTATGTGCTCGGTCGCGATCGGTTGCTGTTTGTGTGGCCTATGTACAACTACGTAGACATCGACTGGGGCCGAAGAGCGCGTGGCGAGTTTAGCTGGCTTTCCACGTATCAAACGGGCAGGCTTAATGGCAGACGATTTGTTTTATTGTACAATAGTTGGTTTTTTCGCAAACTAAAGCCGTTTAGAAACAATGGTACATTTTTGAATAAACCGCTCGATATTTATTTGTTTCGAAAATAAACTATACACTCGAGAACCGTACGGATGCTCACACCGCCTGGAGCACGGCCTTGTCCTCGTCATTGCGGTCCAGAAACTCCTTCATGGTCTTGTCGATCTTGTCCTCGGGCTTCAGGTACGAGAGCGGGTCGCGCAGCTCGTACCAGCCGCCAAACGGCGCATTCACCCGGTAGCCAATGGTGCGCTGTGTCTTTTCATCCAGGCCCATGGCCACGTCCTTGGAGATGTTGAGGAACTGGTTCTCCTCCTGGCGCATGTGGCCCTGCGTCCACGAGATGCCCAGGGACCGCCGCACCTTGGACCCGACGTTCTTGCCGCCGCGGTGGATGGTGGAGCCGTGCAGCAAGAGACAGTCGCCGGCCTTGAGGACCGAGGATGTCAGGGTGTGACCAGTGGGTTCCCTGGCATGTTAGTATGTTGTTCAGTGCAGGCAGACTCGGTGTAAGCATCTCACCACTCCTCCCCCCATTTGTGGCTCCCGAGGACGGCGTCCACACAGCTGCCGACCACGCCGTCGCCCTCGCCGTCGAGGGCCACGAGCGCCCACATCTCCACGGGCTGCGGCACAGGGTGGTCGACAAAGTAGATGTCGTCGTGGCGGTGCAGCGGCTCGGGCTCCTTGGTGATGGGCGACTCGAACACGACGGTGGCGCTCAGGTACGGCCGCGAGATGTTGGATAGCCGTTCCTCGCCGTGCCAGATGCGCGTCGTCTTGGACATGGTCGCGGTTAGGAGGCGGTTGATCTGCGGCGACAGAATGACCTTTTCGACTGTCGTGGGCGACTTGGAGGCCAGAGCCGTCACGGGCCCCGGTGCAGGGCCGGCGCCCCCCAGCTTGAGCTCTTGGAGCACGGCGTCGATGCTGGCGGCATCCAGCAGGCCGGAGAGGATGACGAGGCCATCGCGGTTGAGGGCTTCCGTGATCGCCTCGTCGGGCGATCCGTACGGGAGAGTGGTGATGGACATGATGGCAAGCACCGATATCAGAGACGATCGATATTCGAGACTCGATATTCGATATCCAAGAGCGTCGTATGACTATCGGTGACTATCGGTGCCCATATAATAAAAGCCCCAGGCCCCGGGTTAATAGCGCCGCCGGCCACGTTTTGCCCGCTACTCCGTATCTCTCGATCAGAGCCGGGGTCAAATAGTTGCTTGCTCTAATCGGGGCCAGCGAGAAATAGTTTCCTATTCCGGCTGGCGCCGTTCCCGGTTATCAGCTGTATCTACGGCCGCCAAATCCGGCAATTTTTGTCTTATCAGGACCCGCCTGATACTTTCTACACCAGCTTCATATACACCACATAACAGCACTCGAGCACGCCGGCATGCCGGCAGAGCCAGCTCCAGCATAACAAGCCTACACCAGACACCAGACTATCTATCCACCAGCCCAGCTATCAGCTTGTCGCCATCCTGTCACCAACTTGTCCTCCAGCTTCACAGCACACCAACGCCGGTACCCAGAAACCCCCACTTGCTACAACCATGGCGCAACTGGCCAGGCTGCCGGCAGACACGCCCATCGAGGAGATCCTGGCCGTGCTGGACCGGGATGGCGGGCTGATCCTGAAAAAGCTGGTTTCCGAGGAGACGCTGGCGGTGATTGCGGCTGAGCTGAAGCCGCACGAGCAGCCGGACCAGGTGTGGAAGGGCAACTTCTTCCCCGAGGCCACCAAGCGCATCTGCGGCGCGGCGGCCAAGTCGCAGACATATGCGCGGGAGATTCTGCTCAACCCGATCTACCAGGACATCTGCCGCCGGCTGCTGACCATTGAAAAGTCGTCGCGCTATGGCCACCAGGTGCGCACGTTTGTGTGCAAGCCCATTGCCAATGCCAGCACCGTCTTTGACGTCGGCCCGGGCGCCGAGGCCCAGCAGCTGCACCGTGACGACGGCGTCCACCACGTCGTGCGGCCGACCCGGCAGCCCGTCGACATCAACATGCTCGTGGCCCAGACGCGCACCGTGCCGGAGAACGGAGCGACCGTGGTGATTCCTGGGAGTCACAAATGGGTAGGTTTTTTTTGGGTTTTTTTTTCTTTTCTTTGCTTTCTTCCTTCTAACGCAACAGCCCGACCTCGAGGACCGTCACCCCCTGCCCGAGGAGACCATCCCCGCGTGCCTCGAGCCCGGTGACGCCCTTATCTTTGACGGGGCTATCTACCACGGTGGTGGCGCCAACGTGACGGCCTCGGAACGCCGCAAAGTGAGTGTGCTGTTGCTTTCTGTTCGTTCTCTTGCCTGTTGCTTTCTGTTAACGTGTCAACTCTGTAGGTTTTCGGCGCGTTCATGACGCAGGGCAACCTGCGCTCGGAAGAGAACATTTTCCTGCACTTCCCCCCCCACATCGCCAAGGAGTACCCCGACGAGGTGCTCGAGGTCTATGGATACAAGGCCTGCGGCTCTGGCCTGGGCTGGGTGGACTACAAGGAGCCGGCCGACGCTGTTCTCGGCCGCGGACAGCCCACCAGCCTCGACTACAGCAACGTCGGCATCACGGCGTAGTCGCCATGTTTTTTATTTTAATGTTTCTAGTGATTGTCATGCCATCTGATGCCAACACCTTGGTCGAGCCTCACTGTGGTCGAGTTATGTGCAGACCCTTATAACCTCTGCCATTGTTTTGACAATCTCAAGCCGCGCTAGCAATGGCCGGAGGTTGCTCGCTGACGGCTGTTTCTCTCTCGTATCCCTCTCTATCGGAGCTCTCTCTATCGTATCCCTCTCTATCGGAGCTCTCTCTATCGTATCCCTCTCTCTCGAATCTCTCATTTTCTCCCTTTGATCTGATGATTGTTTGACTGATTGTTTGATTGATTGTTTTGACTGTACTTTTTGTTCTCTTCTTGACGCTATGATTACGAGATACTGAATTGATGGAGGAGCAGCTGCTGCTGCAGCAGCAGCAAGTCCTATTTGGGTACCATGTAGGATACGGTCTTGGGGCCCGTCATCTCATTCATCGTCGCCTTAATGTACGCAATCATCTCCTCCGCCCACGCCTCATTGGAGGTTATTTAGCTACTCTCAACTTCCAACTGCACGCTCAGACGTTTGACTAACTTTTACGTAAAAGAGATCCGGAAACCAAAACCAAGCATTGTCACGGCCACATAACATGCCCGCTCAGGCCTGTGCGGCACGGGAATTCTATTGAAACAGGACATTTCGAATGTCTAGATTCGTCTAGCGTATTGCTTTTACTTGACACGGCGGGAGCTCATACACGCTTATTTCCTACTCAGATGCTGTGTTCTTCCAAATTAAAGACGTTCCATTATCCCGAACTATTCGTCCGCGGTTTAGCTATATGTGATGTGGTATAGGATTTATCATCGCAGTTTTGTTTCCGTCCCCAATGTTGGTGCCAGTCGGCACTTACGTCATCTCATTGGGAATCATAATAGCATTTGAGGCCGCCACGGCCAACCCGTCTCATACATATAAATAAATGTGTCCCCAAACGCCATTGCTTGTCAAGAACCAAGTCAAGTCATGCTTTCCTCCAGCAGCTAAACGATGAACACAAGAGCAAAAACACATCGTAAACCCGCAAGGCCACCAAGCAATCTGTTTTAAGACGTAGAGTCCCTAGGTGCCTCCTCTTCGTCGAGCGCCTTGCTGTTGCGCTTGTATTGTTTCGATAGCCGCACCGAGTTCCGCCGCGGCTTCATGAATTCAGGGTCCGATTCCCGCCGTGCCTGTCGCAGTCTGTCTTCTGCCTCCTGCCGGGCTCGGAGAATCTTCTCGGACACCGGAGGCGGCGGGTGCTGCTGGCCAAGGGGCAGCCCGGAGCTCTGCGACTCGTGCCGCGGAGATGCATAGGCCGAGTCGTTTGGGATCTTTTTGAACAGCTTGTCTGACGATACACCGTAAGCAGCCACGCCATTCTCGCTGCCCACAGCTGTCGTCAGCGACATGGACCTGGCAAGAGCCGCACCGCTCGCATTGGTCCTAGAACTGCCGTTATAGTGGTGCACAGCATACGGATCTGGCGACGGCGTCGCGAAAACCTGCGGTTTCGGGCTTGACAGCCTCATAGGGGCGCCCGTAGGAGGACCAGACGCTCCCGGGGGACTTGCTGAATCGCCAGCACCTCCTGGGCCTCCACCAGGACCACCGGGACCACTCAGACCTCCAGGTCCGCTGGGACCCCCGGGACCTCCAGGAGGCTTCTTGATGCTGCGCCATTCCATAAAGAAAGAGCTAATGAGAGCACAGAAAGCGAGGCCCATGCCCGTGAGGAAAATGCGGGTGCTGGCATAGTTGTAGGCGTCGATCACCAGCGGCATATACTCCGGTGGCACAAACGCAGACAGCTCCGTGGCACCCGCATTCACAATGGTATCGGTATTGAGGCCTGGAATGCCCTGAAGCTTTGACACAAGCAGATTGCTCAGAATTGTCTGGCCCACAGTCGTGAACACAGCGCCTCCCAGCTGCTGCACGAAGAACATGATAGCCACGCCGGTGGAAATGTCTTCGGGCTTCAGAACCGTCTGTGCTGCCAGATTGCCAATTTGCATGCCCAGCCCCAAGCCGAAGCCGGCAATGAACTGGAAGGAAATCCAGTGCGATGAGCCCGTGGTTGGGGTAAACGTGCTCATCAATCCCTCGCCGACGGCCATGATGCAGGGCGCAAGGATCATGGACGGCACGTAGTAGCCAATCTTTTGCGTAAAGATGCCAGACATGATGCTGGACACGACAAGACTGAGAACCAGCGGAATTGTGTTGATGCCTGATTTTATGGGATCTGTCTGTTTTGCCGTTTGAACTGTAGTTGATGCGTTAGCTTAGGCCAATGGACTTTGTTCCTTCAACAACTATTACGCGAAACTTACACCAAATGGGAATGAAATACACCATCATTAGCATAGACGCCGACAGAAAGAAGGTAAACAGCGCCCCGGACAGCACGCTGCGCTGTTTGACGACTCGCGCTGGCAGAGTGGCCGTCTCAGGCAGCAGGATCTGTACAATGGCAAACGCGACCATAAGCGCACCGAAGAGGATAAACAACGGAATAATGCGCCAGCTCTTCCACGGATACGCGGAACCGCCCCATTGCAGCGCCAGCAAGAGACACACCACACCAGGCAAAAAGAAGAGAGTGCCCAGAGGATCGAGCCGCTTCACATGCGTCCAAAATGGAGCAGGGAGATGATTTTGTGGCGGTGGCCGCCAGAAGAAGATCATGAAGATCAGCGTGAAGCCGCCGATAGGCAGGTTGATATAGAAGCACCATCTACACGCCGGTCAGTTACTTTGTGTTGCCAACAAACGGAAAGGCAAAGGGATGCTTACCTCCAGCTCACGGCACTGGTGAAACCACCACCCACAAGAGGACCAACAACGGAGGCAATGCCAAAGACCACCCCGAAAAGGCCCTGGAACATGGGCCGCTTATGAAGTGGGATCATGGGCACCATAATAAGCATGCAGCCTGAGAAAATACCAGCAGATGCCACACCCGCGACCGCCCGACCGACGATGAAGATCGTAGAGCTCGGTGCTGCACCACAGATGGCAGAGCCGATCTCAAAGACAACAACGCAGATCAAGAACGTCCTAGAAGTGTTAGTCGGGACAAATCCGAGCGGGCAGATGACAAAGAGAAGGGGGGGGGGATGGGGGATGGGGGAGGAATACCATTTCATCGAATAAAACTTGTAGATGCGCCCAAAGAGCAGTTGGGATGCCGATGTCGTCAACATGTACGCTGAAGCATACCAACCAATGTCGCCGAGGCTGTGGAAATCGTCTGAGATGCGTGGCACTGCAGTAGCAACGATGGTGCGATCGAGAGCCACGAGGAAGAGGGCCAGGAAGTTCGACACCAAGATCATCCAGAACCTGAAGCTCTTGGGCTGGAACAGATCGTTTGGCGGCGGCCCTCGCTGTGGTGGCCCTGCAGCTCCAGGCGCCAACTTCTCCACATCTGCAGCGTCTCCAAGCACATGATGGGCTGGCCTGCCTATCTCGAAGCGGTCACCATCCGTCTGGCCACTACTGAGAGAATTGGACGACTGGGTTGGTTTCTCTTTGATATCCATCGTGGGGTGACTCCCGAACCCCGGAACCCGGTGGGAGGAAGAAAGGCGAAAAAGGCTGTGAACCGTCGAGACGCAAAGAGTCCCAAACGGAGCAGATTGACTCAAGGAGCCCGGAAGGGGAAGTGGTAGAGTCCAGCGGCTATGGCAACCAAGAAACGATCGACAGCCAGGCAAGGCCCGTTGATACGGACGAAATGCCTGTGCCTTGAGAGAGGACCAAGAACCAGGAAACGGGCGGAGAAAAACAAAACAAGGTACTCACGACAGGCGCGGCAGGTGTGACGACCCCAATACACACAAGACGTTCCCTGTCAGAGATGTAGTCGTTATTGTGCAACAGGAGTGGGGAGCCCGGGTAGGTATAAGAGGGAGTTCGCAACAGCGAAGGTCGGTTAATGACGTACTTGAACAGGAGATAAAGTATAAAGGAGATGCAGGAACTGGAGAAAGACTGGCCAGCAAAAATAAGAGAAAAAGAGTAGGAAAGCAAAAGAGGCAAATCGCAGGAAGAAGGGGAAGAAAAAGCGAGCGAAGAGCCCAACAAGACAAGCCTGCGTCCCGGAGATTATGGGCGGAAGCGAAACACACACAAAAGCGTTGGCCTGCGTTCTATTTTGCACCGACAACGCGGAAGTAAGACAAAACAGAACGGCCGTTTTGTGCCTTTTGGAGTATTGGTCTATATGGGTATATAGGACGTGATTGTATAAGACGCCGGAAGTGAGAGAGGGCGGAAGCAGTTGTCAGGAGAACCAAGCGGCCGGCGGGTGTGGGGAATATTGGATTGCATGTAAGGGAGACCGACACAGAATATCACGCTCATCCCAGCATGGAGAATATTAAAGCATTTATATATAATGCCCCAATATAATTCCCAAGTCTGGCGAGCGACCGTGTTAGACGAAATAAAGATAGAGCACGCACTTAGCCAAGCGTGGGCAAGATGTTTGGGGGTAGGCTTTCCCTGGAAAGGAAAGGGAAAAAGAACAGAGAGAGGGAGGGGGGTGGCTAGAGTAAGGTCGCAGCGAGGAGAACCGAAGGGAACGCTTTGCGTTATATAGGTTCTTTTTTTGCACCGAAACGCAGCTGATCAGTCGGCCGTCTCTAGATTCAAGCAAGCTCGGGCATTAAGCCACTGTCCATCATTCGTATGCTTGGGGGCAGATGGAGGAAAGTTGCGGGTAGTAAGATTGAGAGGAAGGCAGGGGGGGAGAGGAAGGAAGTAGAGGAAGAGGCTAGAAGAAGATATAACTAATGCATGGCCACGATGATGAGAGAGACGGGAACAATTGAGCTTACCGACAAGGCGAGACTACCGGCAAGACGAGCAAAGCAATTAATGGCAATCAGGGACAATGATAGACACCAAGCGGATAGGATGAACAAAAAAGGCAAACAATAAGTCTCGGCGGCGACGGATGCTTCAAGACGGCGTTCTCGGGCACGCCAGCTCGGTCTGGGCTTTTTGGTAGCGACCCTGGCAGCTAGTCTGCTTGGCCGCAATAACAACGAATAATGAATGGACTCGTAGCTACGGCGTGTCCATTTCGTATTAGATGGCTTGCATCAAGAAGCATGAGGTGTTGATATGGGCCGGTTGACAACCGAAATAGCACCCACGGAAGCAGCCAAGCCCCTGCCATGGCCGACAGAGAGCAGAATACGCCCCCTCCCCCCCTCCGTGGATCTTGAAGGGCTGCAAACCGGCTGGGCGACATTAGCACACCTAGGAACGGCACCATTCGCTGTGGACACGTACAAGTGACAGCAGCATCTGCAAGCACGAAAATACGAAAAACTCAAAAAGATGGGACGTGAGCTGCAGGTGGATAGCCAGCTCGGCGACGACGGGCAGTCCAAGAGGCCGACGGTATGTCTGCGTGCAAAAAACCACCCCAATCTCAGCGTCTTGGAATGGCTGGTAGTGGCCTCGAGCGGGGAGGGAAAATGACATAATGGTCGGACAACGGCCAATAAGCGGCCGTGTGGGGTGTAATGACCGCAGTTCAGTTCCCATCTTTTTCTCAGACACACCCCCTCCTTGCTTTTTATTGACTGTATCTGTTTCTTTTTCGGGTTGAGCTTCTAGCCACCGATTGGGAAGCGAGGAGAAGTGAAAAGGGAAAGGGGGGTGGGAATCACCACGTCCAACGACTACGGAGTACAACTACGGAGAACTCTTGCATTGGCTATGCCCAAATTGGCCACGAGCACGGTAATTCGCCTCTAGCATGCATGTTGTTTTTTGGGGCCCGGAGTGAGATAGATTGAAGTTCGAACTTCCCCATCGGAACCCGTAAATACCCAGCACAGCCGGTACCGATCTAGCTCAAATGCGGCCTAGCGTACCCGCAAGCTACCAGAATAAGCTGCTGAGGAGAAGAGGAAAGAGCGGCCTGTGTCCGTCATACCGCAGCAATGACGCGCAATCCGCAAACAGAAAGAGCACAGTCAGCCGCGGCGGCGGCGCTGCCCAGGTTGGCGGGATCTTGGAAGGTCCGACCAGCGCCGTCGGCGGTCGTGCGCTCCTGCTCTTTTTTGTTCTCTCCGCACCCGCGCCCTAGAATGCAAAACGGCATTGTGCGCTGAGGAAGGAGAGGTGACTGAGCTTGCCGTCAGACAAACGCTGAGCCCCACTTCGCGGTCGGGTATTAGACGCGGCGTTTCGGTCCCGAATTACCCACCGTTTTTTGCCGAGTCCATGTGGATTCGCTGCCAAACCAGCCCCCCCTCCCAATGACGGACACCACACCGCCCTGACAAAGCAGCGCGCGAAAGCGAATAGTAGCGACTCTGTACTCGTAATGTGAGCGAGCGAATTGCCAGACGGACACCGCACAGCCCAACCATCTGCGAGCGCCGAGCACCGAGAAAAAGGCTACTCCATATTGAAGAGACGGACGAATTAGCAGGCTCTCGCGGGCGTATGTTTTTTGGGCCCTGCCTGTCGCTGCCTCCACCACACACAGTCGCCCGCCCATCCGCCACCCTCCCTCTCGACCTATCGCAGGCCGCGATTGACAACCGCCTGAGTGGGTGTTCTATCTGCCGCAATCCACGTCTACCCACCAGTGGGCTCTCCCCGGCTAGAAAGGTACGTAGAACCTACGTCGGCCTGGTTGTGGACAACGGCGCTGTCTGTGATCCGAGGTGGCTTTCAAGCGGTCAAGCCACTGTTGGCCAGGACGATACGAGTCGTGGCATGCTCTAGAGTCTGTCCTCGTACTGCACTGCCACCCCATCCTCTTCACTCCTAGCTGTTCCCCACCTCAACGTGCGAGCACCTCCGGGCCGCGTGCAAACTGATACGTGCCCTTTCCCGCATTCCGGTGTCGTCGTCGCCCTCTCTCCCTTCCCTCTGCCTCTTTCCATGCCTCCCTCGGCCTTGTCTCCCTTCTTTCCCCCTGCCCAGTCCGGCCGTCCATCCGGATCTCCACTTCTGACTGCACGGGATGCTTTCGAGACCTCGTCAGCCGGATTGCCTCGCTCTTTTCTCCCTCGCTCGCTCTCTGTCACGCTCGCTCCGTCGCCTTGAGTGGGGCGGTGTGTCGTGTATTCGTGTATCGTGCCTGCAGTAGGAAGAGGCTAGGCTAACTAGGGTCAAGGCGGTCGCAACAGAAACGACAGCCAGACGTACATGCTCTGTAAACAGGCATGGTGAAGTTCCAAACAGGAAACCGGCGAATTTAGAGACAGCCGCTGAGGACACCGGCTCGTTTAATTGTTCTCTTTTTGGTTGAGTATTGTTTTTTGTTTTTGTTTTTGTCTTTTTTTAATTATCAATTGCCTGTTACATGTACTTTTGCGTTCTTGTTAGTGCCCACGTCATTTTACCTCCCCCTCGGATAGACCTCCTAGGTCACCCCCTCCTTTTTTGGTGCATGATCGCCCCCCTTCAGGTTTTGGAGGTGCTCGCACAGGCTTGTGTGATGCTCTGGTTTGCTTCTAGATCTAGGTTTTCTTCCAGGTTGCAGAACCCAGGACTCCAGGACTGGTTTCTAGTTCCGTCGTCCAAGAGACTCCTCGACGCGCTGTGCCACAGCATCGACGTCCCCACCGAAACGTCCCTCCCCCTCCACCCCATTGTGTGCCGGCCTTCATTTGGTCTATTGCTATCGGTTCCTATTCCCCATTAATCTGCTCTCCCTTTTTATTTCAAATCCATTTCTCTTACTTCAGCTTTTTATGCCCCGGCCCCTTTCCCTTTTTAAACTCGTTCGTTTTCCCACTGCGTCTAGCCTTTTACTTTTAATCCACAGTATCACCGTACCCACTTCGTTAGGAACTGTGCAGCTTCTGCGTGCTGCGTCACCTTACTACTTTACTACTGGTCGTCGGTCACTGGTTCGCTGTTTGTCACCCGAGTCGGAGAAGAGAAGGTAGCGTCTACCCGGCCATCATCCAGTACGTATTTTGAGCAAGACACGATAGAAGCATAAAGAGACAGATGTGAGACATGGAGCATATGCAGAGACATGCAGAGAGAAGAGCAGAGCAGGCAAAGAGAGAGAAAGTGATAAGAGAAACAAAAAACACGAGAAACAGAAACACAAGCAAAGACAAAGCAAGACACAGAAACACATGTACAGAGACACAGCAAAGCAAGACCTGGCCCTATCTGGCAGGAGGGAGATGAGAAAGATACACACGACTAACTAGCGGTGCCGACGAAGCCGTTCTGGAGTGTGTCTCTGTATGTTTATGTGTGTTTCTGTGGTGCTGGGTCGTGTAAATTGCATAACGGGCCTGGCTAAAGTGTTTCCACTCTCTCTGATCAAACCCCCTTCTATCTACGTCCCGTAAACACCCCCCCTCCCCTTCTGTCTTCCCCAACGCCTATCCTTACCCCCCTTCCCCCGCTGGAGTCCGTCTGTGGCACACCTGATCGCACAGCCATTTCTGCGGTTGCGTGTGTAATGTGTGTGTGCGTGCGTCTGCATGCTTGTGGATTGGTGGATAGTGCGTGTCTGCCTGTCTCTGCCTGTCTCTTCCGCTCGTTGCCCTTAACACACGCCCTGTCTACCCTTAAAAGCGAGTGGGTGCCTAGTTGGTCCACTCCGTTGGGATTTGGGTGTTCTCGTCGCCCCTCTCTCGGATCCGAAAACGAGCTTCAGCTAACCCGAAGACCTTCAGTCCATGCAAGAGGAAAACGAGGCGTGAATACCTACCTACGGAGTATACCTGTGGCTCAGCAACTGCAGAGTAGAGAGGCAAGCCCACGTTGAGAGCGTTTGGCAGGGAGCTTTGCTCAGATTGCTCTTCTACTCTTCTGCTCTGTTGGGAGACCATCCAAATCCAAGCCACCACAACAGGCACGCTTGAGAGACCGCAACAGCGTCTGGATCCCTCGACAGGGAGAAAGGCGCAGGGCAGCGGCCTGGAGTCTCTCGCCTTTGTCTGTGGCCATCGCCAACACCAAGAATCGAAAGGCTGCCAGACGTGTTCTGGGAATAACAAGCCACCGCCACATTCTATCTGCTCTCCTCGTTGTCGCCCTTCTCCTCAATCTCCTGCCCCCAATCATCATCGACATCATCGTCGACACCGTCGAGGCCCCTCTTCTCCTACTCTTCCTCCTCTCAACCGCCTCCGCCCATGTCCTCACACGAATCATCGTCGCCGCCGCAAGGGATGTCCCTGGGCCTTTCATCTGCACCGGTCCCAGGAAACTTGCACGGGTCCGTGTCTGGCCCGGGTCAGCCGGGCCCATCATCCTCCTCAGCCGCACCGTTGCCTAGCTCTGGCGTTTCTGGCAATGGAAGTGTGGGCAATGGCAGCTCAGGCCTTCCTCCACTACCACCGCCCCCTCCCTCCTCCTCGCATCCTTCAGGCCTAGCGGGCCCCTCAGCCCCAGCCGGCCTTGGAATGTCGATGTCGCTGCCGTTGCCGCTGCCGAGCGGACCGGGACCCGAGTCCGGGTCGATGATGAAGCTGACACGGGGCCATTCGTGTGTGCTGTGCCAGCAGCGCAAGGTGCGGTGCGACAAGAACAAGCCGTGTGCCAACTGCGTCAAGGCCAACGTGGAGTGCCGCGTGGTTCCGCCACAGCCGCCGCGGCGGCGCAAGAAGAAGCCGCACGAGCGTGAGCTGGTGGAACGGTTGCGCAAGTACGAGTCGCTGCTGAGCCAGCATGGCGTCAACTTTGACCCAATCGGGCACGACTTGAAGCACGCGGAGGCATCGGCGTCGACGATCGACGAAGTGGACGAGCTGCAACACGACTTGGTGGGACTCAAGACATCACCGTCGTCAAGCAACCAGGAGTATTCGTCCGAGCATGGACAGAACAGTGACCGACTAAAGTGGTCGCCATACAACCGAGAGGTGGGTACAAAAAGAAAGAGAACGAGAGAACGAGAGAACGAGAGAACGAGAGAACGAGAAAACGAGAGAGACCGAGAGAACGAGAAAGAGATCAGAGCTAACATATACAGTATCGGTCGAACGACGACACTCTGCGAGACTCGTCGGACGACGAGATCGAGGGGTCGACGATTCACCATGCCTTCGACAGTATGTTCGACAACCAGGACGGGTTTCCGTTTGTGATTGGCGGGTCGACCAGCAAAGTGACGGAGCACCACCCACCAGGGATCCAGATCTTCCAGCTGTGGCAGATCTACCTCACAAACGTAAACCCACTGCTCAAGGTGACGCACACGCAGACGCTGCAGGCACAGATCATCGAGGCCGGCACCAACGTGGGCAAGATCCCGCGGCCGCTCGAAGCTCTGATGTTCAGCATCTACTTCATCGCCATCACATCGATGAGCGAGGAGGCCGTGCAGAGCACCTTTGACGAGGAAAAGGCCAGGCTGGTGTCGAAATACCACCGTGCCGCCCAGCAGGCCCTGATCAATGCGGGTTTTATGCGCAGCAACGACCTCATGGTCCTGCAGGCCTACTTCCTCTACCTTGTAAGTCTGATTCCTATTGCGCTGCCCACCTACCAACAATCGCAGATTTGCGTGCGCCAGTATGTCGACCCGCGCTCGCTCTTCTGCCTCATCGGCGTCGCTGTCCGCGTCGCCCACAGTATTGGTCTGCACCGCGACGGCGCCCAGTTCGGCCTGCCGCCCTTTGAGGTCGAACTGCGCCGCCGTCTGTGGTGGCAGATTGTGGCTTTTGACAAACGCATTGCCGAAATCACCGGCAATGCCATTACCGCGTTGTCCTCCAGCAACGCCGACACCAAGTTTCCCCTCAACATCAACGACACCGACCTGAACCTGCATGCCAAAGATCCCCCCCCAGCCTATTCCGGGCCCACGGAGATGCTCTTCTGCCTGACGCGTGTCGAGATGTGCACGGCTGGCGGCGTCGCCCACACCATGGCCAGCACCGGGAGTGCCGACCGCTCCGGAGCCGACAGGGCCGGCACTACCGTTGGTGGCGGCTCCGGTGACAAGCCGGGCGAGAAGGCCGGAGCCAAGAACGGCTTGGACAAACCGGGTGACAAGAGCGGCCTAGATCATGCCAAAAGCTCAGGGCATTCAATACACCCCGGACATCCACATTCCGGCCCCAACTCCGGACACGGCTCCGGACCCCCCGGCAGCGCGTCTTCGGCCCCCGGCAGCAGCGATGGACCGCCAGCCGGACCTGCAGCGGCAACCGCGGCTGCCGCACGCAAGTTCCACTACTCGCCGAGCCCCAGTTCTCCCGACGTGGTGACCCATGTGGCCAACCAGACGCTGCCGAGCGACCCCGAGAGCTACTGCAACTACATCGAAACCACCTATCTCAAGGCGTGCGACCCCAAAATCCCCATGCACTTCTTTACGCTGCTCATGACGCGCCAGGCGTTGTCCAAGATGCGCGTCATCAGCTTTCTAGCCCGCAGCGCGGTCGCCGCTGCTGCACAGGCACCTGCAGCAGCTCAGGGCCCTGCACCGCCCTCCACGTCTGCCGGCCCTGGCGCCCCTATGCAGGGTATGATGGGTGGCGGTGGCATGCCTGGGATGCCTGGAATGGGAGGCGGCATGGGCTTCGGGGGTATGGGTGGCATGAGTATAGGGGGTGGAATGGGGGGTGGTATGGGCGTTGGGGGGGGTGGGATGCCCGGGAATATGATGGGGGGCTTTGGAGGAGCCGGGATGGTCCCCGGAGGCGGCATGATGATGGGAGGCTTTGGTATTGGCAGCGGAAACGTCAACGGCATGGCTGGCGTGGTGCCTGGGCCGTCTCCGGTCAACGGCGGGGCCGGTCCGGGACCCTCCGGAGGACCTTCCGGGCCTTCAGGACCTTCTCCGGTGCCACCAGCCGATGACGCAGAACGTGACGCGCTGTTTGTCGAGGCCATCAAGATGGTCGAGTACGACAACATCATGCAGTCGGCCGAGACGCTGCGCGGTTTTGCGTGGTACACCTACATGCACTTCCCGTTCCCGGCGTACATGTTTCTGGTGATTGAGCTGCGCAACCGCCGCACCGGCGAACTCGTGGAGCGCGCGTGGAACGCCATCTGCGAAAACCACGAGCGCCGCGGGCTCAGCCGCAACCTGCGCAGCCCCATCCACGTCGCCTTTGGCGCCCATTTCATCAAGGCCTGGGACGTCCACGAGGCCGCCGAACTTCAGCTGCACGGGCGCTCCCTGACCGCCCCCAAGTTCATCCAGCTGTTGCGCCAAGTCCTGCCCAAGCTGGCATCCGGCAATTTCAACAGCCTCCCGGGGGCTGGCGTTGGTGCCACACCCTATCAACGGCCACTGCCTCCCAACGGCAGCTCCGACAACAACAGCAACAGCAATTCCGGTGTGTCCACCTCGACCGAGATCGTCATGGAAGAACCCCCTCTGGCTACAGCAGCTAGGCCTATGCACCCAGCCGTCACAGCAGCGTCGACGTCTTCCTCCTCCTCGTCGCCCGCTGCGCCAGGCCAACACCCCCCTCCTCCCCAACACCACCACTACAACCAGTATCCCCACCATCTCACACAGCAACACGTCGACATCTACGACGGGGCAGGGGGCCCCAACGGAAACGGCAATGCCAACGGAAACGGAAGCGGAAACGGAAACGGCGGATCCCACAACGACGGCAGAAGAGTGAGCGCAGGTCCCGCGGGACCATCCACAACCACAAGCGCTGCCGGCCCCTTTGACGGGATCATAGGCGCTGGCTCCGCAGCTGGTGCCGCCGGCGGCAGCAACAACAACGGAGGAAATACAGGAGCAGCGACGGCGACGGGGCAAGCGATGTTCGGCCTGCCGCCGCAGGAAATGATGGACTTTGGGCCCATGGACTGGACGTTCTTTATGCAGGGCGGCGAGTTTGGCGGCGGCTACGGCGCCGGAGCGCCGGGCGGATTCGGCTCGATCTACGGACAGCCGGCACCGTGATGGAGTGTTTGGTGTTTGTGTTTGTATTCGGTGCTCGTTTAGATGCGGGTGTTTTGGTTTTGTTTGGACTGTGATTTTGATTCTGTCTCCCTTTTGGTTATTGGCTGTTTCTGTTATTTACGAATATTTGTATATCCTCTCTTTGGAACGGCGGTTGCAATGCTATATGTACATGGCGGACATTTCGGGGTGTTTCACGTTAGAACTTGTCTTTCTGTAAGTATGTACAAAACCGTCTCGGCTTTCGCCAACATTCGTTCCTAAATTCTGCCTTGGTATTTGGCTGTTGTCTCTCAGTGATTGAACTACATCCGTTTTGTTGGGTAAACTCGTTAAACATACGAACATGGCAATTTCACGAGACAGAATCCTCGACGATCCTAAGACAGACGGAGATTGTCATTCTATGGGTACCATACTGTGTTCGTACAGCATCAGGTCTGATGAACAACCCTTGGTATTCATGGCGCAGGCACTTTGCCTACGCCCAACCCACGTCCTCCTCTGTTCTCTTCAAGCCACTCTACTCTGTGTATATATATACCCTAGAAATCAGCAACGGAACTCCTTTTTTAAACTGGATCCGCCCCCTTTTATAACACCGCCGATATGCAACAAGGCGTGAATCAATGAAACAAAATATGGAGAAAAAAGCCGTGGCTCCTATAAAAAATGGACATGGCTGTATCGTGAGAGTAACATGGCCTGGCCGGGCGCACTTTAGGACCGCAAGAAAAAGCCCAGAGGGAGTGGAGAGGGGAGGCGTCGGAGTGTCGTACTTCGCCGTGCAGTGTTCGTCTTCGTCTTCCAAGTCGTTTCTCATGCCGGGCCAGATCCGGAAGCCTTCTTAGGCCCGTCGTCCTTCTTCGACTCGTCGTCCTTCTTGGTCTCACCCGCTGGTGACTCCTTGTCCGCCGTATTGGCGTCCTCTTTGCCGTCACCCGGCTTCTGGTGCGCGGGGTGGTTGGTCAGGTTGTGCCATATAGACTTGAGAAAGCCCTCATTCTCGTGGGATTCCTTGGATGGTCTGTGGGTTAGTACGTCAATTAAAAACGTAAACAGAAGTACGGGGGAAACCTACTCTGTCCGGTGCAGGTTCATCACCCGCTTCGCCGTCTGGTCGTCCATCTCGTCCGCCAGCATCTCCACAATCGTGCGCTGGTTGGCTGTGAGGTACTTGGGCATAGCCACGCGGAACTCGACACGCAGATCGCCAGAGCCTGGCCGCCGCGCCCCGAGCTTCTTCATGCCCATGCCCGAGAGCGTGATGCGATCGCCGGTGCTAGTGCCCGTAGCCACGCGCACCTTGACGTCCGCATCGAGCGTCGGTACGGTGACCTCGCCGCCGAGGATCGCCGTCGTCAGCGGCACCGCCGCCGTGTAAAGAATGTCGGCTCCGGCGCGGCTGAAACGCGAGTCCGCTGCTACGCGCACAAACACGTACAGATCGCCACGCATGCCGCGAGGACCGCTGCTGGCTCCTCCTGCCCGCCCCGTCAGCGGTGCATCGCCCTGGCCGTCGACCCTGAGCCGCATGCCGTCTTCCACGCCGCCCGGGATGTCGACCGAAATCGTCTGCCGCTCCCGCACAGCTCCATCGCCACCACACGTGCGACACTCGCCGCCCCGCGGAATCGAGCTGCCCGTACCGCCACAAGTGCCGCACGTCGACGCCATCTGGAAGCCGCCTTGCACAAAGTGCACACGCGTGCCCGTGCCGTTGCAGGCCTTGCAGCTGCTGCGCTGCGACCCCTGCTTCAGCCCGCTACCCGAGCACGTGTGGCAGCCGACGAGCGGCGTGACCGCAATCGTCTTGGTCGCCCCGCGTGCTGCCTCCGCAAACGAAATGCTTGTCTGCACCTCGATGTTGTCGCCCACCAGAATCTCCTGCTGCTGAAACGGGTTGCGTCCGCCGCCGGCTCCGGCTCCTCCTCGCCGTCCGCCTTGGCCCGAAAATGCCTGGAACAGGTCCTCAAAGTTGAACCCGGCCCCTCCAAATCCGCCGCCCGCACCCCCGCCGCCGAAGCCTGCAAACGGATTGCCGCCGCCGCCAAAGGGGTCGCCGCCGCCACCACCGCCGCTCGGGTCGAAGCCTGCCGCCCCAAACTGGTCAAACTGCTCGCGCTTCTTGGGGTCCGACAGGATCTCGTAGGCCGACTGCACCTCGGCGAACCGATCCTTAGCCATGGCGTCCTTGTTGGTGTCCGGGTGGAACTTCTTGGCGAGCCCGTAGTACGCTTTCTTGATGTCGGACGACGATGCCGACTTGTCGACGCCGAGCACCTTGTAGGGGTCCTTTGGAGGCGCCATCGAGCCGGCCGAAGCGTGGAAGCTCTGGAGATGTTAGTTACCACTGTAGAAATACTATGTGTCTTCACTAGTTCAACCAGAAACCCACCCTCCGTGCAGCCAACGGCCGCGATCGGCCGTTTATTGAGGGCCGGCTATGCGTGGCGGCCGAGCTGTAGCATGCCTTGTGTCGAGGTGAATAAGTCGGAGAGGACGGGGACGGCGGCGACGACGATGTCGGCGAGGAGCAGCG
This sequence comes from Graphilbum fragrans, assembly GCA_001513895.1. Classification (NCBI taxonomy): domain Eukaryota; kingdom Fungi; phylum Ascomycota; class Sordariomycetes; order Ophiostomatales; family Ophiostomataceae; genus Graphilbum; species Graphilbum fragrans. The sequence goes on from LLKO01000017.1 coordinate 467,335, forward strand.
CAGAATCGGCCTCGCTCCCCAGCACATCTGTGCCGCCGGCGCCGCCAGTGGCCGGGCCGAGAATGAGGCCTTTGTCAGGAGGCTGGAGTTCATGATCGACTGTGTAAGGAAAAGGCGGCGGCCAACATGAGAGGCAAGCAAATGAAGAAATGAATACAGGACTGAGGAGAAATAAGGACACAACGGTAGTTCTCGACAACGTCAAACAGTTGAAACAGTCCACAACGGCCTTGATGCCTCAACACAGCTACTGTAAGGAAAAACGAAAGGACGACGTAGGGTGGGAGAAAAAAAAAAGCCGCTCGAGATAACTCATCATCGACAACTTTTTTGATTACATTTTTTTTGGCTCCATTTGTCGTTGGCTGCCTTTGACTGGGGGAGGCTCCACACCCGCCGATACAAGCCCTCTGTGATTGGTGCCTCAGGCACTATGGGCCAGACTAGCTCGGCTTAAAAGCGGCAGAATCGCCGTGTGGAAATTTCGGGAACGAGCTCCTAGCATCGGCGGTCACCAAAACGATGAGAAAAGCGAAAAACACAATTGGATAGTGCACTCGCGTTCCGTGTTCCTGTTCTGTCTTCTATCTAATCAACGGTTTCATAAGTGGTATCATTAAAGTATGGCCGTGCAATGGCCTAGTCCGTATCGCCAGCCCACCCAAAAAGAATAAAACGAGCAACAGAAGCTGCTTAGGCCTTTCTTGCTCGCCATCTCTGGTACACTTGGGATCTGCCGCCACTCCGGCCACAGGATCGTAAGCTCCTGATTGAGCCAGTGTCCCAAAAAATAAAAAATACCTAAAACGCCTGTTGCTCCTAGAGTGCATTGTCCTCGCAATAAACGCCGTATCCCCTGCAAAACAGTAACCAGAATCGCCCATAGTTGTCCTCGCCCGTTTCTCATGGCCACTCTTAGCCGTTCTTGCGTATATCAGCCGTCGGACTCGCGCGCGTTCGAACCCATTCTCCGTGGCCGGTGCAACCGCTTGACCTCAGGGATCTGGATGTGGTGCAGAAAGTCCACAATCACATCGTTCTCCTGCACCCCAAGGCCGTTAAAGTGCTTGCGCGCCGTGTTGGCCAGTTGGCTTCGGCTCTGGCGCCGCAGGTCTCGCCGCCGCATCATCGACGGAGACTGCCGGCCGATGCTGCCGGGCTGCGTGAGGATCCAGTGGTGGAAATCGTTGGAAAAGGAGGCTGGCGTTTCTAGCAGGTGATTTCGGCGGTACGCGTGGAGGAAGTTTCGCTGGAATTCTAGCCACTGAAGCTGGATCTGACAAGAGTTAGTGGGAGAAGTGGTAAGAGTAGAGAAGGGCAGAGAAGAGCAAAAGAACAGAAACCAAAGCTAAACGCGTAGACCGTACCACTGTGTTCACGGAGCCAGACGCGGCACCAGAACTAGCGCCACTGACAGCCGTCCCGTTAGATTGATGCGCCGACGTGCTATTTAAGGCTGTCGCGGCGGCAGCAGCAGCGGCAGCGGCAGCGGCAGCAGCGGCAGCAGCGGCGGCAGCGGAGGCGGTCCCAGAGGCTGTCGAGTTGGCTGCTGACCGTCGCGGTTTACTGCTGGTAGTCCCGCTGTGACTGCCACCATTCGCGTGACCGCCGTTTCTGTCTTTAGAGCCCGTAGTCTCAGGCTTCGCGTGGCCGTTCGATCCATGGGAATCGTCCCCGTTGGCCCTTGGTTTGGCTGGGGCCATGGCTGAAGGGGGGGGGGAGACTCGGGTGCTTTGGGAGGAGAGTCGGGCAGAAAATCGAATCGGCTGTAAGATTGCTATGATATGCAAACTAGGTAAAGATAGGTATAGAATGGCAAGACAGACGCGGCGAGCTGCTGCGGTGCAGTTGGGAGTGCTGCAAATTCACTTCGAGCCGGAAAAAAGTGGCTGGGAGGCAATCGTGGAGCGACAATCCGAAGCTCTGGAGCTGCAAGCTGGAAGTTGGAGGCCGGAAGTTGAAAGATAAAAGCTGGAAACGAGAAGCCTTGGGCAAAAAAATAGGGGTGTTCGGTGGCCAGTAACGGCAGCAGAAACCGTGTAGATGTCGGCAGAAGGAGGGGAACCAAAGAACAGAAGAGAGACAGAGGAGAGTCAAAGCAGGATGCCCGCTCGTTGCTCGGGCGGTGACAAAGGCGCTGCGGAATGGGTGGGCTTGGTTGGCCGGTCCTTTGCCCTTTGGCTGTGCCCTTAATTTTTTTTCCATTACTTTGATTAGGCGGCCCCTGTTCTTTGAGGGGTCTGACGCCATAGCGCGCCGATGCCGCGTCCAGGCACGTTGCACTACAAAAACAGTCGTACGAGCCTGTCTGAATAATCAGGGCTCGACGCAGTACATAGCCGCGTACGTAGCACTACAGCGCATGGCAGCACTCTACAGTATGTGCTCCGGCCGGCTGCGAGCAGCATGATAACCGATAATGCCAGGCTATGCCCGCTATGCCCGCCATGTCCGCCAGAACAGGCAGCGCGACTGTTGCCACCACACGACAGCCGAGAAAGGCAGCTGCAGCTATGCCCTAAGGCCGTTCTATCTGCGAAAACAGATACTGCGTACTCGTGCACAACCCCCCAAAGGCTCGAGATGCCAAGGCTCACCGCCTGCAAGTCCTAGTCAGCTGCGCAAGCCAAGTAAAACAACAGACAGGCAACGAGACAACAAGACAAATATTTTATTCATAGTGCGGCTGTCCTCTTCTCGATTTGTCGAGCTGCGGCTTGTCCCCATTTCTGTAGGCTTTAGAGACTAGCAAACAAGAGCTCCCTTTGGCCGCCTGCACTTGCCCATTTTGCACAATGCTGCTCCGGACTTACGAGTGGAAGCAGCCACGACCCGTCACCTGCAAAACCTAGATGCGACGTGCCTGCCTCGCGCCGCAGAGGTGTGGGCAGCCCTGATCAAATCACAGAGCGACAAAGTGATCAGGTGCATCGCTTATTTTTAAAACGTGCATTAGAAAAGACTGTATGCATGCCCGTATCGTCCGCGGTCCTACTCGCTGGCCTCCTCACCAATAGCTCCCCACGTCCGGCTTCCCTGCCCCCTCAACTTCCTCCGCATCCGTCCACGTCAAGTCTCCTTGGGCCGGCTAAGATACAAGGACAGGCGACACACACACAAACACAACGTAAGCTTGAAAGATTCGTCCGGCCTGCGTGCGGGGGTGCAGAGCAACCTAAATTGGGCAAAGAGGCGTGTGCTGTACGCGCACTTCAGATGCCCTTTAGGTAATCTGGTTTGTTTTCCTGAAGGACTGCTCCTGGATACGCGTCCACAGGTGGAAGAATCGGCTGAGCTACAGAGCGACTCAATGGTGATCTGTCAGGCTCACGTATTGGCGAGGCCAGGGAGTGATCTGTGCCTTGGACCAACAAAACAGAAAACGTCAAGAACAAGGAACCAAAATCACTGCGCGTCTGGCTCTGTAGAGTGGCAGGTCCATATATTTCCGGCCTCGCCGGCCTCTGCGTGTCGCCTCCGGGCCGTCGGCGAGGTCTGGTTTGATTTGCATCGCCTATGGTTGGCCGTCGGCCAGTCGAGTCGAGCTGTCGGTGTGGGCGTAAAATGAAGACCAGTGGTGTGTGGGATGTGGGTGCAACTACATATAGTCGTAATGTAGTCGTAGCGCCCAGGTCACATTGTCTGGCGGCTTCTTCACTTTAGTCGACAAGCGGTCAGCCTCATCTTCTCCCACGTCCTCGTATACATCCTTCTTTTCCCCTCCCCTTTTCTTCTACACCGCCCGTTTGGGAAATGTTCTCGGTGTCATCTGCCATGCCGATCTCGCCGCCAAAGAGGCAAAAATTGGAAGATGAAAATAATGGGCACCCAGGCACAGTGCCAAGACTGTACATCACTCGTAACTATTTGTATATTCCTGTTCTGCACTCTGTCGTTGTAACTAAGGATGTGGTCACTCCATACGAAGTAGAAGCCATTGGTGCGCGCTCTTCTGTCCATCTCCGGGCATGGAAGCACGCTTAATCGAACTCCCCCGGATACAACTACAACTGCAGGCATTGATGCCGATCACTTGGCAGTCTAGGAGGTCGCCGAAGCCTACGAGTACCTCATTAGGGATCGTCAAGTGGCCGAGAACACGTCGACTTGTTTTTGTTGGCCCTCGCTGGCACGCTTTGTCCTCGTTTTTGAACGATAGGGGGGATGGGGAGCCCATGGGTACTGCTCTGGCCCTTGTTTCCGGGGCTTTTTGGTGGATGCTGGGGCTGAAGTGGAAACATACGGCGTAGTCCAAAAGAGAAAAGACGCAAAAAACACCAAAAAACAGGCATTCACAGATACGACGGGGTGCTGAAGATAATGTTCGTTTGTAGCAGTTTCAGCTGAAGATCGTATGTCGGCGAGGGCTCGCGGCTTGGCCTGGCGTCGCTGTGCCCGAGCAGCTGGCTAGTAAGTGCAAAAATAGAAGAAGAAAAATAGAATGAGGCAATTTCATCTCTTGCAACTGTGCTCAACCATTATTCCCACCACTCGAACTCTGTCGAGCACTTACGCCCTAGCCTGCAGCGAAGGAATATGTATGTCTCACCGCACTCTCGCCACAGGGGCGCCAAATTTGTGGTGGTCGTATACTCGTCGGGGGGTGTGGCACTGGCTCTTGGAGTCGCAGGTACTCCGTACACGACGAGCAAAAGTACCCCAACTCGTTTAACTTATTCGTTTCTGCGTAGTATAGACACAAGATCCATGGCTGCACCTGCATCGCTCCCTGTCGTGGCAAGCTGCACGCATCTCCTTTGGGAAGTCATTCGAGCATAGCGGTGCTACCTTGTGGAGAAAGCACTATCTCGAGTGCATCCATCTAACGCATTTTGCAAGCCAAGGGGTATGATTTGTGTCGTCCTGGCCTCCCGCTGTGGTAATGCTCTTAGTCGGACTCCACGATGGACTTTCTAGCGAAGAGATTCCGAGGTGGGGGTGGCCAGCGCAAAGTTGGCACTGCATGAGTACGGAGTACTACATACAAACGTGTACATGCACTATGTACACACACGTACGACCAGGCAACTTCGACAGACATCTGCTACTTGGCCAATCAAGTTCGCAGCACTGTCATGCGTTCCCTTTGGTTCCGATTAGCTACATGAGTGGCTGCTGTGAGAGGTGCTCTGTGTGCTCGTAAACGGTTTCTTGCAATACCGAGTCAATACTGACCGAAATGGACCTTCTCAAGGGCGTCATATGGCCCGAGGGAAAGCACAACTATGTGACTTGGACATGGTAGCGTTCTCCTAGTGCCGTTGCTGCTCCGTGGTCGAAAGAGAGACAAGTCGTACTCCGCATGTACTAACAGGTTGCTCGCCCAAAGACACGACCGGTGCCAATCACTAGGTCGATGGACAGGCCCGGCAGACCTTCATTCACTGCGGAGGGCTTCGTTTGTCTGTATTGGGTGGCATCCCTGATACTGCCGTTGCAACAACGGATTCACGGCACCATGTGAAAAGGCCAACATCTCCGGCTACTTGCAGTTGAACCTGGCTAAAACGCGAGCTCGTAGTGTACTACGTCCGAGTACAACTATGTACAATGCATGCGGAAGGGCCACGACAATACATATGTGCATGTAGCATTGGCCTTTCTGGTTGTGTTTCGAGCTACGCCAGACTCGGTATACGGACCAAGTGCACGTATCCCCAGCAAGCCACGAAATATGGAGAATGGGGTTGCCAAAGACGCGTTGTATTTTGTACCCTTTTTCTTCACTCAGCCAGTCGTGCTGCTCTTGTTTGCTTCTTTGGGGTCGTACTCGTGGTTTCTGTTCTCCCCCATCGGCTCGGCAGAAATCAGGGAACTAGAAACTCCTACGGAATTCACACACATACACACACATGCAGCCAACCTCGCAACCGTGTGGGAGAGGGGTAAGCCGGAGTGATTTAGCTCGCAAGTAGTTGCTCGTCTGAGCTGGTCCCCCATGATAAGATGGTGTGGTGAACTCCGGGGCAACAGGGGGGGAGAGACACTGAATAATCCTGGGGCTGACAATCGGCGGCCGTCAGATGTCCAATAAAGTGCGTGTGAACACTGTACAGTCACTGTATGCAGCGAATAGGCACCTAGCCAGATGGCCTTACTCGGAAAGGGGGGGGCAGACAGTTCAGAACACCCAAATTAGCTTGGGGGCCCCAGAGTGCGAATTCGTTGGTGGCTGCTAGGCGCTCGCTTCCCCGCCCCCAAACCCAACTGGCAAAAGGGCCCTACGAGTACTCCGTACTCGTACTTGTTGAACCGAAGAGTAATAATGGGAAAGACAGCGTGCAGGGTCAAGACCGGAAAAGGATAACGAGAGGTGGGGAGATGCTGGCATTGGTTCCATAAAGTATGGGGATGTGATATTATGGAGGCAGCTAATGAGTACTCCGTACGGACCTAACTGCATACGACTTCGTTGTTGCTCATACGCCGAATACTTTCCCTAAAAGAACCACAAACACACTTGTATGCGAAATGGAAATAGTCGACAAGAAAAAGTCGTAGTGAAATGCGAAATGCGGGGAGATAGGGAATGGCCGAAGGCTTGTCCTTGTCCTTGTCCTTGTAGGGGTTCTTCGAAAAAGGCTACGGTGAATGATGGGTTTCATGACCATTTCAGGGTTATTTCCCGACTGGTTACCATATTCTCTTACGAAACAAAAGGGCGTGCTACTCTATAGAGACCAGACGAACGAGGAGATGCAGGCACAATACAAGGACAGACGTCCCACCAACAATTACGACGAGGATGTCTCACAAATACTGTATACTTTGTACTCGTACAGATATCTTCTCGGCCAACCACAGCACACCGAGAAGGCAAGAATCCGTATCCCGCGACCTTCAGTGGATCATCCCCCATGCTTAGCTGTCTTTGGGGGTCTTTTCCTAGACGAGGTTGGGACCAAACAGCCGGGTTCAGCTTTCCCAGCAGCTCGGCGTCACTGTGCCGGAGTTGTCGTGTGGTGTCTTTTGCGTCGCGTCTCCTTCTCCCCTGTACCTTGTCTGTTCTATTGCGTACGTCCTACATCGCCGAGCCGCCCCAAAGCCATTGAGAAACCCCGCACACTGCAAAAACAGTATACGAGTAGTTATACGGGGGATACTTTTAGTCGTTTGAATCTCACTTGGTCCCAGTGACGAAGAATCCCACGCGGTGGCGTTGAGGTGAGTGTGCCCCCCCCCCTTTTTTAACGAACACGGCAGCTCGCCGCAATCCAGGGGCGACCGCGGCAGAAAATGCAAGCAAGAAAAAGGAATAAAAAGTGGTGATTCCCCCCCTACCTCCGAGCAGAGGCAACAGAAAAAAATGGCTGAGGCTGGTTCCGCCGACCACTATACGTAATAGTGCGTTTTTTTCTGGTCGGCGAGTCAGAAAGGCGGGTGCTGGGCAGTAATAGCACAAAACGGCTCTTTCCCGCTTTAGGCCAGTGGTCGAGCCAATAATAGCGGCCAGAAAAGCTAAGGAGGGAAAGGGAAAAAAAGAACGAAGAACAGCCAAAAAAAAGGCCGGAAAGAAAATTTTGCATTGTCCCTTCCCTGTAATGAAATGAGACTGTTGGCTCTTACAGGCGCAATGTCGGCCTGTTCCTTCTGCTGTCCACTCTTTTCTGCCTGTCCTTCGCTTTATTTCTCGCGACAAAGGCTAATACGCACGACAAATGGCATTATTTCACGCAGTGGGCAGGCCGGTTTCTGCAGGCACGGCTGGGTCACTTTCAGGCCCGGGCGGCGGTGGGTACCTAGCTCCCTAAATTGCAGTTGTCATTGTCTTCGCGCTCCGTCTAACGTACTCAATAACGCCTGCACTCCTGTGCTGTACGCTGGCTGCGAGTCACCCTTGGCTTGTTGCGTTGTTGACTGGTCATATTAAGGCCCTTGTTCCCTGTAGTTTCTCGGCCATTGTTGCCTCGGGTGTAATTCTGTGTGTTTTCGTTGCGTTTTCCTGCGTCTCCTGGCGGTCACAAGGCGACATCATAACGCGGCCAACCCGGTTTCGTGTTCCCAGCGCAATGGTTCCGAAGTCTGAGATAGTGGCGCAAAAAAGGGCTGGTGGCCTGGGGAGCGAGGGAGCCAACCAAATGCGTGGTTCTCGTACGAGTCTACGAGTCTGCAGCCCGTCAAACCTGCGGAGTACTTGCCATACGAGTAGGTGTGACCGCCACGATGCTTGCTTTTCGTTTGGGGGACACAAAACGGCAACGGCGGTGTCTCAGTGCGTGGTATAGCACTCTACATAGGACCTACCAGCGACAAGATCCAATTTGTCCAACAATGGGAAGAAATACCCGGCTGCTGTCCAACAATACCAAGGACCTGCGGTTCCTGGACGGCTGGCTTTTAGAACCCGAGGAGTGGAGAAAGGGCAGCAGGGAGGGAAGTTGTATCTCCGGTGTTTTCAGAGCGAGTATGCACAGTGAAACAGCATGTTCGAGTACGGGTTCGTAAAGTCTTCCGTACTCTGTACTCGTACATATCTATACTGCTGAGCTTGCAGAGAACTTGCCCGAAAGCTAGTCGCTAGGTAACTGCGACTACGAGGACACGACGACGGAGCATTGCTCGTAGGAGAGTGCTTCCGTCTTGGCGCCTTCGACTGTCCTTCCCCCCGCTCCTTCCTCTTTCTTTAACGGGTCCCCACAGCTCTCGCACGCTAGGAGAGGCAGCAGACCCCCACACTGGCTGCTCCCTTCGCTGAGCGTGCTCGACCCGCACCTGCCTCCCACTTTTCGCACCTCGGGGGCGTCAGCGAAAAAGGCCCCAAATCCAAAGCCCAAGGCCGAAAGACGCAACCCCAGAAAGCCCACACCAGGGAGCACAGCACGACGAAATGCACCGCACAACATTGTGTTGCCGCTCTCGCGTTTCCATCGGCGCTCAGGGAGGAGGCAGCCAGCGAGTTCTGTGCCGTCTCAGCTATGCTCACCGGTTCAGGCGCTAGGAAGAAGTAATGTATCGCGTGTGGTAGCGCACTGCCTGCCTTTGGCCGAGTTGGTCCCTCTTTCCATACCTGTCACTTTTTCTGCAGTGGTGCTCCGGCGCTCCTACTCCTGCTATTTGACCGTTGTACGGAGTACTTGTACACTTCGTTCTCTGCTCGTTAGGACAGCGTGAACTCGTATGCTCCGTTGAACAGTAGCGAGTGCTGCACCCACTGCTTCCACGCCTGCCTCGCATTCCTGACTCAGGCCCTCACCGTTCGCTGCGCTGGCGTCCCGCACCAGGACTCCCGCACTTGGTTTCTCCGCCTCGGCCCACTCCAAGCACCCGTCAGTAGTGCCCACGCCAGCCCAACTGTGCGCCAATCCTTTTTCCCCCCATGGCTCGCTGGCTCAGTGGCTTTCGTGTCCGGCGTTTCTTGGCCGGCGTTTCTTGGCTAGCGATACCCACCGAATGCTGTATTAGTGGCAGGAGCTCGTTCTGGTGACCGCCGGGATTGTGGCTGCCTGCTTCTCCGTTGATTCCACGCCCCTCAGCCTGTAACGTGGTCGTGTGCATAGCTCCTTCTGGCGGCGTCGCTGTTCGTGCTCGCGCCTGCCCTTCGGGTACTTTGTACAGTGTACGACTGCAGTTCGTAGGTAGTGCCCTGTCTCCTGCCAAATGCAGGGTATTTCGAATATACCCTGCCAATACAGAGTCGCGTTCCGCGTTACGGGCCAATCAACGCACCGCTGGTGGTGCCCATAACCGTGCAGAGGACCTGTCGTATGCTGCGGAATGGCCACAGCGCACAGTGCGGGCTGGCTCAGGACGACGGTTCGGGCGGAGGCGCCGGGGTGTGTGGTGACCTCCTACGACATGTATCTTACTCGTAGGTGGTTCTTGCCCAGACGCATCCACACCTCATCCACCCAACGGCCCATCCACATCCTCCCCATCCCAGTGCTCCAGAGCTGCTTTGCATCACGCATCCCGTGGGCGTGCCTGGTCCCCGCAACCATTTGGTATCGCGACGCTGCATCGTTGCTATTGCGTATTTGCCCCGTTTCCGTGCCCCAATCCTCGATGCGCCCGGCCTGTGAACGTCTGCATTTTAACCTCTTTCATCTTTTCTGATTCTACTAGCTCGACTCGCTCGGCTTCATCGCCTAACTTCAGCCACTCACAGCCGAATCGGCCGACTCTCTTCCTTCACATCAGCTAAATCCCTTCCATCTCCAACTGACCACTCCTCCACACCCCCATACTCAAACACACCACGCTATACTACCACTAGTTCTGCCACAGCGCTTGGTCCACCCCCCCCCCCCCCCCC